>CM042141.1:139139355-139151855 GCA_023376005.1 Doryteuthis pealeii
ATATAATAACGGAGTATTCCGATGTCAGCGTTCAGCCCCTCACATGAGTTTGTAATTTTAGAATACATTTTGTTTCTGCATGTTTTCGAGATTGCGTTGTTGGAAATGCGTGTTCTATTAGAATGCATTTGAGGTGTGTAAGGTTGTGTGGTAGGGTATTAAAGTGAAGTGCTATTGTACTATGCGGGATTTTTGAGTTTTATTGTGGATTTGTGGTTATTTAATCTTAGTCTAAAAGATGTTGATGTTTCTCCCACATATCCACTATTTGTGCATTGTGTGCAGTATATGTAATATATGATGTTTGCACTATCTATATGTAATATATGATGTTAGCGCTATATATATATATATATATATATATATATATATATATATATATATATATATATATATATGCTGTAGATAGAAGGAAAGTGGTCAAGAAATGATCAACTCAAAACAAGTCACAGGGTGATACGTTTCGTCTGTATTCACAGACTTCCTCAGTCGTTTGAGACTTTATTAAAGCAAAGCATACGTTTAAATACATGTTGTGGTGGCGGTGCCGGGGAGGTCAAGGGTGTGAGTGTGTAGTGATGTGAGCTAAGGAGGAGCGGGGAGTTTTGGGTAGGATCAGTTGAGATGGAGGGGTAGAGGATGTTTGTTGGAAGTGATGGGGCGGTAGCAGTTTTTGATGGGTCAATTGGTGTGGGTGTATATTGATTTATGTGAGTAAAGGGGAGGTCAAGGGGGTGAGTGTGTAGTGATGTCAGATAAGGAGGAGTGGGGAATTTTGGTCTGAGATAAGGAGGGGCAGGGAATTTTGGTGTGAGATAAGGAGGAGCGGGGAATTTTGGGTAGGACGGGGTCGCTGTGTCAGTTGAGTGGAGGGGTAGGTGCAGGGGTGGTGACAGTGGTTGATGGGGGGCCCCAGCACTTCCAACAAACATCCTCTACCCTCCATCTCAACTGATCCTACCCAAAACTCCCCGGGACCTTGGAATAAAGGACGACTGAGGAAGTCTGTGAATACAGACGAAACGATTACCCTGTTTGGGGGGTCATTATGATTTGATTTCTTGACCTATGCCTAAAATTGGTTTTTCAAGCGCGTAAAATTTAAAGAAGTATATGAGTTATTGAATGGGACACGAAAAACCAGTTTGTAAAATTTAGATTTTGAAAGTTGATTAGCATTGCTCAGAGAAAGATAGGTAATTCTAAAGAAATTGAAATAAATGGTTTTCGAAATGAACATCAGTTTTTAAAACGAGGTCTTTTTGGGGGGATGTTATCATTTGGATTATTCGGACTATTATCTTTATCTTTATTGTTTTGTACTCAACGTTTTGGCCGATGTGCCTTACGACCTTCTTCGAGTGTTCCTTGTCGAACTTGATCCTTCTCCAACTCGGGAAACTTCTCTTTAAAATCTGCAACCTTCTTGTGGAACTTGGGTGCATTCAATGTTGTATTTCGGAACCTTCACGGAACTTCGAACCGAACCCTTTATTCAATCCACTTGGTGTAGACCGTTCTCATTTCGTTAACCATGACCGGGTATAAGTGTTAATATAAGTAAAGTATTCTACGTTATTATCACCCTTGGCCAGCATTGAACCAGCAACCTACAGATGATTGTCACTCAGAACTGTAGCAACTCAACCCTTATTTCCGTTGCCCCAAGTGTGTCCAACTGGAACCTTCTCTTCGAGTTTAAAGTGAAAAAACATCAGCCGAAACCTACCAAAGATGAGGACAACAGTTCGAAAAATTCAAATAATTCAAATTGTCAAACCTCATTAAAAAAATTAAGACACATAAACCATTTTTTAGATAGTTTTTTTTTTACTGACATGTCAACTGCCGTGGGTTATTTAATGCCAACTTCATCGTTGTAGACAAACAGAAATGGTACTATTTAACACATAAGTGGGGAATGAGTGGGTTCATGTCTTTCCTAAGGGTATTAGTTCAAATGTCCGAAAATAAACATTATAGTGTGACTGCTTGGCTAGTAGATTGGTAGTTTTTTTTATGGCATATCAAACCATTTCGGGTCATTTAATGACGAATGAAGTCATTTTGATATCAGTTTGTTTATAGTACGTGTATTGGCTTAAATTGTCCCCCATCCAAGTTTTCAACAGGCTCATCGTTATTTAACTTCGTAGCGAGACTGCAATGGGAACTCTTTTACTACGATGTCGAAGTCTATCACATTATCCTCTACGCTACGGGCACTCCCCTTATAAACCCGTGTAGAAATGACAATTTTATAATATTTTTTTTTCTTTCTGTTTGTTTATGAAGCTTCAGAAAGGTTGTCAGTTTTCTATGTCTTCAAACTAAGAATAGAAAATAGGGAAGTCGAAATTGTTTTTGTTTGGACAATAGGAAAACATATCATTTATCAGTTGAATACGGAAAAATATGTTTGCCTGACAGTTTGAATTTTGAAATGACAAAACAAATGAAGAAAAATTCATTTTTGGAAAACAAGGGAACGAAAGGTTAATGAAAATGAGAAAACATAGAAAAAAACTTTTAAAAAGGATGAACATTTTGAGAAAAGAAAAAGGCGTACAAACATTAAGCATAGATGTTTGAGTTATTTCTACACATTCTGTTAAAATTTGAAATCATTTGAACGAAAATTTTTCAGCTTATTATATTATTATAAATATAGAATGATATCAACGTCGGTTCTTTACCGTTCTTATACAATCATGTAATTACTGTTTCTCCACCGCCTCGCATTGTGTCATGATTAGCGAGCTTGCTTAGTATACCATTACGAGTAAATTCGATTCCCATTGAGTGTCCCATTAATCTGGGATTCCTCAAAATATTAACTAAGCTTACTAAATTTTTAAAAAAAACTTGGTGTTATTGACTCTAGTATTGTTTTTTTCCCCAACATATTAAAATCAGTTTTATGAATGATTTTAGAAAGAAATCAATTAAAATATAATTAAAATAAATGTAATATTTTCATATGTATTCTTATTTAATTTCGTTAGTCTCGATATGAAATGAAATATATTAAATTAGAAAATTTAATATATTTCATTGCATTAAAACGTAAATACTTACGTGCAGAGGGCGCATATTTTTGCTATTAGTTTTAACATCAAAATTCTAATTTATCGTGATTTTATGAAATAAAATGAAGTAATGTTTGGGTAAGTTTTGAAATCGGTTCATCGATTGAACGATAACCGTTACATTAAGCGTGTCTCCTAAATTCATTCAGCGAATATATATATAAGAAAAATAAGAATTATAAAGGAGAAATTTGTTTTTTTTTTATTTGTTCTTCGAAACTATTAATTCGTTAATCAAATAAAGTAATTACTGTCACTGAGAACTGTCTTAACCTAACTCCTTTATCCACTAGGCCATGTGTCCAATTGGACAATTGCATTCTATATCCTTTATGATAAAGTCATGGTATATTTGGTATAGAAGAAAAAGAACATTAGTAGGAATGTATGTAATCTTTATGTTTCGGACTGTTTTCCTCATCTTTATTGTGGTATGTATAAATACAAAGTCTAGGTTGCTGTATCCTCGGGCCTTGTTCAGATGTTCCCTGTTTACCTTATACTAAAGACACCATTAGATGGTAATCCTGATGTCAAGTGTTGTTTCGAAGCTTTATATACTTACCAATAATCCAGGCCACCTCTAGCAGAATAAAATGTCTCTAGACTTATTGTCAGAAATATATAGGCTAGATGTAAATTCATGGTAAATTCTATAAGGTAATAGATATAGAAAAACTGAGATAAACTGAGTTTATCGATGCATCGGTGAAAAAGTTACATATGATAAAATTGAACATTCAAATATGTCACAATGTTCACCTCAGAAAAACAGTGTGGGAGATGTTAGACAATGGAATTATGTAATAGTGTGACCTCACCCTAAAGATATATAGGGGATTCAGAAAAGAGAAACCAACATATCAACCTTTAATTGTGTACTTCAGTTGGAGCGATAAAACATACGTTTTTTTTATTTTTGTTCTCCTGGGAATGTGGAGTAACCCTCTATCGCCATTACTCCCCGGTCCACTCTGAGCTGGAGTCATTAGTACTTGTTAGGGCCTATCTATGAGTTAAATTAAAAATAATGAGTTTTGTTTGGCTGTTACCGACTTTAGGCCACCCGAGGAATTTATATGCCTTAAGAACCTCTGTATAGATTGTACATCTTTATATCCATACTGGTGTTCCTATACCATATCATCTTGCAATACCCTCTTATTAAAAATTAGACGGTCTAAATTCTCCAAGATAAAATGCAAAAATGTAAATTCTGATTATCTGATGTTAATTATCCGCCGAGTTCTATTTTTTTATGAGTATCGTCACCTCAGCTAAATAATGGACCATTCCATTTTTATTATAAAGAAATAAAGCGAAGAAAAGGGACATGTTACACAAAAAAAAGACATAATAAGAAAGAGAGTAGAGAAAAGATAGAGAGAAGGATGAGCACGTGGAATCAATAAGGTTAATCTCTTTCAATCGAACGTTATGAAAAGACAAAGAAAGAAAAAAGTGAGAGATAGCATTATCAAGATGGTTATACTTTTTACATATTGGATCTTAAGTAAACATATAAAAATGATTCAATTATTATACTGTGGTATATTCACAGGTTCTGTTTGAAAGAAATCAATTGCATCTCAACTATCATCTGGCAAAAAAAAAAGGCCGAGAAAATCATTTTGAAATAGTTTTATTCTTGAATTTAGGTTTATACTAACTCACTACATATAGAAAATATTGGGTTGGTGGTGAATTATTGCGGCAATTCTTTTCAACAAATGTTATTCAACATAAAAAGAATTGGACAAATCGGCTTTGGTGTTATCGGGGAGTTTGTGGGGGATCGTCCCAGCAAATTTCCATACTTTTCCAAGTTTTTGAGACGACGAATGATAGTCGAATGCTCCACATTGAAGTCTTCGGCCAATATTCTCGTTATCAAGCTTTCGTCGTCTTCCACGGCTGACAAAAGTGCACGGTCATTGGAATTTGATGGTCGACCTCTTCCTTCATCATCTTGTTACGTTGCGATATGGTCACGGTACCAAAAACGATATATATAGTAGTCGGCTACTACCGACTACTGGACTTCAATAAACAACAGATACGTATATACAAAAATAGAACCCTTCTTTATTTCTCTTCGGTGTGTGGTAGGTAAGGGGCGTAGAGCTTCACAATGAAAATGCCGGTGGCTGGCGAAGACGGCGACGAGTGTTCACAGAGGGAAATGCCCGAGGGTTGACGGGAGACGACGTTATCTTCTCTGGCTGCTGCTGGGATGTCTCTGTATGTCGGCTCGACCCTCTGGCTTTTATATTGACAACACGCACACGCATTTTTATATTTTGATCTGATAACGGACATTTGTTATATATTTCTTTATCTTCTCCCTGTTTCCTTGACCGGAAAACCTCTCTTACGCTTTCTCTTTCTTTTTAAATATATATTTCTATCTTTCTCTTTGTCCTCTGCCAGAAGCTTCCTTTTCAGGGCGAGGACAATACAACATTCCTCACCATCCCATTTTTTAAAAATGTTCACACGTGAATATTTTTTTGTTTCTTCAATGCCTCGCTCCACTCTCACCCACACCACACCACCGAGTACATAGCACAATATGGGATTAACAATGAGTAAAAGAAAAGAAAAAATACATAAAAATATAACAATACATTTTAAATATATATGTTTATCTTTTTCTTTGTCCCTCTGCCGGAAGCTTCCTTTTCCGGGCGAGGACAATAGAACAATCTGCGTGGTTTGTATCACTCGATTTGAGCGACGTAAAACCATCTTTCAACTTGGCTTTTGCTGATTATTCCATCACCAAAAAATTCATTGAGATCGCAAAATGACTGCGCTGCATTTCAACCTTTTTAGAAGAGGTAGAAGATAATACGAAAAATGTGAATATGATTTTCAATCATCATCATCATGTCGCGCCTGCAGCATAGATATCCATGACAATCTCTCGCCAAATCTTCCCTATCACTCATTGCCCCTGGGAGGTCCTCTGCACAGCATCCAGAATCCTCGCATAGTTGGTCAATATAGGTCCTTAGTTGGCGTCTTATGTTAGCATGTCTATGTGTTGGCTTCCACAGGAGAACGTGGCTTATGAGCTCGTCCCTGCTTCTTCAGCAGTGTCCTGCGTGCCTTGTCCGTCTCACTCGGATAGTTCGAGAGATGGGAGGCAAGTGACCGTACAGCTGCCTCTTCGTGGGTGCTGCTTCCACGACTTGTTCAATACTGCACGCAACATTCTTGTGCAGCTTCCATCTAGCTTATTCTCAAGACGCCTTGTTAGGGTCCAATTGGTATACTCATTCTGGAAAGAGAGGATTATGTTTTTGAAATAAATTAAACAATTGTTAGAGTTTTTGTCAAATAAAATTGTTAAAAAAACCGCAATGATTATGCACCAACTCTCTAAAAAATATTTATTCGAAATATCTATTAGGTTTTGCTGGGATTCGAAGGTGTGCACCGACACGTTTACCACGGTTAGGATGTGACACAAGGTAACTAATATGGAGTATCCAGTGAGGATTGAAATAGCCATTCAGTAGTGATGGATTTGCAAGACTAGGTTTATAGCCATTACTTAACGATGGAACGCCCTTTTCATATATCGTGTTCGAGATCGGTAAGAACGAGACACATTGAGCAAGTATGTGGTATCCAGCGAAGATCAAAGTCGCTATCCAATCTGCAAGACGTGCATATTACCCACTACACCACGTTGGGACTATCATTTTGGGGTTCGACGTGACTAAATCTGAAGCCCTCTTCCGAACGCAACGCTCGATGTAAACATGACGGTGACTCGTTGTAAACAAACTATGATAAACCAAAACAAAAATTATTACTAAATGTCCATTTAATCTCTCAGCAAAGATATGTGCCCTCCGTAAGTATCTAAGTTTTGATGTAATGAAATATATTGAATTTGAAAGACTAACGAAATTAAATAAGAATGCATATAAGAATATTATACATACCTTAATTATATTTTATTTGCTTTCTATATAAAATCATTAATAGATTTTAATACATTGGAGAAAAAATAATAATATTACAAATCAATAACACCAAGGGATTATTTATAAAACCCGGTTTTATCAAACCAGTATACAAATTAACCATACCATATATTATGCAAACCTCTATGTATATATATAAAGAAACATTGCACGATCTTAAAGTAACAAATAACATGGGCTCTTCGGGGCCTGTGTTTTGTTAATGTAAATTAACAGCGTTGAACCCAGAGGGCTATCCCCCCAGGCAACACCTGCCCCCTTGATTTAAAGGGGCAGGGCTGGGTTTATTGCCCAGCACCTGAGTCGCCCCCTTGAGGGGGAATGCCGACGATACCAACGCTTTTTTGTGCCTACCAGCCATGAGCTTCGGCTTGTTGGTGGGCCCACATAAAATGTCCTTGTGCCATGCTCTCATAAGTGGGATGAGAGGCAAATACCACAACAGGGGCTGTTTGGAGGTAAATCTAACTCAGATTTCAATAGATACATCGTTAATAAATAAGAGTTAGTCTATGTATTAAGAATTTTGAATATAAATTTAATAATCATCATCATCATCATCATGTCGCGCTGTTGGCACGGATATCCATGACAATCCCTCTCCATCTGTCCCTATCGCTCATCATTCTCGGGAGGTCCTCTGTGCAGCATCCTGTATCCGCACAGAGCTGATCAATGTACGTCTTTGCTGGTCGGCCCACACTGACGTGTCCATGTGCTGGCTTCCACATGAGGACGTCGCTTATGAGTTCGTCCTTGCTTCTTCAGCAGTGTCCCGCGTATCTTGTCCGTCTTACTCGGATGATTTGGGTGATATGTGGCAGGTGGCCGTACAGCTGCTTTCTCGTGGTGTGCTGTTTCCACGTCTTGTTCAGGATCACCCGCAGCATTCTTGTGCAGCTCCCATCTAGTTTATTCTCTAGTTGCTTCGTTAGGGTCCAGGTGGTCCCGTCATACAGCAGCACTGATACGACAACGGCCTGGAAGAACTGTCTCTTTAACTTGTCTGTGAGATTGGATTTCCATATGACGATAATTTATTTATAGCAGCCCATGCCTTTCCTATACGTGCATTAACGTCGTTTTCTGTGGAGGAGATGTTAGTGCCTAAGTATCTAAATTGTTCTACCGAGTTTAGGAGTTTGCCATCGATGGTGGAGAATTAAATACTCTTTGAAAAACTTACGCAAATCCTGAGAATATTGTGACGTAAGCACTGATTCTCGGCAGTTTCGTTTACAAACACAAATTTCCATTATAAGATGTTTAATGTGTATAATATTTCGGCTTCCGGAATATAGCACTCCTTAGCTCAGTCGGTAGAGCGTTCTGCTAGAAACCACAAGGTTCTTAGTTCGATACCGGTCCCCGCCAACTCAGTGTATGTGTAGCACAGGGATCGGTGCGGTAAAGTAAGGAGCTGGCGGTAGGTGTGGCGCACCACCTCAGATGCTAAAACAATCTCCTTGGTCTAGCCCTATTGAAAAGGGGATAGACTCCCTCGCTGACTGGCTGTTACCGACTTTAGGCCGCCCCGTTGACTTTACTTACTTTTTTTTAATATACAAATAATTACTACAAACCGTAATGGATTGAGCATTATCTGGGAGAAAGACACCGAACCAATGGCCATACTATCAGTGTCGTATATTTTCTGAAACAAATTCGATCGGCGATATTCGACAAAAGTCTAGACCAAATTATTTTAGTCATATTTAAAAATGAATAAATATTAGTTAATTCAACAGACAAAAATTGATGATCTATTTACACTTCATTATATCATTTCGTGTAATGTCTCCAGTCTCATAAAAAATGAATTCCCGCTTTTATATTATGATTTAATGGGATCTCAAAAAAAGAAAAAAAAAGAAAAAGAAAATAGAAAACATATCTGCAAAATATTATTAAGTCAGTAAAGAGAAAATTTCGCAAAGTTTATGAGTTCAAATTGAAAAAAAAAGACAGATCCATCCATTAGTATTATTTGAATTATTCGGACTATTGTCCTCATCTTCATTGTTATCTGTACAATGTTTCGGCCGATGTGCTTTCCGGTCTTCTTACAGTATTTCTTGTGGGACTCGGGAACCTACTCGGACTCAGGAACCTTCTTGTCGTAATCGGGGAACTTTGAACCTAACCCTTTATTCAGTCCACGGGGATATCCTGTTTTCATTACGCTAACCATAACTGAAGTACAGGTATTAAGCGCGTGTTAATTATTATTCTATATTACTGCTGTCCCTGACCAGGATTGAACCTGCAGTGTAGAGATAACTGTCACTTAGAACTGTCTTAACCTAACTCCTTTATCCACTAGGCCATGTGTCCAATTGGACAATTGCGTTCTATATCCGTTATGATAAAGTCCTGGTATATTTGGTATAGAAGAAAAATAACATTAGTAGCAATGTATGTAATCTTTATGTTTCGGACTGTTGTCCTCATCTTTATTGTGGTATGTATAAACACAAAGTCTAGGCTGCTGTATCCTCAGGCCTTGTTCAGATGTTCCCTGTTTACCTCATACTAAATACACCATTAGATGATAATCCTGAGGTCAAGAGTTGTTTCGGAGCTTTAATATACTTACCAATAATTCAGACCGCCTCTAGCAGAATAAAATGTCTCTAGACTTATTGTCAGAAATATATAGGCTAGATCTAAATTCATGGTAAATTCTATTAGATAATAGATATAGAAAAGCTGAGATAAATTGTGTTTATCGATGCATGGATGAAAAGTTACATATGATAAATTGAACATTCAAATATGTCACAATGAACGCTATTACTTACCTCAGCCGTTTTCCACTGCTTTGGAAATTGAAATGAGGAGGCCTTAAAATGTAGCATTTATATCTTACAATTTTCTGTTGAGAATATTCTGTGAAAGGCTAGTGTTAAGAAAATCTATAGTAAATAGATTTGGAAATTCAAATTAAACTATTAATTGAACATAAATTTAGTGTTTATAAAAAATAAAAAAATTAGAATAAATTTATATACAGCAAAATAAAAAATATATATGTAAGTTAGTGGAAAATTATTTCACCCAACGGTGTGTTTACTAATTATATATACGGAAATATATGCAAAAAAAAAAAAAAGATTATGAGGGTCACATTATTATTTGAATAATATTAATATAAACTATGAAATAGAATTTTTAAAAAAATACATTGAACACTTTCGACCATCGGAATATTTTGTTTATTTTAAATACGGCAACATTTATTAGTTGAAATGTCGATAAAGTCTTCTTAATTTGTTAAAACTGATAGGTGTTTCACATATTTCTTAACTGAATAGATTTAATTTTTAAAAAAACACTTACCCTTAAAATATAGATGAATTTTTCTTTCTTTCTTTCTTTGCATTATTGGACAGCGTTATTTAATCAGACCATACATATATATATATATATAATATATATATATATTATATATTATATATAAAATCCAATATTAGATATTATGGATTTAATATCTCGTTACTATTAGTTTCATGCTTACTGCATTCATCAGACAGGTCAAAATGTAAGATATTTATATTAAAAAAAACGTTGGTTTGTTTAGCGTTTATATAAACGTGAAACGTGTTCACGCGATGGAATGTTATAATGCTGAAGTTGTATTTAAAAAATAAACTTGTATTAGGTCTTAATGCACGCGGTATTCTGATGATTATTATTATTTTTTATAAAAAGAGGGCGAAAATTAAGGGATTAATTAGGGTCAGGTGGTAAATGGCATAATAAAAATGTGTTCAAATGTCTACATTTTGAAACGAGTTCGCTTTTCTTGTTCAATAAGTTTGTGTTTGTATTTTGCAGGATGCACAATTTTTATTCGGTGCAAAGACCGCATTTACGGTGACCATGTTTGTACGCCTGGGCCTTTTTGATAATTTCCCATTTTATCATAGGTATTTTGCCCGTTGTATCTTTAATGTACCATACATATTTGGATAAGTTGGTACTGTTTGTATATCTTCTGTTGTTAAAGCTTAGATTGTGTTTATAGCACCTATTTTTCCAGTGGTACCAATGTAAGTTTTTTCCTCGTTGTTATTTTCATTATCCTTGATTGTGGCCTTATAGACGATGTTATTGGTTAAACAATTGCCACTTAAGGGGCATTTAGTTTTATCAAAACAATTGCATCTATCGTTCTGGTTGTTGACATTATCATGTAATTTTTAAATTGTGTTTGTCGATTATGTTTTTAATATTGTTCATACAATAATAACTGATTTTAAAATTGTTCTTATTGTACAGTTTGTTCAATGTAGGCGATTTGTCGAAGTGTTTTTCCTTAATTGGAAAGATATCTTCCAAACATTGGTTTTAACGGTTCTGCTGTAAGGGGAATGGTTTATACCAAATGATGTTTCTCTCTTGATTCTTTTTATTATTTTCATTGTTGTTATTATCTTTGTATTCTAGTTTGGAGTATAATCTACTGTTTTTTAGGCGTTTTCATATATTGTTTTTGATTTATTAAATATGTCGGCATTGGTGGAATTAGTGGCGAGTCTATGTTCTATAGACTTATGAATGTGATTTGTAATGGTGGGAGGATGGTCTGATTTTATGATAATATACATTGGTATATTGTTTTCTTTCCTAAACCGTTTCCACGTGCCATTGTTTAAATCAAAAGTTACATCAAGGAAATTAACCGTTTTCAAATTAGACGCTACATCTAATTTTAAATTGCAGTTTTTTAAAATTTGTATTAATTTTTTCCTTGCACAATCTACTTTACGGCTATTATTATCATTCAAATATTGTAAACCAGCATCACGGTAAATCCCGAAATTTTATTTGTTGAAATCGTTGGCCATTTTCGATAGTAGGAATATTCCTATGATTTCGCAAGTCTCAGCGCCGCAAAAACTTCCCATACTAATATCAAACAAATTGTTGGTGTTTTTCTTACCACAAATAGAGTTTTCATAAAATAAGAAAGAGTGTTGACAATGTTTAATCATTCTGATATCATCGTCATCGATATTAATATATTGTTGAACTAAATTTAAAGCTTTGTTAAGTAGATCTTCCGTAATAGATGGGTAAAAGTGGTTAATATCAAACTGAATAAATATACACTTACTTTTATTTTTAATCTCTCTGAGCCAATTTATGGCATATTTGGTGTTTTTTCCATTGGTTTATATTTAAAATTCTCCTCAGTTTATAACAAATATCGGATAAGATCGTTTTGCCGATTTTGTCGATTTGGTTTCTCGTTGGTTTAAGGAGTCTACAATCTGGGTTGGTACGAAAATGCTCCTTACTTTAATAATACGGTCGTCAATTTTTAATTTTGCTGTGATCTTGCTTACTTCCGTATTTAAGTGGTTTGCCCAAGTGTTTGGTATTTTTTTTGTAGGTTTTCGTTATTGAT
>CM042141.1:139154355-139161855 GCA_023376005.1 Doryteuthis pealeii
ATATATATATATCATATATATATACATATATACATATATATATATACATATATATTCATGTTAAACTATAATCATAAATACTCAATATATATATATATATATATATATATATATATATATATATATTATATATATATATATATATATATATGAATTCCTGATTATATTTATGATAATGTTTCATTTATACAAACGCTAAAATCACGAAGACCCTTTCATAACAGATGACATGAGATTACCATTGTTTTTTTTTTTTTTTGGTGTTTTTTTTTTTTTGTTTTTCTTCTGAACATTATTGGTCATAAACAGATTTCTTTTTCTGTGTAATAAATTTTCATTCTATCGACAATTGAACTTTCTTAATCTTCTACTTTGTATTCTTCACTGAATTCATTCTTCATTTATTTCAATGAATCTTTTGCCGTTATGAAACAATTGTTCAGTTTCTTAGAAAAGTCCATTACTATTTATTTCGCTACTCACACAAGCATCGAATAAACACAATTATTTCAATAGTTTTTTTTTTATTAAAGAGATTTGCACTCTGTGACAGGAAATATTTATAAAAGACTTTTCTTGTTTATTTCCCTTTTCATTTTGGCACACACTAATGTCCTATTCAGCTGTAAATTTACTTTGAAAAACTTATTATATTTTAGCAATATCTCATCTGCTGATTTGACCGCCCTGTCGGTGAGGCGTTAGAATGCGCCGACTGCACCTCTGCAGAGGGGTAACACTCCCCCAATGGTGCCGTTGGCCGTGGATGGCGACCCGTGATGCTTAAGGATAGAACCCAGGTGGCTGAGCAGTTCATGACTTGCAATATTCCACATTAGGCTTTTCTTGGGCTAGACGGGCGGTTGGAGAGGCCCCCTCTGATCAATTGGCTGGCCATGTCAAGCCCTAGCACTTACATGATTGTCCCAACCCTATTGCCCTTATGGAATGCCCCAACACTTATCATATGGGTGCTAAAAGGCAGTGGCTGAGGGTCTACATGTCCTGGGAATGACGTTAAACTCTATCTAATGGTGAGGTTCCAGTTCTGGAGATTTGGGGAATGTGGAGCACCCCTTCATCCCCATTGCTCTATGTTCCACTCTGGTAGTACCTGTTAGGGTCCTATCTATGGGTTAAATAGAAAAATGTATTTATAAAAAAAGTGTATTATCCATTAAGAATTGATTTATTTCAAAACTTTGTCGGCATTAAGTGACCCACTTATATTTTAGTTATTTACTGTTCGTTCTATTCTAGTGAATAATTTGATTTTACTTATTGTTAGGTCGGGCTGATAGAACATGTTCATACCTAATCACCAAAGTTAAGCATTGATTCCTCTTTCTACTACTTACATGGGTGACCACATAGTAACAGCAGTTGCTGTAAGCAACTTAACACCAGTAGTTGTTTACTGACATCCCACCATGCCAATTGAACACTTGTGTCACATCATTACCATCGCAAGCAGGTTGGTTAAATACTCGTGATTGATGCTCCATACTAGCAGCCTTGTGTCACATCCTAACCATAACAAACAATGGGGGACTATGCACAGATCATGCATGGCCAGTGTTATGAATTGCGTGAATGCCCGCGCCTCAGGCTGTACCAGATGACTCCATTCAAATGGTTTCTTATTGACAATGAAAAGGCGGGGATTGTGACAACAATGAAAATCTTCGTGATAAATTTCAGGAAAGAAATGCAGATGCCTGGTATTACCCATATGGTTGCAACCAAATTTCACGCCGTTTCTGATCTTCCACGTGGTCGTGAGCCACGTGACTCCTCTCTCTCTCTCTCTCTCTCTCTCCTCTCTCTCTCTCTCTCTCTCTCTCCCCCTTGGCCTTCTCGTTTTCTCTGTATATCTCTCTTTCTTTCTGTCTCTATTTCTTTCTTTCTTTTGCTTCCCCATACTTTTTCATTCTTCATTTTCATTTCTTTATTTCTTAGATCACTTCTCTCTCTCTCTCTCTCTCTCTCTCTCTCTCTCTCTATCTATCTATATATCTATCTGACTCTTTCGCTCGCTCTTCTCTCTCTCTCTCTCTCTCTCTCTCTATCTATCTATCTATCTATATCTTTCTGTCTCTCCCTCTTTCTCTCTCTTTCTTTCTCTCTCTTACATCTTCCCAGAGTCTCAGTCAATGCTACTGATATTTGACACAGTTGCCAAAGTCTGTATCAATCGATCGATCGATCGAGACAGAGAGAGAGAGACAGACAGACAGACAGACAGACAGACAGACAGAGACACCTCCCCCTCACACACATGTAAGTATTCAAACAGAGCAATACATCTTTCTAGACCATCTGCATAATCCACATCTGTAATAATTTCTGCTGAATATCACCAGCTCGTTGCCTTTCTTAGTGTGAAACCTTTTTTCTTTCATAAGATCTAACGATGTTCATATGTAGTCTAGGTAAATTATTAATAAAAATAATGCTAATGTATCTCCTTATAGGACTCCAGTAAAATATCAAAGTAAGCTGTCACCATTTGTCAAACAGATCCTTGTTTTCGTGTCTTTGACACAGTTTCTTCGGAGACCATGAGCTAAAATTATCTGCTCCATCATCACTATGTGTATGGAGTCAAATGGCTGATGGAATCAACAGACATTAGAATTGTTTTTGGCTCGGAACATATCTCCTTGTAGGACTCCAGTCACAATATCAAAGTAATCTCTATTATATAAACGGACCAATGTTTCATGTCTTTGTAGAGTATCATTGCAGCACAATTTATTTGGAGAGACAATAAGCTAAAAGTATCTCATCCATCTTCGATTTGTGTATCGAGTCAAATGCCTTAGAGAAATCTTCAAACATTAATGTTAATTTTTTGCTCGAAACAAATCTCTAATTCGACAGATAGTCAGAAACTGAGAAGATGTGGATTGCTTATAGAAGCTTCCCAACATTATGACCTATGGGCTCTCCAACTTAGAATTCGCTGGAATACAACTACTACAACAGGGTGATCAAGCAGCAGTTTAAAAAAACCACCAAGGACTCGTTGAAGATCGACTTCGACGGTAGTACGGCCAATAAGAATTACACCATCTTGGCCTGAAATCGTTTATGCAACCAATCAAGATAATCTTCGATTGCGGTTTGCTTACTTGAAATTGCTTTCTTAATTGAGCACATTTATGAATGTTTTTTTAGAAACTACGCAAATTTTTCCATTGGATATCTATGATTTTCGTCCTATCACGATTTGTTCTCAGTTACATGTCACACCATTTACGTTTATTATTATTATTACTATTATTATTATTACTATTATCATTATTATTATTATTTAGTTTTATAATTTTTACTTTTTCCTTTCGCTTGCTTACAATCCTTCACTGGGTCTATTATATGTATTTATATTAATTTTTGCTGCCATTTTGTGTATTAAGTTTTCACTCAGATTTCTTTTATTTTCCTAAGGAGATAAGCTATCCTGCAAAGTACATTTTTGTATATCATATAGGCTGGGACTGTATCTTTTTAGTTTTTCTGTCATTTTCTTTATCATATCCAGGCTTCCCACTATTACTTTCGAGGTGCCATATTATTGTTATTATTATTATTATTATTATTATTATTATTATTATTATTATTAGTAGTAGTAGTAGTAGTAGTAGTAGTAGATCACAAGTCATTTAACATCAACCCTGCACGATGGTAAAATTTGGCTCAGGGCCACCTTCGTGAGCTGTTCATGCCTGAAGTCAACTGGCGAAACATCATGAAACAAAGTTGGCTAAGAGCAAGCAATAGCAACAGAGCACCAACCATCAATTTATTCAGGATCGGCTTTCACATGTGGCCGAAACTGTTTTTCAAATATTGGCCTTCACCGTCACAGAACGCGCTGCGCTAGTAGTTAACTTCTGGGCACGAGAAATTTATGTTCTTCCAAAACTGCGATACTAATGAAAAATAGTATTAGTAGTAGGGAAGGGGGATTATTAGTATTTAGTCGTAGCAATTGTTGTAATAGTCGTATTGCTTTCTGTGTTTATTTTAGTATGTTCTGTTGTGTCAATACTTTTTTGCATATTTTTCAGTTGTTTAGGCAATTGTAAATGTCAGGAGATAAGCCCACGAATATCAACCCATCATTAAGAAATAACAACATCTAGACAGTAATTATACCTTCAAAATATCTAGATATTTAACCGGCTGGAGATAAGACTACACCTTAAAATACAAGACAATAATTGTCAGCTATTTTTAATAATTTAAACAAAAAACAAACCAAGTTTTTAGTCTAATACTTAATGAAATCAAAACACTGATAATCTATAGAACACAAGTATTTCCGATCCCCGAACAAACACGTATATATATATATATATATATATATATATATATATATATATATATATATATATATATATATATATGAGTGATATAAGATACATATTTAATAGAAACGTACAACATTAACAGACTTAAATAACTTTATTTATAATCATATGGAACCATATATATATATATATATATATATATATATATATATATTATATGCATACATATATATGTATGTATACATATGTATGTGTGTATATATGTATGTATACATATATATGTATGTATATATTGTATATATATATTTGTGTATACATATGTATATATATATATATGTGTATACATATATATGTATATACATATGTATATATATATATATATATGTATACATATATGTGTGTGTATAGATATATACACATATGTATATGTATATATATGTGTATATATATATATATACATACATATATATATATATAATATATATATATATATATATATATATATTTATACGAATGTGCTCATCTTTTATTCTTTCACTATCCACCAATTATTTACTGTATTTCACCGAGTATCTGTCACCGTTCTTGAAATCCCTTCACTCCATGAGAAAATGGTTTCACTTTGCAATCAATTCTTTCGACTCACACTGAAGAAAATCACCTCAATTTTTGGTTCGTTTTTTTACGTATATTTACACTTAAACACGCACAAACACGCACAGGCATACACACACATACATACATATATATATATATATATATATTATATATATATATATATATATATATATATATATACGGTGTCCCAAAGAGGTTGACGTCATTTCAGGAAACATTTCCATAAAACGGTGTAAAAAATTTTCATAAAATGATGAATATTTTTCTTTTCATAAGATCATGAAAAAAAATTATATATTTCATAAAATGATGTAAAATGTTTGGGACACCTATATATATATATATATATATATATATATATATATATATATATATATATATATATATATATATATATAGGGGTGAACTTTATTTTGTTGTTAGTAAAGCAGAAAGATTAGCAAGTAAATGTTATTGAATCAAAATAAAATCATACAAAATTATGATATATATTCGTTATGTGTTGAAATAAAAACATTGATACCAACATGATGATTTTTAAAGGCCACTGAGTCAGATCAATTTTGTAGGGGAAAGGGAGATTTGTTTCTAGATTTTATGTGGGTAGTCCCACCAGATGTTTCAAGTAATATTAATAATAAGTCTTGATTCTTCTTCGTTTACATTCAATTACTTTATGTGAGGTTTTCATCGATATCCATGAAAAAAAAATTACTGGAAACAAGGATAAAATATAGTCATCATGAAAAAGAAAAGGAAAAAAAAACTTGTTTGGTATTACATTTTTTTTTTTTTTGGTTTTGTTACACAGAAAAAAATAGGAATGCTTTTGTAATTTAGAAACTTGTTTTTTTTTTTTTAATAATTAAAAAAAATCAAGCATAATAAAATAATAAACCGCATTGCAATTAAACATTTTCCACATTGAAAAAAAAAATTCGTCAGATAAAATATGGGTTAATTCATTTGGTAATGAAAAAAAAAATTACACTTTTTTTTTGTAATAACGCAGGATAACGTGCAAGAGATAAGATAATTAGATTACGTATAAAAAGCATCATAATTCACTAGAAGTGGCTACCCGGCATTGCCTGGATAGCGGAGGGGTAATAAAAAGTTAGTCTCCGAGATCCATCGATTGTTTTTGTATAACATAGAACAAAAACAATGACTCCTTTCTCTTACTATTCAAATTCTAATTTTTAAATATTTTCCCATATATATATAAAATCTCCATTATTTTTGCACAAAAAGCAACGTCTGGTGATAGTGAATGTGCATATAAATTTTATTTGTCATTAATTGTTTTATTTTCGTAGTGTCCTCCGGACATACATTCACACATATATACAGACCAACTGTCCTTTATATATGGATGGATAAATAAATTACGTTTCACGGAAATACACGGAACCTTTGAGACGCAAGTATCAGGTTTAGGATAATTTTTAAGGTTAGTTTTAGTGTTATAGTTAGGTTGAAGCTACTTCGAGAGCATTCGTAATCTAATGCTATTCATACGTAAAATGCGATTCTAATGATAGTATCTTTTGCGCGCTATTGTGCATTTGTACCTTTTTTTGTAGGTCAATCTTACTTGAAGGTTTTTGTAACAATCTGGTTTAAAAAATGAAGAATAAAAGCTTTTGCTCTTTTATGTTCAACAGCGACGTTTTTTTTTTGTTTTTTTCTTTTCTTTTTAAGAAATGCAGTTAATGCGCTAGCAGTTAAATCAAAACAGTGAGATAAATTTTCACGCAAAGCCTTGAGAAATGTAACATTTTGTCTTTTTGTTTTTTTTTGTTATTTGCTGTACGGATTTATTTTTATAAATTATCGTCTTCGCTATCATTTTTATTATAACCTCACGGGAAATACGGACGTGAAAATCAGCTTTTGCAACTCCATAAAAATTTAAAAAATTAAAAATAATAATTTCTGAAGATTAAAAAAAAATATGTGTATGTACTTTCTTCTTGTTTATCTTTTTTTTTTTTTAATTTTCTTACTTTCCTAAATTTATTAATTTCATATTTTAATATGATTTATCGTTTTACTTTTCAAACTTGCATTTCTTATAGCCCAAACCATGAACTCTCATAATCTGTAACATTTTAATAGACGCAAGTAACGAGTATGATAATAATTTATTTAATAGTAGCTGTTTTAAAAAATGCTATCATCCAGTTGTATATGTTCTATATCTCGCTACGTTGTATTTAATATTATCCTTATTGAATATAATATGTATCTTTCATTTAAGCCATAAAAGTAGTGCACTATATATATGTGTGTATGTGTGTGTGTAGAAAATAACTAACACGGACAAGTACATTCAATTAATATTTCACCTCTATTGATTTCACCATAAGGATCATCAGGGTTAAATCCACTGAATTAATGGATTTAACCCTGAAGATCTTGATGGTGAAATCAAGTAGGTTTCTTTTGTATCCATTTTTAATAAATTTGCTCTACTTCGTATTGAGCACTTTGTATTTGTTATATCGCTGACTTAACCCCTGAATTTTGCACCTCCAACGATCGTGCCCATTTTCACCGGAAA
>CM042141.1:139169355-139174355 GCA_023376005.1 Doryteuthis pealeii
ACCTCGTTAATAAATAAGGTGTTAATTAAGATTATATAATGAATATTACATAATTTTTGAGAATATAACTTAAATAACTAAGGAAAGTGGGACATCAGAGTTGACATAGGTTCGGTTACCGATAGAGAGTTACATAATCTCCTGTATAATAAGATTTAAACTTGCATACAATAGGGAAAAAAAGATGAACAGGAATGATGTTGTACACGTATTTTGAATGAATTATACCGAGAGTAAAATAAATAAATTATTATTTAACTAGCCATACTGAGGAGACTATATATATATATATATATATATATATATATATATATATAGTGTTGTTTAGGAGTCTCTGTATGCTTCTAGTAAGTATATATATTTGAGATATTTTTGTATCTGTATCTGTTTTTTGGAAGCACATATATCAGGTTTGGGCATTAGTGTGAAGCTTCACACTAATGCCCAAACCTGATATATATATATATATATATATATATATATATATATATATATGAGAGAGAGAGAGAGAGAGAGAGAGAGAGAGAGAGAGAGAGAGAGAGAGAGAGAGAGAGAACAATATATTCATAAACGTTTGTGCGTAAGATGAAACTATTTATATCGCAAACTGTTAATTCTCACAGGCAACTGGATTGAGGCAACACTTTCGTATTAGATTAGAAAAAAAAATACGGGATTTAAATGCCTAGAGAACAAAAGGGAAATAAGAAAAAATCAATTCCAAATTGATCGATATTAGAACTTTCCACCCCATAACACCCCTCTATACACACCCACACCAAAAATCTCAAACACCTGAAGCAAATATGTAGCAAAAGAGAGAACAGGCTGGGACGGGCATGGCAAACAGAGAAGTGCTTTAGGTTCTGCTCTAACGGAGCGCATGGGTCTCTCTGATCGTAGATGGCTAGTGTTGTGAACAGAACTCTTTCCATCGCTTTGTTTTGCAGGCCACCTATCGGCCAATATTGGAACAACCGTCTGGTAAACATGTTCTCTTGTCAAACGTTTCCGAAGATAGATGAAAATACACCGTCCGTGCCAACAGAAACTGTTGTGGGTGGGGGGAGGTTTAGGACTAGTGATAGAATAGGGAGGGGGAAAAGGGGGAGAAACGAAGCGGTTAAGCATGAGTCACGTGATATCCAGCCAATGAAACTTGACATTTAATTCGGCCCGCTTCTTGTTCTGTCATGTCAGTCAGTGACCGACAACGATCTCAATTTAGGAGCCAAAACCCCAACGCCTCGAGTTAAAGCCCGCCGATTTTGAATGTTGTGGCACTCGTTATTCACGTCTGACATACTTCGAAACTAAATTAGCCTCACCGATTTTATAACCTCCAATTGTTTTTTTTGTTTTGTTTTTTTTTTTTTCTTTCTTTCTAATGTTTCTACTTCTTTTACTTCAATACTGACTGAAACATCGACTTAGGAGCTGATTATGTGCAATGTTGAATCACATCTACCTACATGTTAGGGTTTAATTTAAGGATCCAATAGATGTGTTTGAAAATTATTTGTACTAGCCAGAATATGCGCGCCCTGGGCGTAGATATTTGATTACTAATGTAAGGAATATATCAAATTAGAAAAGACTAACGGAATTAAATAAGAACGCATATAAAAATATTACACTTATCTTGATTATATTTTAATTGGCGTCTACTTAAATAATTCATAGGATTGATTTTGATACGTATTGAAGATTGTATAAGCTGTCTGTAAACTAGTGCCCTGTTTCTTCCTTTTCTTTATTTATAATAAAAACTAAATTGTCCATTATTTAGCTACTCTCATAAGGAATTAAAAAAAATGTCTAATAAGTAACACTAGATAATTAACATTTACCTTTTTGCATTTCATCTTAGACTATTTGGACGATCTCATTTATAACCAGAGAGTGTTGCTAGATGATACCGGTCGGAAGAATAAGGAACAAGAGGATTAATATAACAATGGGAGACATTATATAAAGACTTGCGAACAAAGAAAATATCGATGCATTTTACTTCTGTTATAATAACACTCTGACAGAAAGTTAAGAATAATAAATACAAAGTGTTGCATAGCATACTCAACCTTGCGTCTCATCTTACACACAGTACACTATAGTAAAATACACCCGCATACCCGTGGTTGTACACATGTGTACTTGTCTTCTTTACTTAGATATTTCCGTCTCTTCCATCCTAACTTGGTGGCTTTAGCTGGATCTTCTGTAATTCTGGATTTGTCCTATTGTATAGTCTTCTTTCCATTCTTATTTCTATTATTCTTCTGTTCATCTTTGGTATCTTACGTTCTTCTTCCAGCGTCTGGACCTAGTCTTGGGGACTTCGTGTCTGGTCTTCTAGATCAGTCTTGTTACCAAGACATTCATCAACCACAAAACCATGTTATTTTCGTAAGCTTTTATTTACTTAACTAAACATTTCATGTAACTAAAGATAGCACGTTTATGCAGGTGAGTCCCAGTTAAGGCAGTACATCTTCTCTGCTTGACGTCCAACTGAAACTGAGGACCCAACCAGGTCCCCCGTGACTTCACGTATGTCGCGGGCTTTCTGTAATATTCCATGGAAAGTCCCGCCCGTGATATGAAAAGGGACATCCCTTCAGAAATACAGGGGATTGACAATAATCTTATGCAACCGCATAGATTATGTAACAGTATGTCTTTTGATTTGCTCGATGTACTTATGGTTTTTGCTTGTTCTTAGTAACAAGACTAGACTTACTTGTTTTTAGCTCACATATATCTTATTTCAGATACCAGAACACAAACACGCGAGTGAGTATTCAACTAATTGAATGGAACCAGTCATCAAGTTCCGTTCCCCTCCGTGTTCAGCCAAAGACCGATTCTCTCTAGCTACTTCCCACGTTTGCACTGGCTAACCGACTGCGTAGGTCAAAACAATGTTTACATCGTGCCACTCACAATCCCTGTATCTTTCCATTAACCGTTATTTTAAAATCTTCGCTTCTGTACATAATCAACAGACTACCCATCAGTTATGCAATAAAAGTAAGAAGACACAGGATACATTATATATAAGAAGAACTGCTAACCAAGAAAAATGACGATACGCTTTGAACTCTGACAGAACTCTAAATAATATTTTGAATGAAATGCGATCTATTTGGAGAAGAGTTAAATGAAGATGGAAGAAAATGAAGTTAAAGTGGGCTAAATAGAAACAATTATGGCGGGTAGATAATTGGATGAAAGTGATATTCATTGATGAATCAAGAATCTGCTATGATCAAGGCTATCATGTCAAAACAAAATATTAATTCTACTTTTTTTTTAAATCAATGAATTCCATAATTTGTTCACCAATATTGTTTGGTTTTGTTTTGTTTTACGGCATATCAACCTCAGTGGGTCATCTAATGCCGATAAAGTTTGAAATAAATCAATTCTCAATGGATAATACACTTTTTTATAAATATATTTTTCTATTTGACCCATTGATGACCCTAACAGGTTCACCAATATTGTGCTTTTTTATAAGATTTTCAACTGGATAGCTCGGAAACATATACCATTAGTTTAATCTAGCGGAACCTGTGGATATACCACAGCATAACAATCCAATTATTACAACGTTGCTATGTATACCTAAGAGCTATGGCAGAACTGTTCTATAAATAAAAAGTAAAATAATATTCATTTAATTCTCTCACTTTTTTTCTCCTTCCTTAGTTTACATATTTTTATTATGTTCGATTGAAATCGATTAGCGTTATGGATTCCACGCGCTCACACACTCTTTCTGTATTTCCCATACTCTCTTTGTTTCTTTCTTATTATATTTTTCTGTGTAGCGAATCGTATTTCTTCCCTTATAATAAAAACGGAAAAAAATGGAAGCGCGTGGTGTAATGGTTAAAGTCAAAGGAAATGGACTTGTCGCCCCGAGTTCAAATCCTGGACGTGGTAATTGCATTTCACTTAGCGCTAATACCCTTGGGAAAGGTATGAATTCTGCTCTCCCTCCAGCTATGGGTAAATAGTAGGGCAGACGACTCTTTAATCTTCGTTAGGCAACCGGTCTAGGAGAAGGAAAACTCTGAATTCAAACCTGTTAAACTCCGCTTAAGAAATTGACCTTGTGTCACATCCTGCTCGTGCGGAGGGGGTTGGTAAATATATATAATAAAAACGGAATGATCGATTATTTAGCTGAGGTGACGACACTCACTCACATTTAAACCTTTTCAAATATGTCTTAGAGACGACGTGACACACATTTTACTACTGAACAAAAAGCATTCACTCCCTTTAGGATGAAATAAATTTTTTTAGAATAGATAAGCCAAAACAGCGCTTCAAACAAAATCAGCATTATGCTATTTCTTCGATTGTACGAACGACTTTTGAAGAAAGGTACAATTAATTAGCAAAAAAAGGTCTTGTCTAGTGTGTTCTTCTCTGTGTATGAGATAACCAGCAGCAACTAGCGTTGTGTTTCTTTTTTTAATTTTTTTTTCTGTGGTCTTTTTCTTTTCTTTTATTCTTCGTTTCTCTACTTTTCCTTTTTCTGGTTTTCAAACTGCAAGAGTTTTTTTTTTTTTTTTTAGTTTTTATTTAGTTTTTTTTATTCTCTGTCTTCAACACATATATAGATGTCAGTCACTCACTATACAGTCAGAAGATTATATAATCAGTTCTTAATTTTACCAAATTTTATTTCGCCCTTCATTATGAGGTTTTCGCACCTGCCGTAGCCGGTGGTTCATTGGAAGCTGAGTGACAGCAAGTCTCCCCTGGTCTCTTCTGAGTATTCTAGCTGATCCCAACAATGCTGTAGTTTGTATGGTCTCGATTCTTCCTCTAATTTCCAAATTACCCAAATTCTTCTTCAGACATTTGGGGACCGTTCCAAGAGCATATTTACCTTCATGTTTCACAATTTTTTCCAGCTTTCTGACCAGGTCCAAGTATTTGATTATCTTTTCGTTTTCTATCATTTTCACACTGGGACCCGGGAC
>CM042141.1:139179355-139184355 GCA_023376005.1 Doryteuthis pealeii
CCATTTACCCATTGCTGGAGATAGAATAATTGGATACATACCTTTCCCATATGTAGTTGTACCTTGACTACGAGATTCCCAAGTTATGAGCAGAGGGTATTGTAAGATGATAGATAACGCTTGGAAGATTAAGGAACGAGAGTATTAATATTTAGACTACCAGAACCTGTTGATATACCACAGTATGATAATTTGTTTATTAAACCGTTGGATTAAACCGTTGAGAGCTATTGTAAAATAGTTTACAGTGTAAAATATTTTACAATGTAAAATTTTTAATAATCTTGATTTCCGGTCCAGTTTAGATATTTGCTGAGTCCTGTTTTTTTTCCCTTTTTGTCGGTAAATTAAGACAGGAGGCCGGGACGACATGAGATAAAAGTTACCAAAATATATTCCGTAAATCACAATTTCAATATTTTGAATAAAACAAACATGTAACTTTTTTCCATTCATTTTAATTTTACATTAGGCAGTTAAACGCCGCGATACCATTTGGGATGTTTCATTTTCTAAAATTGGGCTTGTTAAGTATCTGGCCGCCATCCTTGGCCAGTTGTAAAGAACTTAAAGTAATGTTGTACCGGCCGTTCTTACAGTGGAGAATATACACCGGTTCTCACTATAAATAGTGAGACACCGAGTGAAAAGGTGGTACTGTTACCGTACTGTTACTGTTTAGCTGCAAGCTAGCCGTTCTTGTACCTTATTGTAAATACACTTGTCTCTTTTTACCCTACCTCGACTTGACTTCTTTTTTTACTGTTGAACTAACATCACAACAAGTAAATAAGTAAGTCCTGAGTTATAGAATCCTTTGGTAAGTGAATAAGTCCTGAGTTATAATCCTATGTTCTGTCGTCCACGAAGATCTAAGTAGTTATGATTAGGTATGACCAGAACAGCCAGTATAAATAACAATATCAGCAGCAGAGCACTACCAGTGATTGGTCAAGAAGTTGGTCACATGATTATCGCCGAGTCTATAAATAGAACTGAACATCTGGCACACACCTTATAATCAAAAAACGCCAACAGGGCTAAATAAAATGGGAAAACTAAGAAGTCTGCGATTACGCCTAACCAGATAATCAGGATTTACATTTTTGCATTACTGCAAAACAATACTGACAGCATCACTTTTAACGAGAGGGTGTTGCTAGTTGATAATGGACGGAAGATTTAGGTTATCATATTCTGGACAGCACTTTTTCCGACAACATGGCAGTTGGCATATTCTATATCCCACCGTCAGTGCCCGAGACAAACTTGATATTATTCCACCATGAAAGAACGATGGCAGATTATCAGAATACTGAAATCCAATGAGTATTCTAGAATGATAATCAGATTCGGGCACACTGAACTCTGTAAATTTTATCTTCTCTTTTTAAGGAATTTCAGAAACTCTTTGTTGAATAACAGTAAACAACCTGTACTTGGTAAATTGTTTACAACGAATGTTAAGCTATAAATCAATTAAATTCCCTCGAAAACGATATTTGTGAATTATTTGTAACCTTGAGCGGATTCGTCACATTCCATCGATCATTAATAATCTTTAACAATAACAACACGACATGTTTAGTTTGAAAAAAAAAAAAAAAAAAAAACAATGCTTCTCAAAAGTTTACTTGATTCATCGCTGGAAACTAAATTTAATTTCCATTCACCCCCACCACAAATAAATTAAATCAATTAATCGAATTATAAAACGTAACTAATTTACTAGTGTTTAATACAATTTACTTGAGAAAAGAACTAGAGAAGTATAAGTGCAAACACACCAAATTTCTTCAGTTATCTTTTAAAAGGAAGGTGTGTTCGGTTTGTTGGGTTGTTGGATTTTACGGCATGTCAACCCCTGCGGACTTGGCTGAGAGAGATATAGTCAAGGTACACAATTTATAAACCCAATTTTTAACACATTTGTTTAAACTCACCTAAAATTCTTCAATCATTTTTGAAGGGAGGATAGGTTGTTTGGTTGGTTGAGTGGTTGGTTTTGATTTAGGGCATATCAACCCTTGCTGGGTAATTTTATGCTAAATAGGTTTTGTTTTATTCATTCTTGATTGGTACACAATTTGTTTAAATTCAGCTTTATTAAACACATCATGGATTTTTTTCTATTTAACCCATAGATGGGAACCTAACAGGTACTACTACTTCGGGTCAGAGTGGAACTGGGAGTACCGGTGATGAATTCCCCTAGCTCCAATATTGGAAATTCACCATCAGATAGAGTTTGATGTCACACACAAAGACCCTCACTTGTTCGTTCGGTAGTTGGCTGGATTTTACATCATGAATTAATGGGTTAATTTATGCCAGATATGTTTTGCTATTTAACCCATAGATGGTACCCAAACAGGTACTACCAATCCGGGTCAGAGGGAACCTGGGAGGAATGGTGCTAAAGGGGTACTCTACATTCCTCAGAACTCCAGAATTGGAACTTCACCATTAGATAGAGTTTAAATTCATACCCAGGAACTGAGACCCTCAGCTACCAGGGTTGGGCTTGACATAAGGACCATAGGGTCTAGAGAACCATATACGTTTTGGGGCTTGACGTGACTGGTTAAATGATCCGAGAGGGCTTTACTGACCGTCTAGCCTAAGTAAGGGCCAAAGTGGAGTGTTGCGTGTCATTGACTTCTCAGGCCACCTTGGTTCCATCTTTAAACATCACAGTATGTCAAAATAATGATGGCAATTAAAAAATAGCTATAGAAACGCGTTTCTACCTGATGGCTGAGGTAGTTGAGTAATTGTGATCAAGATCATAGGCTGGAAATATTTATTGGTAAAATTGGTTTTAACATAATTAATGAGCTTGGATAATTAAGAGTTGCAAAAGAATCAGTCTTAGTAAAAGTAAATTATGGGTGAAAAGGAAAGAAATGAATATCTTGGAAAAATATTTTGAGAGAAAGGTTCTGGAATTCCAAACAAGTGAAAATACCGATGTTAAATATTTTCGGGAGAATTAAAAATATTATGAAAGGAAAAATCTGGCTGGATGCATGTGGAATTGTTTGGTTAAAATTCCAATGTACTTATATAATACAAAATATCAATATACAATGGAATTAAAATATAAATAAATAAGCAGAGGAATGACCTCCAATGTTCCTTTGTCCCAGATTTACACTATTCTTATCAAATAAGCATTTTCCTGCTTAAAGTTCTATATAGTATATTTTTATTATTGGCACTTTTCCGTCCACTAAGGACTATGGTGTAGTGTAAAAGAATATCTGCATCTGCGCAAGTTACTGTGAAGGCCAATTCTTGAGTAACAGTCTTTGGTGCACTGACTGCACAGAAACTGTGATGCTTTCTAAGGCTTCTGTCTTTTCTCCCTCTTACTGGCTCTCTTTGCTGTCCAGGCTACTCGCCTCTCAGCATCACCCCTCTCCGTGATATAATATATAACCACTGGAATTATAAAGACTATTTTATTGAATATTAATACATGCTGGTTTTCAATTCCATAGTATTTGTTTGAAATGACGAACTGTGACTGAGGTTTCTCTGCAGCGTTGCCACTACATAGGTTTCTAGTTGTAAGAATATCACAACCGGAAGTGATAGCGGATGCTCTATTGAAACAAATTCTTTGCATGATATCACTGTCTGCAATGGCCTCCAGCAGCGACAATTGACAGTGGAATTAACACTTGAAGAATTCACTCTCCTTCAACTAATATGGATGATCAAAAGGTGCACTTTGAAAATGTGACCAGACTCTATCAATTTATAGATAGATAGATAGATAGATAGATAGATAGATAGATACATACATACATACATAAATAATTTGGACTGAAGGTGACCCGACTCTATCAATTTATATATACATAGATAGATAGATACTGTAACGTGGCGGTATCGATATATTCACAGTGCTAAAACGGATATGTGTAACGTTCGAATATCGATATATGTTGTATAGTGAGTCTTGTCAACGTGCCTCCAATTTCACGACACTAAAAAGGTGTTCGGCACGTGGCAGTCATCTTGTCGATAAAAAAAGTACAACGCGAGAAATATATCGTCACAAGCTGCTTAGCTTTTATTTCCAGGGCTAGTCTCGTGGGCTGTGTCGGAGAGGAGGAAGGCAGAGAGAAAGAGAGAGAGGACACTGTTAAATTACTGTGATCCCACAACTGGGACCAGAGGTCCGGTCCGTACCCTTCGCGCCCGAAAGCAAAAAGAGACCGGTATTTTTCTTCGTCGTTCCACGTCACCATGTGACTTCCGGTTCCGGTCAACACTCGAAACTTCCGGTTGACACGATAACCGTTTTGTGCTCATCACTTTTTAAAAAACCTTTACTCACTCTTATTTCTTCTTCCTCTCTTTTCTAATAGTAGTTTTCGCAAAACTCAGGATATTCCCCATCTTGCTACAGATACTTGTTGGCTGTCAGGTAGGGTACCTGAAAGACCAGTCTCTGTTATTTATTTATTTTTTTATTTGCAAGTACCCAACAGGATGCGAGCACAACTATGATTCTTAATTTCATTGACTGACAATCCTAAATGATCTACTAAATAGTAGTTTCAGAATTGGAACTTCACTATCAGATAGAGTTTAACGTCATACCCAGGACATGAAGACTCTCACCCACAGCTTTCTAGCAAATACACGATAAAAAGTGTTGGGGCTTGCCATAAGGGCAATCGAGTAGTGTCAATCATATACGTGCTAGGGCCAACCACGACCAGCCGGTGTCCTGTCCCTATGCAGACATACAGTCGGTACATTCTTCTATCTCAGTCAAAAGAGCCGTCTATGCCTGGGTGCAGAGAAGTATGATATGCAACACACCTAACCTGATTAGTTTTTCACAACTTTAAAAGTATAGGCCCTCCCTTAAGAATCTAGTTCACTAATAATTGTCTTGTAAACTTACTTGCAATTTATTATACCACACGAACAGATGAGAAAGCCTTCAGGCATTTCGAGGCAAAAATAAGTCTTCAACCAAT
>CM042141.1:139189355-139214355 GCA_023376005.1 Doryteuthis pealeii
GTGTGTGCATGTGTATATGTATGTACGTGTGTGTGTATTTATGAACGTATCTCTGTGTGCCTATCTACCTATCTACCTATCTATCTTTTTGACTTTGTCCTGTCAGAGTGGCTTTAAATATTATGTCTGTATCCCTTACGGTAAGGTAAGAACCCCCTGAATAAAGCTGTGTCCTATATACGAGACTTTATGAAGCGCGTGGTCTAATGGTTAAAGTCATAGGAAATGGACTCATCGCCACGAGTTCAAATCCTGGACGTGATAATTGCATTTCACTTAGCGCTAATACCCTTGGGGAAGGTATGAATTCTACTCTCCCTCCAGCTATGGGTAAATAGTAGGGCAGACTGGGCTCTTCAACCTTGGTTAGGCAACCGGTCTAGGAGAAGGAAAACTCTGAATTCAAACCTGTTAAACTACGCTCAAGAAATTAACCTTGTGTCACATCCTGCTCGTGCGGAGGGGTTGGTAAATACACTAAATTGTATCTCATGGTGAGGCTCCAGTTCTTGAGATCCCAGGAGTGTCTCTTTATTGCCATTAATACTAGTAACTGGGGGGAGAATAGTTGGATTTATACCTTTCACACAAGTATTAGCGCAATATGAAATATACACAGCTTCGTCCAGGATTTGAACTCGTCTCTTCGTATGCATTTCCTTCGACGATAACCATTACTTCCATGTCTCCTCTTGACTCCACATATATTAAGAATTATTACTTGAAACTACAATTGTGTACAAAGCATTATAGTTAGTTACTTAAAACCATATGTGTGCAAACTATTGATTATTATTAAACAGAAGTAATTATTTGAAACCATATTATTATTCGTATTATATTCCAATACATGAAACCTTGGAACTGTATGAACATTACTTGCATTAGATGGGGAAACTTGATATCAGATTACTATCTGTATAAACTCTTAGGGAACAACAATTGTCTCTGTACATTTCTTGAACGTTGACCAATCATACATATAATCAGATATTTAGGAATAAATCCCTAACGTATTTACCCATAAAATATTTTATACGATAAATATCTATTTTTCAATCTATTTTTCAGCCTTGTAAATAAATTTAACCGACTGTTTTCGTATGGTTAATATAATTTAAACATCATACAATAGACTTGTGTGCCAGTTTAGATCAGTCGGTAAAGCGTCGAACAAGGAACCACAATGTTCCGGGTTCGATACCGACCTCACCAACTCAGCGTAGGAGTAGCATAGCGATTTGTGTGGTAAAGTGAAGAGCTGATGATAGGTGTGACCATCCACCTCCGACGCCAAAGACTATATCCATGGTCTAGCGCAAGTAAAAGGGGGATAGACTCCCTCACCCTCTGGCTGATACCGACATTTAGCCACCCCGACGAATTACAATAGACATTTTTATATCAAATGGTGATTAATAACTGCACTACTGACTTATTGGTCCATGCTAATATGCGTTTACGTATATATATATATATATATATATATATATATATATATATATATATATATATATATTCATAATGTCAGTGGATTCTTAAGGGTGTGTTTGTTAGTTGGTTAGTTGATTGGATTTTACAGCATGTCAACACTTCTTGGGTTATCTTATGCTGGGAATATTTTGTTTTATTTAATCTTCTTGGACACTCAATTTTTAAAAATATATTCTAAAACATTTTCCCTATTTAACCCATATTTGAGACACTAGCAGGTACTATCACCCGGCCCAGGCTCGACCTGGGATTAATCACGATAAAGGGGTATTCCACATTCCCCACAGTTCTAAAATTGTAACTCCAAAACTCATGAAACTTTGTCATACCCAAAACACCATCAGCCACTGCTTCTTGAACATATATGATAAAAAAAGATTGAGGTTTGCGATAAGAGCAATAGGTTGGGAAAAATCATATAAAAGCTAAAGCTTGACATGACCAGACGATTAATCGGAGGGCTCCTAACCACCCGTCTAGCTTAAGTAAGGGCCAATCGAGTATTAAACTGTACAGCCAATGGTTTCCAACCCACAGACAACAGGTGGTCCCATTGAAGGGTCTTGTCACTCTCCAGAGTATTTACCAAAAATAATATTTTATACAATAAATATCTAATTTTCAATATATTTTTCGTCCTTGCAAATGAATTTATAATTAATATAGTTTGAATATCATGCAATAGACACGTCAGATCAAATGTTACAAATAACTGACTTATTGGTGCCCGCTAGTATGCGTCCAAGTTGATAATGTTACCGGATTCTTAAGAGTTTCTGATGAAGTTTGAATAAAGTCGGATTAGACTTCGATTGAAAAGCAATGTTGACTAAATGACAATAAGTAAAACAGCATTCGATTTTCCTATATAAAAAAATATTAAAAAACTGATAATGTATTCATGTGTTTCCTAAGCGCTCCAGGACCACTTTTTACTTTTTTCTCCATTCAATTCAAGGAATATAAATTCATGAATATTGACGAAAATGTTGATAAACAGAAAATACACGAGCGTATGGAGAGAAAAAAAAGCGACCCCTAAAGAGAAAATAAGTTTGATCTTTTCCTGTGTCTTGGTTGCTATATCAATATCTTATTATAATAGAGACTTGCTGTCTGTCTGTACCCAAGCAGCCTTGAACTCAGGTCGACATGTCCCTCCGAACATAAGGCACACATGTATTTTTATACATGCTCATGTGCATATGTAGAGTGTTAAGATATTCATAATTCTATGGTGTTTTTTATGATACTAGGAATCAAAGTCTGTCTCTGCTCCCTATTTCTCTTAACTAATTATTGGTATCGTCTCCAAGTGTTCTCTGTAATATCACTTGTTTTTTCTATTAAAAGTACTCTGATAGAAATATCAATGTCACTTATGGTTAATTCCAAGAACGTGCTAACAGGGGTGAGTGCATGTGGAATTTTTTGAAATTCTAAAGATACCCCAATAAGACTGTTAACATTTCAACCCACCTTAGACACGTTATGCAAATATAAGAGGTTCGTTAATCCCCCCTCATTAGCAACAGTTATAAAACGAGCACGTATCATGCAAGTTTATTTTATTTTCAACTAAGGATGTTTGTCAAGTCACCGTCCGGTTATTGACTCGAATCAGGATACTGTCAAATCGTTTCTGTCATATACAGTTATTGACTTGTGTGGGAATTGAAATTAAATTAATTTTTTTTTTAAATAACAAACTCCCGGAAGCGCCCTCCAATGTGCGGGAAAAAATGACCCACTTCCGACCCCAAGAGAATCTATTGGCCATTTTTGTTTAGGTCTTGACTGTGTCTCGACATTACTATTGGCCAGAGAGAAATTCCCTTGTCACGCGGTGGCTATGACCCGCAAATAAAGCCTAGATCATACAACTACCTTTTGACTTTGTTTCTTCCCTTGAATTCTTTCCTTTGCAACGCGACCAGCAAATAAGATGGGGTAAAAATCAAACCCTATGAGCACGCACCAAGAATAACCAGCTACCTTCTAAATGTAAAATATTAAACCTCCTGTCACCCCATACTTGACAGAGCTATAAACTGTCTATCACATTCGATAATATTACTATAATGTTAGATAAGTCATTAATTTATCTTCGCTGATTTTGTGGGTGTTTTGTTTTAATTCCCGAAGATGTTGCTTCATATTTCTAGAACCATCGATTCTTCCAATGCCTCTAAAATTATTGCAATTGATGATTTTGGAGAAAGAGAATCAACAGCAACATTAAAGAAAGAATTGCACAAAGATATATATACAAATATACAGTTATCACCCGTCTCTTACATTTTGGCATAAAATTAACCTAAACGGTTAGAAATGAAGTTAAAATCATTTAACCAATCAAAGTTGATTTTTTTCATGAGTGGACATTACCGTACGCAGTGGTTAAATTCAATTTTCTGTTGTTTTCTATACCGATTTCAATCCAAAGTAAGAGAACCGATTCTGTATTAGTATTTAAACCAATGTTGGGAGTAGAGAAGAATTGTATTCATGCCTTTTGTACGAATACCATTTTCAACACTTGTTTATCTTTAGGCTACCATTATGTCCTATGAATGGAATAGTGACAACATATACACTTACAATTTAAAACTGTAATTACTTTTAATAGACAGTTGGACGTAGTTTATCCTTCTTCAAGTTAACTGCATTGTTATAGTCCATTGTTCATTTCTATCCATATTTTCACTAGTTTTGGTTTCTTTAGTTAACAGCAGAACCATCATCTTTTCACCAACGGATCTTTTCAACCTTCTTACAATTCTGTACAGCAATCATCTCTTTAACTCTTTCTCATCAATCGTTCACGTAAAACGCTCATAGCAACCTCATCTACCCCCTGCCTTATTTCGATGGACTATTGCAATCCATTCTTTCCGAATAAGACCCCCCGCTTTAACTTGTCATTTTCTAGCGTAGCCAAACATTTCTGAAAGGCTAAATCTAATTTGAAATCACTGTGGATTTCCCACGAGCCCCAAAATCCAAAATGATCCCACAAATGCTGCAGGTCAATCCAATAAGCGATAGTTATGCTTGAAACTTTGGCCTGTCACTGTTCTGTATGTATTATAATATATATATATATATATATATATATATATATATATATATACGGAACAGTGACAGGCCAAATATATATATATATATATATATATATATATATATATATATATATATATATATAAATATTTGGCCTGTCACTATATATATATATATATATATATATATATATATATATATTGGCCTGTCACTGTTCTGTATGTGTATATATATATATATATATATATATATATATATATATATATATACAGAACATATATATATATATATATATATATATATATATATATATATATATATATATATACACAACAGTGACAGGCCAAATATATATATATATATATACATATATATATATATATATATATATATAGGACTGGAAGGCGTCCAGTATCAAACCCAGGGCTGAAAAGTGTAGAATGTCAGAATCCCAAATTTAGCTCCGGGTAAATTTATATAATCTTAATGTACTTTAAGTACGATGTACGGGTGTGTTTGGCAGGGGGATAATACCTTATGTAAAACTATTGTTCAAAAGAAAGAATTTGTATGTAGAATGAAAAGATCGGTTTTAGAAGCTGAAGGTGTTAGAAACAAGTGGTTGAAGCGGAAAATTAATCGAGATCTACAAGTGCGAGTAAAAGTATTTGATATATGTGAGAAAAGAATAATTTTCTATATATTAATACGAGTGTTCATGAATCTTCCGTCCGTTATCATCCTGCAACACCCACTCATTAAAAATGAGACCGTCCAAATTGTTCAAGATTCAAGACAAAAATGTAAATTCAGAGCATCTGGTGTCGCTTAATCACAGATTTCTAATTTTATTTCCAACCAATTTTTAAAATGAAATATTCTAAATGGTCTGAAGTCGTTAAATGCCCAACTTAAAATTAAAAGGAATTGAAAAAGAAATTTCATATTTGTTATATTTGTAATATGGAATTATGAATCCCGGAATATATTTTGGTAATTTTGATCTTAGGTCGTCCCGGCCTCCTGCCTTATTTACGCTATGTTAGATATTTTCCGAGTCGTATTTTTGTCACTTTTTTTTTGGGGGGGGGGCAAATTAATTTAGATATTCTAAACATTTACGCCCAGATTTGTATCGGCATAGTAAAAAATAGATTAATAATAATAATAATAATAATAATAATAATAATAATAATAATAATAATAAAACCTAGCGAGACCTGTGGATAAACAACAGTATGATAATTTGATTTTTACCTTGTTTGATATGTTTACTTAAGAGCTATTCCGAAATGGTACAATATGTATAATGTATAATAATTTTGATTTAACGCTCTCTCACACTTTTTTTTATTTCTTTCCTTCTTTTCATTATGTTCGATAGAAACAAATTAACATTATGGATTCTGTGCGGTCACTCCTTCACCCTATCTTTCCTTTACTTCCTTTCTTTTTTTTTCTACTTATATTTTTGTGTAACATGTTCTTTTTCTTCCCTTTCTTTCTTTATAATAAAAACGGAATGGTCCAGTATTTAGCTGAGGTGAAACGCTCATAAGAAATAAGAATTCAGCGCATAAGCAACACCAGATAATCATGATTTACATTTTTGCATTTCATCGTAGACCATTTGGACGGTCTTTTTGTAAGTAGAGGGTGTTGTAAGATGATAATGGCTGTACAATTAAGCACACGTGTATTAATATATATATATATATATATATTATATATATATATATATATATGTGTGTGTGTGTGTGTGTGTGTGTGTGTGTGTGTGTGTGTGTGTGAGTGAGTGTTTAGTCATGGATAGTAAAATTTGCAAGCAATATTCTCTCCGAGTAACCAACTGCATAACATCATCAGGGAAACGCCACATCCTCACACCCACGTCTTTATTTCATTTTTTCCCTTTGCCTGCATTTTTCCTTTCTTGAGAGAGAGAGAGAGAGAGAGAGAGAGAGAGAGAGAGAGAGAGAGAGAGAGAGAGAGAGAGAGAGAGAGTGGATACGCATTTGATTGGAGGTTTCGGTGGCTCTAGACATGATAAAAATGCCTCAAGGTCAGCCATCTGAGTTTTGTTTGTTGTTTGCGATCTCGATACCTGACCATAAGCTGGGGCTTGATCGACACCAAACTGGTCACTTAGGTTAAGGTCTATGATGTTGAATGGCGCGAAACATCTAATGATCTTTGAATAAAATCACTGATGAAGTGGGCAGGTGTATTTCTTGATATTGAAGAATTACCTGTCTCACATACACTTACACACCAGAAATCTCCCAGCTATAGTTAAATAGAAAAAAATAGTTAAGAATATGCTGAAACAAATTGTGTACCATTAAGAATGAATAAAACAAAACGCAATAGCTCTTGCAATAGCTCCTAAGTAAACATATCAAATGTTGTAATAATCAAATTAACACACTGTGGTTTATTTACGGGTACACTATTAATAAAATATCTATATACATATGGAATTCTGCTACGTGATTTATCCGATAATTTACAAAAAAATTCCTCTTAAATTATTGAACATATATACTATTAATACAATATCGATATACAGATTGAATTCTCTTAAGTAATTTATCCAATAGTTCATAAAAATGACCTCCTGAATTATTGAACATATACACTATTAATGTAATATCTAGATCTTCTTCTTCTTCATCACCAAGATTACAATTCAAACATCCAGAGTAATAACTAATTTACCTTGTTTAAAATATACAAAATACGGAAGATGATATGGTGGTAAAACACAGTGCATTGTTGGATTATACTGACATACAGTTGTAGGACACGTGCCACTCTCTGGGTTTACATAGTTACAACCCAGTGACAAGCATGACAAGAGAAAAGATTGTTACGCCACGATGGTAAGCCTAAATCAGCTCAGATATTAAGTTTCTAGTTCGAGGAAAAATGTATTTTTAAAATCTTCCATAAGAAATTCCATTTATTATTTCTAAAGCTTCAATATTATCAACTATTTCACAACGATGTGGCAAATTTGTGTTCTTAACGTATAAATATTCTAAGTGCTGATAATGGCAAATACATTAATATGCATAAAGTATTAGATTGTTACACCACGATTAGAAACCTAATCTAGCTTGATAGTAAGTTTCTCGTGCGAGAAAAAATATTTTTTTAAAAATAGGTGTTAAAATCATTTTTATCACACACTTTCGTAAATAAGAATGGAAACAGAATATTTTTTCACCGTATAATGAAATATAAAATTTGATATAGAAGTACATTATGTGACTATTTCTTGTTTGTAAATAATTTTCTCGTAAAACTCTATGTAACTTTATTTATATTTATATATTAAAATAAAACAAACATAAATCAATAATACCGGGCATGTATTTATTAACACTTGTTTTAACAAACATTGTGGACCATTGAATGCTGCATACTTAATTTCCGAGTATATATAATACAGAATTGTTCTTTATTGTATGTGTTAATGATTGTGACTATAAACCAAATAGTCGTAGATTATGAAACTTTAAAAAAATCTCTAAAAATAGACTTCTATGACCATCAGGTAAAACACTGCATTAAAATTGTAAGTTTGTTAAGAAAAGGCAGTCAGTCAATGATAACATGACAATATAAAGCATCACAATAGCAACACTGTTGCCATAGATACATCTGCGCAGACATAAATAACAGCCACAGAAGCAGCAGCCTTCAGTGGTAGTAGTAGTAGTAGTAGTAAGAATAAGAAACATTCCAATTAGTCCAAGTGCCATATTTGTTGAGACAGTTCCAATGCCTCCTATGATGCCACTGGAAATACAAATATAACACTCAATGCTCTTCTACCTGAAAACAAGAGCGTATTGTGACGTAAAATGACGTTAACAGTGACGTAGTTTCGGTTACAGACAGGCTGACACCGAATCTCCATTATAATAAGATGTCTACCATAATAAGAAATTCCAATTATTATTTTGAAAGTTTCAATATAATCAACTATTTCTTCTTTTAATTTTTTTTATCTACAGACTCCGAGAAGAAACATGCCCGACCGATTTGCCATCGAAGAGCCGTGATGCCTACTTCAATTTCCAACTAGCTTAAAGCCTAATTGCCTTTCTCTCTCTGCGTTTTTTTTAATTCTCTCTGTATCGTATCTTTGCTGCGTCCCAGAAGACAGGAATCTTGAGAACTATCGAGCCGTGTTTAATTGCCCGGATTATTTCCACCTCACCATATCACCGTGTATTGTTTCTTGGCTTGTTTAGTGCGTTGGGCGGGCAACATCGGCTGTAAAAGGTAACACAATTCTTGGAGGTGGCGAAACTAGGCCTAGAAAAAAATTATCCGGAATATTTTCAAATAATGATATCTCATTATCAGATTTTCATAACTCATTCATTTCTCAGTTAAGCATGAATCTTTCTCAAGTGGAACATTAATGCAAGAAAATATATGAAGATAATCTAATATTCGCTAATATATATATATATATATATATATATATATATATATATATATATATTGGCGTGGGTGGTTGGTTGTGTGTTCATTTATAACTATATATCCTATGATGCATGTATGTGTATTCTCTCTCTCTCTCTCTCTCTCTCTCTCTCTCTCTCTCTCTCTCTCTCTCTTCGCTCTCTCTCTCTCTCATATATATATATATATAATTCAAGAAAATATTTGAAAATAATAGAATATTGGCTAGCAATATGAATATATAAATGTGTGTGTGTGTTTCTATGTGCATGCTTATATCTCAATGTATTTATCTTTTTCTTTCTTATATTTTTCTGAGTTGCATGTCCTTTTCCTTTCGTTTCTGTCATTATAATATGAAAGGGAATGATTCAATATTTAGCTGGGCTGATGATACCCATAAGAATTAAGAATTCAGCGAGTAATCAACACTAGATACAGAATGTACATTTTTGCAATTTATCATGGACGATTTAGACGGTTTAACCAGATTATATTGCAAGAAGATAACAGTCGAACAATTAAGTATTAATATGTAGATTGGATATTGGTATTTAATAACCCGCTAGGGTTTATATGCCATTAAACCAAATAACCAAACAACCAACTCTTTATAGCAGGGTCTTACATCCTCTGCATACGGCCGGCATATTCTAAACCCTTTCGAGACGGCGGTTATTCTTCATTTGACCAAGTTCAAGTGAAAGAGGGAAATGCATTTTACAAATCTTTACGATCTGTTTTATTCTCTCTGTTCTACATGACTGAACATATATTGGTTGTCATAGTGACGCAAAAAGGCGGGAAAATCTGCCGGGAGATTATTTACACTCGACCTCCTATGAAGGTGCTAAAATGGCCGTATAGAAATGTACGAGTCCTAGAACTGCAGCCAGTAAGTATTTCATCTCCTTCATCAGAGACCCTTTTTTATGTTTTTCTTTTAATACGAAGATCCATAAACCTTTATAAGTATGACCATCAACTACCTCGTCTACAATGCTATTATTTGACAATTGTAGCAACAATGGATTTCCCCTAGTTATATTCATCTATACATTAATAATCGTGTTCCTTAATTGTACGACCGTTATCAACTTTCAACATGCTCTAGTTAAAAGTTAGACCGTCTAAATCGTCAAAGCGAATGCAAATGCAAAATGTAAATCCTGATTATTTTGTGTTGCTTATCCTCCAAATCTTATTTCTTATGAGTGTCGTCACCCCAGCTGAATAATGAACCATTCTGTTTCTATTATAAAGGAAAAAAACAGAAGGAAATGGACATGCTATACAGAGAAAAAAAACGAAAGGAAAGGGACATGCTACACAGAAAAATATATTCATCTATGCATTAATAATCATGCTCCTTAATTGTTTAAGGAGCGTGACCGTTATCATCTTTCAACAAGCTCTAGTTAAAAGGAAGAACGTCCAAATCGTCCAATATGAAATGCAAAAAATATAATTCCTGATTATCTGGTGTTGCTTATCCACTGAGTTCTGATGTCTTTATGAGTGTCATCACTTCAGTAAAATAAAAGACCATTCTGTTTTTATTAGAAAGAAAAAAAAGGAAGAAAAGGACATGCTATACTGAAAAAATATAAGAAAAAAAGAGTAGGGGGGAGATAGAAAGTGGGTGAGCGCGCGGAAGCGATAACACTAATCTCTTTCAATTGAACTTTCATTTGAAATGATTAAATTATCATACTGTGGTATATCCACAGGTCACGCTTGTTTTGCTGTTTCTTGGTCTTATGAGAAAATAATCCAACCGTTTTTCATGTTTTGGAATGATTTATTCTGTCTTGTTTTATTTTTGGCGTCTATCTCGTAAAGTGACCTTTGAAATCACCTACCCATCTGGTTTAATAACTCATCTACGTGGATTGAGGCAAGAACGTGCCTCAAACTTTACATACGCTTACAAGTAGAACTTGAAGAAGTCCGCAGTCTACAACGGCTGATACGATAGCCTCACAAACTAAATCACTAGCTTTACTAATGAATTTATCGAAAAAAGTGGTGTAATGTGTAGAGTCACTGGAAATGGATTCGTTGACCCGAGTTCAAATCCTGGACAAGGCTGTTTGCAATTTACATAGCGCTAATACCCTTGGGGAAGGTATGTATCCAATTACTCTCCCTCTATGTGTAACTATTTGGACAGAATGGGAAATTTAAACTTGGTTAGATAACCAGTCAAGGAAACCTGTTAAACTCCGCTCAAGAAATTGACCTTGTGTCACATCCTAGTCGTGCGGAGTGGTTTATATATATAAATTAATTTTGATAAATAATCCTAGATAATATAAAGGTATTTATAGAATGAATCCTCCCCGGGAAGTTAGCTTAATAGTCACGTGGTTGTTTCCGCTGAAAAGGCCAAAAATTGAATAATGGGCATGCGCAGTAGACTGTATTGACCCGCGGAAAACCAGGTATTAATCACTGCAGTGTTCAACGAGTGAGATAAAAAACAATGCGGGAATTTCATTTAAAAAAAAACGTAGCGGTATGTAATTAACACGTTTTGTCTCTATTTAAACTTAAATAACAAATGCAGTAATGAACGTCCTTTGGCGCGTAGACATGTTTACAAGAATATCACAAATTAACACAAAGTTTAATGTTATTGAGTGAGAAATATTTGTCAAGTAAATATAAACTCTGTTGCCCAAAAGATAATATACTAAATTGAATTATCTGCATTTCACATGGTGTAAATAGCTGGCGACATACATTCCGTTTCCAATTATTAACGAGGTGACACTTTTTGCATCTTATCAAAAAACTACATGTTGGAATTTAGCAAAATTATGAGAGAACGATGACAAAATTAAGGTACACCTATTCTGTAAAAAGGAACAGAAATTTACCATCTAATTTACCTAATTAATTACACTAGCAAATATATGCACCCTCCGGGTGCAAGTATTTAAGTTTTAATGTAATGAAATATCATATTAAATTAGAAAGGCTAATGAAACTAAATAAGAATGCAGATAAAAAGATTTGAAACAGAGGGGGATATAATCGAAAAATAGAACAACTGAAATTTACTCTTCCATCACTCTCGTCTTTCATTGTTATTTTTTCTAATTTAAGTATTTAGTTAAAAGAGGAAGTAAAGAATAAAAGGACAGTTATCTTTTCTTGTTAATGGATTTCATTTAAGATTAATTGAAGAGATTTTTGCTTATATTCATTTAAATAAAACCAAACAGTTAGAAACCAATAATACTAAGCATATATTTATTAAAATTGCATTTTTAATATCAATATGCAAATTAGCCTTCCCGTTCACACTGTAAACCGCTATTTTGTTGTATATATAAATACAATTGCATGTTGTTAGTATGTAGATATGGTTAACAGTATTAATGATGTAAAACAATTTTATTAATAATTGAGGTTAAAATAAGAATAAATTCATGGTGAATGTGACGTCAATAACTAAGGGAATTGTGACTTGAGTAGTGATTTAGTTTCGGTTACAGACAGAAAACACACAATCTCCATTAGAATAAGATTACAAGTAAATTGTTACGCACTGGTTGCTCTATACATCGGGCCTTGTACCACACTTAAGCTAAACTTGAATATAAAACTGGATTAGTACTATATTGTTGCATACTGAGGTTTTCACGTTACCAAATCAGCATAATGTTGTATACCCTTTTCTTACTTCTTACTTCTAGTCGTCTTCTCTTCTAGCCGGCTTTGGTTCTATCTTCTAACATCTTGCGTCTGGGGTTGTTGTGGGGACTTCGGTCTGGTTTTCTGTTAGGGATTTCTCTTTATCAGAAGCCCAGTGTCATTGTTAGTTTTTAGGTAATAAACACAAGACTTCGATTTACGTTGATGTTACTTTATTTCCAAATCCCCAACCCAGACAATCTGCGCAAATGAGGGATCGCGTGTATAACATGACTTATCCCTTCGAGCTTGCTGCTACCTTCTAACTGACTGAAACTTACTATTACTTAAACCGGAAGACAGGGTTTTCTATGCCTTCCGGTTCTCACGATTTATCCCCGGAGGTCATGGTGAGAGTGAGGTCAGGCGTTGTCACTCATCCCTCAAGGCTGTAGGCTGCACTAATCGCCATTATGTTTCTACAATACCTTATATAAGTATTAGGGATCCAAAAATTATGTAACAATATGAATAACTGTTGCTAATTATTCAAGTACGAATTTACCCAGCCCCTCCACCATAGAAAAGATGTGATACAAGGTTGATTTTGTAGGAGAGTACAGCTCATTCGAATTAAAAGTTGTATTTCTCCTAGACGATAAAATCGCCAACTAAAAATTTGCACTAAAATAGGGGAATTTTAAAGTATAATTAGAGTACAATTGAAGCCTCATATATCCAGTAATTCCACGAATTGGCTGCTTTTATGTTATCATTGTAATCTATGAATTATAATATACCAGAAAACGAATTTGCACCAAAATAGGTGCATTTACTTTGGTTTTGTTTTGTTTTACGGCATATCAACCTCAGTGGGTCATTTAATGCCGATAAAGTTTTGAAATAAAATCAATTCTTAATGGATAATACAATTTTTTATAAATACATTTTTTCTATTATCCCATAGATGGGACCCTAACAGGTACTACCACTCCGGGTCAGAGTGGACCAGGGAGCAATGGTGATGAAGGGGTGCTCCACATTACCCAAACCTCCAAAACTGGAACCTCACCATCAGATAGAGTTTAACGTCATTCCCAGGACATGTACACCCGCAGCCACCGCCTTCTATCACTCATATGATAAAAAGGGTTGGGGATTGCCATAAGGACAATAGGATTGGGGAAATCATATAGGTGCTAGGGCTTGACGTGACCAGCCGATTGATCGGAGGGGGTCTCTCCGACCGCCAGTCTAGCCCAAGATAGGTCTAAAGTGGAGTATTGCAAGTCATGAACTGCTCATCCACCTGGGTTCTATCCTTAAGCATCACGGGTCGCCACCCACGGCCAACAGGTGGCCCCATCGGAGGAGTCTTACCCCTCTGCAGAGGAGCAGCCGGTGCATTCGAACACCCCAGCCGACAGGGCGGTAGGTGTATTAAATGCTTAATTAGGGAACATTTGAAGCCTCATATCTCCATCAATTCATTGAATTGAGTGTTTTCCTTGCTCTCACTGCATCTAAATCTACCAGAAAAGATAATGGTAATTCATGAGGAAGTGCGTCCCGGTCTCCTGCCCCAAGAGTTGCTGCCCGGTGACTATTAAAATAACGACCCAGTTCAAACTATTCAAAACTATCCATCTATCTATCTATATCAATTTGGTCATATTTATCTATATTACTTTAAATAATAAGATTTTTTTTATTAATGTTTGTTTAATGTCTTGTTTTTAGTTTAAATAAACAAGAATTACGACAAAAAAAGAAGCGACCCCCCCCAAAAAATACATTTACTTGTCGAAAATATCTATCTATCTCTATTTGTTCGTATCTATCTATATTATTTTGTTTGTTTATCTATCTATCTATCTCAGTCTATTCAAAACTATATATCCATCCTCATATCTAAACAAGAATTACGACAAATTACGATAAATAAAAAAGAATTACGATGAGATGGGGTTGTTATTTTGATAGTCACCGGGTAGCGGTCTTTGAGGTGGGAGACCGTGACGCACTTCCTCATAAATTACCAAGATAATAAAAAACACACCAAAAATTTGCACAAAATTAGGTACATAATGGATATGTAAAGCCTCGTCGAATTAAGCACTTTCTTTGGTATAAATGTAATCTACCCAACGGTATACATAAGAAAAGACAATAAGATCGACAACTAAAATTTGCATGAAACTCGACCTGCTTTAGTACTTGGCTCGTTGTGACTATTTCCTAAGATTATTACCGTTACGCGAGCTCCCATATATAAATCACACACTAACTCTCAAATGCTTTATCTCCTATTCGAAAACGACGTTGTCGATTTTCTAGCCACGCTTGAAGGGAAATATTTTGATTTAAGAATATCAAACAACGTTCTGTTTTTTTTTTTTGTTTTTTTTTTCTATCGTCCTTTTTAAGAGCTGTTCGTCGAAGCACGCGTGCCTGAAGTTGGATTCCGATAACCGCAGCCATTAGCCAATATATTGATTTATAATCATGTATTGATCTGTAAGACACGCAGCACATCTGGAATGAATCGTTCAATATTGAACAGATGACAACATGATTAATTTATTAATGGACTTCCCTATAAACCCCACCCCCTCCTCCAAAAAGAAGAACAATGAGATAGGACAGAGTTTACATCTGATATTTATCAAAGTAAGTATCATTATTTTCATCCTTATCATCAAAATTATCTCTTCTCTGTGGGTGGTCACACCAGTGGCTTCGACTGGAGAGTAACCGAAAGTAACTGGTGTACTGATGGAGAGACGTGGTGTACTGGTTAGAGTTGTATTAAATAGACGTCGACCCGAGTTCAAATCCTGGACGACGCCACAATTCATATAGCGCTAATACCATTGGAAAAGGTATGAATTCAACTATTCACCCTCCAGCTACTAGTAAATAGTAGGGCTGACTAGGCTCTTTAACCTTGTTTAGGCAACCAGTCTAGGAGAAGGAAACTCTGAATTCAAACCTCTTAAATCTCCACTTGAGGTGGTGACTACTAGAATAGGCACAGTCCTACTTATTGATCTATTTAAATTTTTAAAAATTAAGTATGCTTGTGTCGTTGAGATGTCCTTAGCGTACATGCTTTTGATGGAAAATAGAAGTTTTTTGAGAAGAATTAAATTTTTAAGAAATGTAATGTTCTAAACAATGTATTGTTCTATGTTGTCATGTTCAATGCGCCTCGAGGTTGATCGGGGCGAGAGACCATCTGTCCATGGTGGACAAAAGCATATACTAGCGGCATATAAGTGTGTGCAAATTTGCCATCGAGGTCGATAGGGATTTTGAGTTCGCGCGTTTGAGTTTATATAAGGTTTTACCACTCCAACTAGTGATCATTAGCAGAACTATTTGGTCAAAAAATAGTTTTAGGTTTAGTTTAGCTTTTTGTTTTTTTGTTGTAGTTGGGTTTTTTTTATTTGCTTTTGTATTTATTTTCTTTTTTTGTTATTTTTGTATTGTTGTTTAGAAAAATAGATAAAAACCATCAGCACTATCGGGATGATCTTGAATTGTTTTCATAGTTCGGCCGGTCCATTTCCAATGCGTATATCGTATAAAATTCGAGAATTAATGAAAATAATCATGACAAGCGAATTCCGCAAATATCGCCCACTACGTAAAACATCGTACAGTAGCTGTTTCAACTTTATTATGCCGAGTTCGCTTGTCATGATTATTTTCATTAATTAACGAATTTTATACGATATACGCATTGTAACTGCCTTCAAGCAAAAATATAAATAATAATATACTTTACTCAACAATGCTTCTAAAGCAAATTACCTTATCCCTCACGGCGGAGCATAGGCCGACATAATTTGCAATCTTCTCAACGTCCACTCTGCTGTGTATAGTAGTAGTAATACTGAGGTATTTACCTGTGACAAGTGGCATATGGAAATCTAATAGAATGTCATAGAGTTATCAGAAGAATAATTAATTAGAATAATTTTTATTTTTATTGTCTAAAAGTACTAAATGGTTAAATTACAAAAAATACTAACAGTCCCGTTACTCGCAAGTTTAGCTCATTTTATGAATGAAGCCGCCCCCTTTAGAGTTACCAGGTACTTTTTACAATATCACAATTTTAACTTAGAGATACTCCATTTCGGCATGCATTTTCAGTACCTAAACTTTGACTCTCTAATACTACATATATTTGTTCTAGTTTTTCGTAGAACTAAATAAGATTCATTACATTTGTGAGCATCACTCTATCAATAGAAATGATTTCAGTTAAATTTTCAAGTAAACAATAAACAGTTTGTAATACAAACAAATCCGTTGCCGCAGTAAACTGCTCTGACCAATTCATTGGTATGAGATCAAAGAGTGCGTATTGCCCCATCGGATCATAACTACGCCAGTACTTTCACAAAAGGTTTCATAGGGGAAACTATCAGTTTTAGCTTATTTCTTTGGTGCACATTGGCTCTTATCAAGATTTTAATGGATTTTTGCCTCAACGGAGTTGATCGTCATCGTACTATTGAAAATCGATAACAAATTATTTTGTATTAAAACGAATAACGTATATCTGAGCGAGGCAAATCAATAGTTCGACCTAGATTTGTTTAGTTCACTTATCTGATGAACATCAACGTTTTCAGGAGGAGTAAAGTTTTGATGAAGAAAAAGCAATAGAAACACAAATGATACGATTGAATTAGTGAGTGCATCGTTATTCGAAAACTGACGTACACACATGTCTATCTGTTATGGTGGATATGGCAACTACACATGAAATTAGAAAAATGCGTAGGTTTGTTGGCTGCTTAGTTGGTTGGTTGGCTGGGTTTTTACGCCATGTAAACCCTTACTGGATTATTTTATGCCGAAAATGTTTGTTTTGTGTTTTTTCTCATTCTACATGAGTACTTACATTTTTAAAAGCATTTTTAAAAACTCAGTTTTATTTATTTAACCAATAGATGGGACCCTAGCAGGTACTACCACTCCGGGTCAGAGTGAAGCTGGGAATAAATAAAAAAGAATGTAACATGATGCTTGGGTTATTCTATGCTGGAGACGTTTGTTTTATTCATTCTTCATGAGTAATCTCTTTTTTAAACAATATTTTTTAGACATTTTTTTTACCTAAGTTTTTTTTATATTTAACACATCGATGGGGCCCTAACAGGTACTACCACACTGGGATTTTACGACATGTCAACCCTTCTCGAGTTATGGTATGCCGAACAGGGATTTTTTTCTTTTTTTTTATTCTTCATGAATACTCACTTTTTTAAAACACATTTTTAAAACTCAGTTTTATTTAACCAATAGATGTGATACTAGCAGACACTACCACCCCGTGTCAGAATGAAGGTGGGGGTAATTAAAGCAGACTGTGAGATGCCGGTCGGTTAGTTTGTTGGTTTTTGCGGCATGCCATACCTTTTCGGGTTATTTTATGCTGAACACGTTTGTTTTGTTTTGTTTTAGTTTTGTTTTTTATTCTTGACGAGTAGGCATTTTTTTATAAAATCAATTTCTTTTTAAACATTTTTAAACATATATATATATATATATATATATATATATATATATATATATATATATATATATATATATATATATATATATATATAAAGTGTTGTTCTGGTTCCAACGGGAGAAAATTCAATATTTTATAAAAAAGGAAGGTCCGCAAAATGTATTTTGTTCTCAGAATAATGGACTCTCCCGTCGATTTTCGACGCATGTGGGTTCACACACACAATGAACTCCCACACAGGAATTTGTTTATAGTGGTGAAGGCTTGTGTTGGACCATCCACATTTTTTGGCACAGTCGATAGAAAAGAATTGGTGCATCAAGGGCTGCCACAAACCCAATCAACAATCAATTATATATATATATATATATATATATATATATATATATATATATATATACACGTTATGTAGCAGGACCTAACTGAGGATATGTGGAGTTTCTTCTCCATGTGGCAACGTACCTTATTAATATTCTGGTAACCTTTTTTTTTATTTTAAAATATATGGACTCAAGTCAATTTGTTTCTCTGTTGTCCATACTTTTATTTTCGCCGTTAGATCGTGAGTAGCAGTAACGCGTAGCAGAGAGGGAGAGGGGTGAGAATTTGTTTTCCACACCAAAACTGTTACAGTGAGAAATACTGTCAGGCTGACGAGGCATCTGAATTTGGCTAATTCCGGCTAATTTTTGTGGGTGTCTTGACGACCCTCTCCTTCACTGCGAGTGACTCCAATTACGACTGACCCTGAACAGCGGACCTCCTATTCTATAATCATGATTAATTCTCCACATGTCACCCAATTCTTTTGTGACTGAATTAACCGAGATATTTCTGCTTATTTCTCAGTTCCTGAATATCTCTGGAATCAGTCAGAAAGCTATATTGGTCAAATTTTTAATCAGAGAAACCATTCCATTCATCCTTTCTCTTCTATTGCATTATTCCTTGTCTGTGTCTTTAAAACTGACAGATCGCCATCTACACCCCCACCCCATAGATTTGTATCCCACACCTCCATCCACCCTCATATACTTGTATCACCACCCAGCCCTCCATACCCATAGACTTGTGTCTCCCACACCTATATATATATATATATATATATATATATATATATATATATATATATATATATATATTTACCAACCCCTCCACACGAGCAGGATGCGAGACAAGGTCAATTTCTTAAGCGGAGTTTAACAGGTTTGAATTCAGAGTTTTCCTTCTCCTAGACCGGTTGCCTAACCAAGGTTAAAGAGTCCAGTCTGCCCTACTATTTACCCATATCTGGAGAGAGAGTAGGATTCATACCTTTCCCAAGGGTATTAGTGCTAAGTGAAATGCAATTACCACGTCTAGGATTTGAACTCGGGGCGACGAGTCCATTTCCCATGACTTTAACCATTACATCACTTCGTATGCGCTTCGTATCTCCCACACCTATAGACTTGTACATTCCACCCCCACCTACCAAGATATATGTAAGCATTTGTTTTGTATATTTGTTCGCCCTCTCTACCAGACTTTTCAAAAATATTTTTCCGAAATATTTTTTCTTTCTATCTTCTTCATCCAAAAGTTACAGTTACTAAAATTCATTATTTTGATACCCCTAATTATATTACGAGGACCCTAATTATATTATATATATATTCTGAGCGCCGCAAACTAGGTTCAAATAGATATAAGCGCTGATTGTAAGAAAGCGTTCCGAATGTGAGATTTCCTGTGCTGAAAGAATAAAAACTGTGTTCTAATTATTTACAAAGTAAGTTATGTCATCAGAATCACAGACCAGAGTTAGGTTTAAAAGAAATGCCATACTACAATGAAAATAAATGACGGGGAGACAGAGAGAAGGGGTAGATATATAGATAGATAGAGAGAGAAAGAGAGAGAGAGAGAGAGAGAGAGAGAGAGAGAGAGAGAGAGAGAGAGAGGATAAAGAAAAAGAAAAGAGAAAGAAATGCAAACATTCTTTCTCCTTTTGTCTCTCGTTGTTTTGGTTATAATCGGCTTTAGACTTGACATTTTCCTTTGATAGTTTTTTTTTCAACAAGTTAATCTTATTCAACAGAAGAAGAAAGATGAAGAAGAAAAAAAAGCAGCAAGAATAGTATCCGAAAAATCAGTGTCGCCAGGAATTAGGGCAAAGAGCGGAGACGAATAATGCTGTTAGAAAAAAAGAAATTAGCCTTTAAAAGTTTTTCGGATTGAAAATGCATACAAACCAGACAGTGATACTATATATATATATATATATATATATAATATATATATATATATATATATATATCCACTCGTATACGTCAGCGTAGAGTAGTGACTATTTCGTATGTGCGTGTATGTATTGGTTTGTCTAAAACACGTTGAAAAGATCTGAACCACTCAGCATTTTTTGAAACAGAGTACAGTGTCATTAGATTGCATGGCATGTATGTATATATATATATATATATATATATATATATATATATATATATAATATATATATATATTTGTGAGTGTGTGTGCGTGTACACTCACATACAATAGAGTAGAGTAGGAAGCACCTGGTACGCGTGTGAGTATATGTATTGTGTTTGTAAGAGGCTTTGGTCTGTCTAAAACATGAATAAAACGATTGAACCACTCAGCTTTTTCGTAAAACAGAATGCAATAAACGTAATATATATATATATATATATATATATATATATATATATATATATATATATATATATATATAATGTGTGTGTGTGTATACGCCCACTCAGATACAATAGAGTAGAGACTATTTTTTAAGTATGTGTATATACATTGTGTGTGTGTATAATACGCTTAGGTCTATCTAAAGCGGTGTAGCGTTAGTTGTATTCGCCTGGTGGAGTTGTCTGCCCCTTTTAATTTGTTGGTGCCCGCTAGGGCACCATAGTATTTAAGCGCCGGATTCAAACCCTTTCACCCTCTTTTTCCTGTTTCAGCAACTACGAGCCACATGGGGTAGATTTTATGTAAACCCTCTCGTTGGGGCTCTGCCCCCTTACATTACTGTAAGTTATTCACAGCATGGACTATCGCTAGTCTCATGTCTGTACTCATATATGTATATCTGTATCATTCATGAATGTGTCTTTTTCTTTATTTGTGTACCCCTTTTTATATGTACTCTTTACTATGAACGTTGTACCAACTGTTATCCATGTGCTGTGTATATTAAATGTTTGTCTATTAACCTTCGTCGGAGTTATTTGCATGCAAAGTATCTAATAACTTTGCACCCACCTTATAGCGGAACCACTCACCGTTTTTTGAAAATAATATACTGTCCCTGGATTGTGCAAGGAACGTAAATTACATGGCATATATATATAATATATATATATATATATATATATATATATAGAGAGAGAGAGAGAGAGAGAGAGAGAGAGAGAGGGGGTGTAAGGGTTTTGTCTATGCTTTGAATATCTGTTTTCTTGGTTATAAAGTATAACAATATTTTTAAGCATATAAGTGTTGAAATTTATAATATTTAAGATATACAGTTGATGTACAAATTATTTTCGAATTGTGTTTTTGAAATGCTAACAATCAAGTGGTCTGATCTTATGGTCACTACTCCTTACTAGAGTTATCTGTCCTTTGCAGGAAGTTTAGTGTAAATAATATTATATACGTGTGATGCTACAAAAAGCAACAGTTGTACGCATGTGATTTTTGCTGGCTGCCGTACAAATGCTTATATATCTTTTCTCCCTCTTATAACACTATTAAAGTGTTATGGGTTGATTGGCGATCTATTAATTAATTACTATTTAATTAAAACTACCCTAATTATTAATTATGGTAGTTTGTTAAAATTAAAAGTAAAAATTAAAAAAAAACAACAACAACAATAATAATAATAATAATAATAATAATAATAATAATAATAATAATAATGTTTATATTAAAAATATAAATCATCTAAACATAGAATTCTCACGTAGGCATACATTCCTTAAATTATGGGATTTGACTTAGATGATCGGAATTTTAAATTTTGATATAAATAAAACAATGTTTGGCCTTGAGTTGTGGCAAACCAATGGAAAAATACAACTAAGGCTGACACAAGGCCATTAAGACACGTTGGCAATGGTACTGAGTGGCTGGCCAATCAGAGACATATGTTAGGAGTGGGAAGGCCTGGATCCCATAAATAACAGACCAGATAGAGACCGAAACTAGAGAGAAGATAGAAGAGAAGAAGAAGAGAGAGAAGCGGAGTCAGACACTCCGAAACCAGGGAGCTCGTCATAGCTCGGTGCCCTTGCCACAACTTTACCAATACACTGACGTCCAGCCACTCGGTAACAAACCAAGTTAATAACTTATCCAAAACAACTAGCTGTAGATCACCAGTCAACTGACAAAGAAATCCCCTCGCTCTTCTGACATTATACAAGAATATTAATCATTGTATTAAAAAAAATGTATATATTTTGTGTATAATTATCAGAAGGCGTTCCTGTTTGTTTTGTTTGACCCCGTTGACAGCTTTTGGTTATCATATTTCAGCCGAGTTGGAAAAGGAACAAAACCAGCTTTATATCCGGACTCTATAATACTATAATCTGTGAAACGGCCAGCATTAGAAGAAATCTCTCATTATAGTATTATATTCGATATCATCCAGCACAACAACTGTAATACTGAGCCGGAGCATTGTTCCCATACATTGAGACCGTGCCCCAGTGCATGTTATTATACTCTCCAGCTATGGCTATATAGCCTACTAGACTAGGCTCTCTGACTTCAGAACAACAATCAATGTAGCAGATCGAAAACTCTGAAGTTAAACCACAAGGAGCCTGCTTAAAAGGACCTTTTGTCACATCCTGTCCATGATGGTGTTGAGTAATAAATGACGTATACACTTGCAATCTAGATATCTGATTTTTTTTTATGATAACTAGTTATGATAATTATCAAAAGTATCTGCCCTCTAGGTGCAAGTATTTGAGTTTTAATATAATAAAATATTATATCAAATTAGAAAGGATATTGAAACTAAATAAGAATGCAGATAAAATGATTTGAAACTGAGAGTGGTATAATAAAAAAAATAGAACAACTGAAACTTACTCTTTTATCACTCCCGTCTTTCATTGCTACATATTCCTAATTAAACTATTTAGTTAAAATAGGATGTATAGAATAAAATTACAGTTTTTTTGTTAATGGAATTCTTTAAAATTATCCCCGAGATTTTTGCTCACATTCATTAAGATAAAACCAAACAATTAGAAATCAATAATACTAAGTACATATTTATTAAAATATACTTTTATATCAATATGCAAATTAGCCTTCCGGTTCACACTGTAAATTGCTATCTTGCTGCATATATAAATATAATTGCATGTTATTAGTATGTAGATATGCTGAACAGTATTAATAATGTAAAACAATTTTATTAATAAGTGAGATTTAAATAAAAAATAAAATCATGAAAATGTGACGTAAAGGGAATTGTAACCTGAATAGTGATATAGTTTCGTTTACAGACAGACAGACAGACAGACAATCTCCATTATAATACAATATATTTAGAAATTATTTATCACATGTCAAACTATTCTTGACTTATCATATATGTAAAAACAGTACCAATAAGAATACTATTTTTTTTTGTAAAGAATATTAATTCATCAAAATATAAGTGTCTCAAGATAGGGTACAAAATATATATATTGGGCCAACGATCTTGACTGGGCATTGGCAAAATTCTATAAATTTTGGCAATCTTTATTTCCATTTTTGGCAGAATCGAGACGCTATATTGGCAGTGTAAGTGATACGTACAATATTTATTTTCTTCATTTATTAGGTATTTATTAATAACAAATGATATTTTTCATTTCATATTATCAATCACACGTAGATATATTTTTTACCATGATTGCAAAGATATTAAATAGAGCTTATAATGTACTGTTTTTATTTCGTTTTATTGAATAAATTGAATATCGCTCAACTAATAGGTTTCATTAGAGTTTAAATAGTGTTCAATACAAGTTTCACTGGCGTAAGATTTACAACTCCAAATTTCGTCTCGGTACAAACATGAAAACTCATTCAATATATATATATATTTAGATCGACTCATTTTGATTGGTCAGATTGGATGACACATTGTTTTCCGTTCAAAGAGTATTCATTTTATCATTCAAGTGGGATTTAGCCGTGATTAGAAGTGTGATTTTACTGTGATTTATAGTGATAGAAAGTGTGATAATAGTGATTATGCCTGGCAAAAGAATTTCAACAGAAATGCAGGCGTAGATCAAAATTCTAGGTGAAGAAGGATACATCATTTGCTTATATATATATAATATATATAATATATATATATATATATATATATATATATATATATAATACACACACACACAACACACACACACACACACACATATATATATATATATATATATATATATATATATATATATATGCCGAAGACGACCAGGGAAAAACAAAATATGGAGCTCACTCTCTACCACTTTTGCACCCCGATATAAGAAAAAAATACAAATTTCACTTAGCGCTAATACCCTTGGGAAAGGTTTAAATCCTACTCTCCCTCCAGCTACGGATAAATAGTAGGCCAGACTAGGCTGTTTAATCTTGGTTAGACAACTGGTCTAGGAGAAGGAAAACTCTGAATTCAAATCTGTTGAACTCCGCTTAAGAAATTGACCTTGGGTCACATCCTGCTCGTGTGGAGGGGTTGGTAAATATATATAAGAACATATAGAGCTT
>CM042141.1:139219355-139233491 GCA_023376005.1 Doryteuthis pealeii
TATTTCTGTTTTGTTACTTTTTAAAATAAAAAAATAGACAATATTTTATAGAAATATTTAAATAGAATGTAATGAATAATGTGCTGTAATATATTTTATGATTGTTTTTTTAATAATATTTTTGGCGCAATGATTTGAAAACTTACTCTATTTCCGATGTACAAACGCATAATCCTTGAAAAATACTGTTTTTTTAAAGTGTTGTAGATAGGATGTCATAGCTATCTTTTTCCCAGAAGTAGACCCATCTTACCTTTATACAAGGGATATATGATATCTACACAAGCGCTTACAGCAGGGGGTCTTGTCAGTGATTGAGCTAAATGGAATAATTTAATACTTAATTGATTTTAAGCCGAGAATTTACCCGGAATATAGTTTGATGAATTAAATACATGGTAAGCATGATATAGCGGAAGGACACATTTAACCGACTGGGTTTTCATCGAGCTATTTTTACATTCCCAAGAAGAATATATATATATATATTATAGTATAATTATATATATATATATTATATATATCATATTAATGTGTGTTGTGGTGTGTGTGTGTGTGTGTGTGTATGTATATATATATATATATATTATTATATGTATGTTATTTACATGTGTATATATATGGTGTGTGTGGTGTGTTGGATCCTTACCGTCTTCTAAGATATGGCGTAGTGTCCAACTTTGTTACCTGCATATTTTATCTGCGTATGTATGAGTTAACTGGCGCAATTTTTTGAATTAGAATTCTGGTGAGTGATTGCACAAGACAGTGATGTTGCTGCTGGAGCTACTGTTGCCCTCTCTTCTGGCTACTCTTTGCTGCGGCGGCTTCTTTCCTTCTGTTTTCAAAATCTTGTTCGTCGGCCTTGTTTGACAAGGAGGCGCCAGGACACTCCGTTTTCCTGTGCAACCCTGCTGTCATCGCGCCCATATTATAGACTAGGCGGGATCATATGATATATCTCTTGGCAATCACTGGCAGTACTTCTGAGGCTGATACAATACTTAACTCCACCGCTACTGGTCATAATTAGCGGCGACGTTTCATAGACAACGGAATAGGATTAAATACTGGACGCTTTACCAATATGCAGTATAAGGAATTATACGTCCCAAAGGATTCCATAACACAGGATTTCTTAAAGCTCTTTTCAACTGGCCGATATTATGGCACTTAAAACTTTACAAATATATATAATATATATATATATATATATATAGTATATATATAATAAGTCTCCGTAAACTTTTAATGTTTTCCAGGTAACGTCTTATGCAGTACGACTAGACTTAGCAGTCTACTCGCAGGGATTGACACCCGCTCAATTTTGCTCATCGGTCAAGTCTCGAACAGGAGATTTGACATTTATACGATAAATATCTATTCAGTTGTGTTTATGTTTTGATTCATTGCTGCATTCTTTTTTGAAAAAAAACAAAAACAATTTGATGATATTATTATTTACAAATTTTAAAATATATATTCCTTATATTCACCTTCCATACCTTTTAGATTATCATAAACATTATAGATTTCAACTATCAATTTATTTGATTCCACGTAGAAATACATTTTAACACTCACACGCACACACACTCTCACAGTATATGATGGTTAATAATTGTTGTCAACATTAGGAATCAATGTAAAATATCACAAATGTCCACTCTCTATTGCATTCTTCTATTAAGAGCTATCATCCTTGAATTGGCCAAGTAAAGACATTTTCCTCGTAAGTATTGCATTCATTCCAATTAAATGTCGATTTTACATTACGTAGAGTTTCCCATTCGTATATGTTACTCTGTGCGCCTTCAAAATATTGGAAGATGCAGTCATTCAACAGGAAGTTGAATTGCATTTAATGGTAATGCATATTTGAACTGTTTCTGCTGGTGACGGAAGGAAACTTTAAGATGTATAACAGGTTCTCTAATAGGACTCGCCAGCTCAGAGTAAGCGTAGCATGGTTGGATTATGTGCTAAATAATAGGTTCAATGTATGCTTCGTTGTGTGTTGTGTGTGTGTGTGTGTGTGTGTGTGTGTGTGTGTGTGTGTGTTTTGGATTAAAAAAATTTTTATCAAATCAAGATCCAGACTGCCTTCAAGTCTTTTGTTTTACATTAGTTAATTAACCTTAAATACAATTAGTTTTCTTCCATTTTGTGTCGATTATAATATAATGATTTTCTCTTATTATATATATATATATATATTATGATATATAATTATATTATATATAGATATAAGTTGTGTCCAAAAAGTATGAGATTGAAGGCTGTATTTACCAAGATAGGAATGACATAATTGGTAACGTTATTATTTTCAGAATACATGGTGTGTAAAAAGTAATATTTAAGAACGCATGTATTCAACAGATAGAAATGAAGAATGTATGGAACGTTATTTTTTTGTCAGCAATTAAAAGGTGTGTCAAAATAATACAAAAGATCTGGAATACTTTTTTGACACTCAATGTACCTTGTATATATCATTCATTCATTCATTCGCAGATATTACTTTTTTCGTTTGTATTATTTTCTTTGCACACGGAGAATAATTTTTGGACGCATGTTTGCCACAGTTTAAAGCGGCACCTATCAAATATAACCTTACTTGACTTCATAATCTTGGAAGTCTTCTGGAAGTGCAGTTCCCACGAAGCAAGGTTTTAATTTTTCTACTTTCTCTGCATCATGGTATCTTCATTTGCGCACAAATCTTCTTTGTTCATCATTAACCGCTTAAAACAGAGCTTGAACCGAAGCCAACTGCATCTTGTTTTCAATTTCCGTACGATTTTCCCCTGTGACCTCTAGGTCAACAAACGATCTAGATATCGAAAGTGTATTTTGATAGGTTGAACTTATGACCTGACAAAACTGCGTTGTTGTCATCTACTGAAGTTATTTCATGCGTTAAAAAAACTGTTTGATGGTAAAAGATATAGGACAATTTTACATCCGTCCGATGTTATCACAATTAAGCAAGATACGTCCAGTAATATGATTTTAAATTTGGAAAAATAAAATAAAATCAACTGAAAATATAAGTTAATATACTTTTCTTGGTCATTTATTTAAAAATTATGTTGCAAAATGGATAACAAGTATAAAATTGAAATTATTACGACAGATGCTTGCAGACGTATTACGTCGAAACAGGTGTCTGTAGTGAGTATATATTATATTTTTTTTGGGGGGGGGCGGGGATATGTGCATTAATTGAAGTCATACTAATTTTTAAAAAAATTAATTAGTTGATAATACTGAATTAGGGTGCTATCTGTTCAAATGTAAGGCACGCCTAATTCAATATATCAACTAATTATTTTCAAATTAGGTATGACTTCAATTAAGCACATATTCCTTCCCCAAATTGTCGGCTATCGCATCTCAAACATACTGTTTATTTCTCTCATATATAGCAGGGCCCGGGTTAGCTCAGTCGGTAGGTGATGCGCTAGAAACAACCAGGAAGGTATCTTAGTTCGATCCCCCGGTCCCTCGCAACTCAGCGTATGTGTAGCAAGAGGGATATGTGCGGTAAAGTAAGGAGCTGATGGTAGGTGTGGCCTCCAGCTCGGTGGCTAAACAATCTCCTTGGTCTAGTTCTATTGAAAAGGGGATAGACTCCTTGCTGAGTTGGCTGATGCGCGACTTTAGGCCACCCTACCATCCAGCTTCTTTTTTCTTTTTTTTAAAACCGCCAACATATTTCCCCCTTTTGGTTGGGGGGGCCTTAACACATACGCCTGAGTCTGGCGAGGACCGGTATCGAACTAGGAATCCTTTGGTTTCTAGCAGATCACTCTACGATGAGCTAACCGCGGCCCCTCTAATATATGAAGAGTAAATAACAGTATTGTTTGAGATGGCGATAGCCGACAATTTGGGGGAGTATGTGCTTAATTGAAGTCATACCTAATTTGAAATTAATTAGTTGATATTATTGAATTAGGCTGCCTTACATTTGAACAGATATGCACGCCTAATTCAGTAGTTATCACTAATTAATTTTTTAAAATTAGGTATGACTTCAATTAAGCACATATCCGCCGCCCCCCCAAAAAAAAATATATATATATATACTCATCTACAGACACCGTGTTTCGACGCTAATACGTCTGCAAGCATCTGTGCGTAATATTTCAATTTTTATAATTTGTTTTATCTCATTTTTGCTTACATAATTTTAAATAAATTTACAAAGAAAAGTATATTAACTTATATTTTCAGTGATTTTATTTATTTTTTTCCATAATTAAAATTTCATATTACTGGACGTATCTTGGTTTATTTGGTATAACATCGTGACGGATGTAAATTTCCTATTATCTTGTACCTCAACAGTTTTTTTTTAACGCATGAATATTCAGTAGATGACACACGCAGTTTTGTCAAGTCATAAGTTCACAACTATCAAAATACACTTCGTTTATTCTAGATCGTTTTGTTGACCTAGAGGTCACAGGGAATGTACGGATATTGAAAACAAGAAATGCAGTTGGTTGCGGTTCAAGCTCTGTTTAAGGTTAATGATGAACAAAGAAAGATTTGTGCGCAAATGAAGGTAGCCATGATGCAGAGAAAGTAGATAAAATTAAAACCTTGTTCGTGGGAATGAAACTTCCAGAAGACTTCCAAGATTATGAAGTCAAGTTATATTTGATGTGCGCTTTAACTGTGGCAAACATGTTCCAAAAGATTATTCTCCGATTGTGCAAGAAATATACAAAGAAAAGTAATATCTGGATGAATGAATGAATGATATATACAAGGTGTGTCAAAAGTATCGAGATTTTTGTATTTTTTGACACACTTGTATTCTGCAAAAAAAATAACGTTCATACTTCTTCATTTCTATCTTGTTAATACAGCTTTTAAATATGTACTTTTTTACACACCATGTATTCTGAAAATAATTAACGTTACAATTATTGTTCATTCCTATCTTGGTAAATACAGCTTCAATCTGATACTTTTGACACAACTTAATTATATATATATATATATATATATATTTATATATATAAATATATATATATAAGAGAAATATCATTATATTATAATCGACACAAAATGGAAGAAAACTAATTTTATTTAAGGTATTAACTAATGTTATACCTAGACTTGAAGCAGTCTGGTCTTGATTTGATGAAAATGTTTTTAATCAAACAGCACACCCACACACACACAACACACACACACAACACACACACACAAACGAAGCATACATTGACCTATTTATTTATACATATATCCAAGGCCATGCTACGCTTACTCTAGCTGGCGAGTCCTATTAGAGAACCTGTTTATACATCTTAAAGTTTTTCCTTTTTCACCAGAGAAACATTCATATTGCATACCATTAAATGCAATTCAACTCCTTTGAATGACTGATCTTGCAATATTTTGAAGGGCCAGAGTAACATATACGAATGGGAAACTCTATTCTGTAATTAAATGACATTTAATTGGAATGATTGCAATACTTACGATGAAAATGTTTACTTGCCAATTCAGGTATATTAGTCTAATAGAATGCAATAGAGGTGGACATTGTGTATTTGACATTGTTTTTCCTAATGTTTACAACAATTATTAACCATCATTACTGTAATTTTCATGAGGTTTTAAAAATGTATTTCTACGTGGAATCAAATAGAATTGATAGTGAAATCTATAATGTTTATGATAATCTAAAAGGTATGGGAAGGTGAATATAAGGAATATATATTTTAAATTTGTAAATAATAATTATTCATCAAATTGTTTTTTGTTTTTTTTTCAAAAAAGAATGCAGCAATGAATCAAAACATAAACATCTAACTAATAGAGTATTTATCCGTATAAATGTCATCTGCTGTTCGAGACTTTGACTGATGGCAAATTGAGCGGGTGTCAATCCCTGCTGGAGGTAGACTGCTAAGTCTAGTCGTACTGATAAGACGTTACCTGGAAACATAAAAGTTTACGGATGACTTATTATATATATATATATATATATATATATATATATATATATATATGTAAAGTTTTTAAGTGCCAATAATATCGGCCAGTTGAAAAGAGCTTAAAGAAAGTCCTGTGTTATGGAATCCTTTGGGAAGCGTATAATTCCTATACTGCATATTGGTAAAGTCCAGTGATTTAATCCTATGTCCGTTGTCTATGAACGTCGGCGTAATTATGAGCAGTGGGTCGGAGTTAAGTATTGTATCAGCCTCAGAGTACTGCCAGTGATTGGCCAAGAGATATATCATATGATTCCGCCTGTCTATAAATTATGGGCGATGATCTAGCAGGGTGCTACAGAAACGGAGTGTCCTGGCGCCTCCTTTGTCAAACAAGGCACGACAAGGAGTACACAGAGAAAGAAGCCGCCGCAGCAAAGAGAGCCAGAAGAGGGCAACAGTAGCTCCAGCAAGCATCACTGTCTGTGTTGCAATCACTCCACCAGAGATTGTAATTCAAAATTGGCCAGTTAATCATACATACGCAGATAAATATGCAGGGTAAAAAGTTGGACACTACGCCATCATCTTTAGAAGACGGAAGGATGCCAACACACACACACACATATATATACACATATATATATAATACATATTATATTTATATATAATGTATACATACACACACACACAACACACACACACCACACATATATATATATATATTTATATATATGTATATATATATATATATATATATATATATATTCTTTCTTGGGAATGTAAGATAGCTCGATGAAAACCCAGTCTGTTTAAGATGTTCCTTCCGGTTATATCATGCTTACCATGTATTTATATCATCAAACTATTATTCCGGGTTAAATTCTGCTCTTAAATCATTAAAGTATTAAATTATTCCAAGTTAGCTCAATCACTGCAAGACCCCTGTTGTAAGCGCTGTATATATTATATCCCTTGTAAGAAAGGTAAGATGGGTCTACTTTGGAAAAAGGATAGTATTGGACTTATCCTTAGTCTACAACACTTTAAATAAACAGTTTTTTTCCAGGATTGGTTTTGTACATCGTTAAATATGCATTTAAGTTTTCAATTCATCTTCGCCAAAAATATTATTAAAAAACATCATTAAAATATATTACAGGCACATGTATTCATTAGGCATTCTATTTAATTATATTTCTATAAATATATTGTGCTTATTTTTTTATTTAAAAAGTACACAAAACAGAAATAGCGTTTTTGCGGGGTGGGGGGCTGCAGCTGAATTATGAGCTATGGTCTCCTATGGACTCATCCCATAATTTTGGTCTAGCAGAGAAAATTAAATTCAATAGCACTTTGTGAACACTAGATGCCGTGTAGAGGATTTAGTAAGGGCGTGACAAAGAGAGAAAGGAGACAGAAGACAGAGAGAGAGAGAGAGAGAGAGAGGGGAGAGAGAGAGAGAATAAAGTTGATTGTCTCTTTATTTCTTCATTATTTATTCAAATGTTTATCTTGAGCGTCGCAAAAGAGAATGTTTTTATATGAAAGAAAACAACTAGAAGCGTGGAAAATTTAGTTGCAAGGAAACTCCAACGGAACTTGCACACAAACAGAAAATTTAATTGTGTTTTTTCACCCGTTGAATAGTTATATCTATAAGTAAAGCATTGTTTTACTCTTCAGCTTTGTATTTAGATTCTTACTGCTATTTCTTGTTTTTTTTTTTTGGTTTTAGTTTCTTTTTTTCCAGACATCATGTTGTTTACCAGCACTGTAAGTTTAATTTCCAACAGTTGTATAAGTGATTTTCTTTCAATGGGACACGTACATAGAGAGATAATGTATGTTTTAAAAGAAGGAAAAACACAAGAGTCTCTGAAAATGTACACATACATGCTTAAAATTACGGGTGATAGGTAGATATGAACACACTTAGATATATATATATATATATATATATATATATATATATATAATGGACTCTCTCGTCGATTTTTCGATGCATGAGGGTTCAACGACACAATGAACCTCACACAGTGATTTGTTTATAGTGGTGAAGGCCTTGTGTTGGACCATCTACACTTTTTGGCACAGTCGATAGGAAAGATTGGTGCATCAAGTGTTGCAAACCCAATCAAGACCGACCCCGGAATTTTGAATTCAGGTTTCCATTCCTAGACTGATTACCTACCCAAGGTTGAAGGGCCCAGTCTGCCCTACTATTAACCCACACACACACACATATATATATATATTTATATATATATGTGTGTGTGTGTGTGTGTGTGCGTGTGTATATATATATATAACCGCAGTGTATGGTTAACACTATCTCACTTGATGAGACAGTAGCAACCAATATATATACTATTATTAGAACAGTGCTCAATAATTTTAATAGATAAATATATATTTATATCTATATATTATATATATATATATATATATATATATTAGTTTCGGTATACATTTAATCACTTGGATGTTTATCCGCTACCATTTGGTTTCATGCTAGTTTAAAGAAAGTAATCATTAGGTATTAAAAGACATATTTTAGATAAATATGGACAAAAAGGGGGTTACGATTTTTGTGGCCATCCTTAGGGGCTCAAGCTAGAACACTGTCCAGCGGAGATCCTTTGTGTTAAGCAGAGCGCGATCCTCAGTGAAGAGTCCTTTGGTTGTTCCTTGGTCCTCCTTAGTGCTTGGTGCTTCTTAGTGTTGCAGGCAGGTCCGTTCGTCAATGTCCAAGAAATTGCAGATGGACGGCTGTCAATATCAGCGATTAAATAGTTAACCAACCACGTACTCGGGATGTTGACCGGCTGGTGTTTATGCAACGTAGCCTCGCTTAGTATATAAATTAAAGTGGTGAATTGCAGTATGCCTTATATACAAAATACTCCAACAAAGGGATTTAGTGTTGGTGATATTAAATTGCTTAAGTTTTTGCACGAGTCAGTTGCATACAGTTGCCAACGCTTATACAACAGTTAGGCATAAGTATCGGATTTTTTAAATATTCAACTTTTTAATTTTCACTTGTAAACGATTAAGAGATACTGTTATGAATTATTTTCTAAAAATCAAATATATAATAACGGCATTATTCCATTCCATCGAATATTAATTCATATCAATACTGTTTAAAATATCAGATTGTAGGGATTATCTTCCCACTGAGTTGTCGCTTGTTCTCACCAGGGGCTATAGTATTTAAGCGCCTGGTTCAAACGTCTCTTCTTCTCTTTTCCTGTTCCTCAAACTACGAGAACACATGGGTTAGTTCTGGTCTATTCCCTTCTCGTTGGGGCTTTTCCCCCTTACATTACTGTAAGTTATTCACACAGCATGGACTATTCTAAGTCTCATGTCTGTGGCTTTTATGTTTATCTTTTTACCATTCATGAATGTGATCTTTATCTTTATTTATGTACCTTGTATTATTGTACCCTTTTATCATGTGCTGTTACGTATTAAATGTTTTTGTTTATCACTTTGTCGGAGTTGTATCTTCAAGTATATATCACCTTCAACCTACAAGATATTCATAATCTTATTTATAATATGGTTTATAATCGAGGAAAATCATGTCGATTACAATTCGTATATTTCTATAAAAATTGATACGTAATTTGAAATCAAATTTGTTTGTTTCTTAAACTAAAATCTTCCAGCTGAAAAGTGTTAATATTTTTTTCTTTTTTCTTACAGAAGTCCAGGCGGTGATTTTGTGCTCTCGATGTGATTCGCGGAGGATAATTATTACGGTGAATGTGAACAGTCTCCACCCCGACCAACGCCTTGTCCAGAAAACAATGACAACATGTATTGCCTCTATAGTCCGAGAAACAATTTTGATCGGTAGTCACACACACACACACACACACACCACCCACAACATATATATATATATATAATATATATATTATATATTATAGTTCAATTTAAAGAGGTTCGTCAGCACGATTTAAAAACAGAACGCTAATATTAATTTTGTTTATTATTTTTGTTTTTAATTACACTTATTCATCCATGGAAGCTTTTGAAAAGGGTGGACGCCACCCGAAATGTTAGATTTAATAATGAGATCGAAAAACATTAAATGTTATCTTTAGAATTTTTTGTTTGCTTTCCTTATATTTGCGATGCTTCTAATATAAACAAAACATTCCAATACACACACACGCGCAAACCACACCACACACATCTACTATATATAATATATATATATATATATATATATAATATATATGCGTAGTGACGTTAATGGCAGTACAGTTAAAGACGGTGTATAATGGGTAATAACCCGCTACATCGAATGGTACGAAACGCCCGTTTGTAGAACTATGGAAATGGAAAATACCCGCGAAGATTCGCATTACGCAAGAACCTGAGTCAATCTATTTTAAACCATATATAATTCTTTTTCGTGATGATAAGTTGCATTAACCTTGCCAGTTTGGCGGTTGGATATTTAAAAAAAATTTCAAGCATCTCTTTAGAAAAATTACATTGCTGTGTGTAATGTATACCATTATTATTATTATTATTATTATTATCTATTATTTATTGACTATTTTCGGGGTTTTTCAGACTAGTTTTAACTGGTATTTTTAAATCACAAATCTGAGTCGCAGCAAATCTATCACGTTATCGCTATTTTTCCCTACCCGTCTTAGCTACATCAGAATGTGCCAGTAGTATCATAGTAGTTTGCGCCTCGTGCTCCTATGCGATCATCCTTCTGATCTGATGAGTTAATATCCGGCGGGTGGGATATTAAAAGTTTCTCAGTCCATCATGGTTGAGGCAGCGGGAACGGGTTACGTGCAGGCGTATGTTCGAGTCAGTGTTGTTGAGATGTCTGTTTATGCGGGAGTCAGAGCCGGATTACTCGATGAGGGGGTTTCGTTGTTCTAGTGAGTAGTAGATTTCAGGCTGTTACAATCTTTCATTACGCTTAGAAAACACGTTATTGTCTATACGTTGCTTTTTGGGATACTTCATGGATCATTTTCACTCTTGGAGCTATCATCGTACTCTTTTTCATTCTCGTAGGGATTTATCCGTTTTCCTTTAAATGAAAATACAGATTTAAAAACGTCTGCTGTGAAATTTTTGGGGTATTAGAAATAAATTAACAGCGATTTCACATTTAAAATGATTAACATACCCAACTCCAAATGTAAGCTTTACATATGTAACATTAGAAAGTTATAGATTAATGAAATACGAGGAAATCAGATAGTAAGAATGTTTGATCAGATTGTTTTTAGAAATTCTATGTGGGCGAAGAAAGAACATTAGCACCGGAACAGTGGATAACGGCATCTTTCTAATAGGATCACATACATAATAGAAAAAAGATTGTGCATTTTATTTATTGTAGCCAGTTAGCTACTGTTGTGTGGTTGCACGCACTTGCAACTCTGCTGAAAAATCCGCTGTTATATACGCCTTATTCCTGTTGGGTATAATATCGGAATGTTCCTCTATAAGATCTATGACATATGAGATTGTGAGACCCGTGATTATACTCCATAAACTAAATGCTCTTCTTACTTACTTGAGTAGTTGGCTAGTATTTACTTCTGTAGTTTCTTTTCTTGGCGTAGCAAGGAATTTCTTCTATACTGGTCTGGTCTGTGTTAAGATGATGGACTGACTTCTGTCCACCCGGGCTACTTTTTAGTTCATAGAGAGACAACCAAGGCTTGTATTTTTTATCACAATTTTTTCAGAACCACACCTTTCTCAACACTGCGGTAGAGAGATGGCGGGGGCCGATTGCTTACGATTATGACGTATCCCACTCAACTGCCTACAACTAACTTCTAAGCTCTGGTCCTTTTTTCCAATTATGTGTACCGGAAAGACGGTACCAAGGTTATTTCATGCTAATTCATGTAACCTCCGCGATTTGGAATGTCATCCTTGATTTACAATCTATAACTACCGTCTCTACAAGTACCCCCCAGAGCCTCGGTTTGTAATCGATATATACACCTGAGAAAGTGACAAATGGAAGTTAGCAAAACTGATATTAGGTGTTGTTTTAAACAGATCCTGGAAGCAAAACGCTCAACAACAAAAGCTGAAGGGCCACTTACCTTCACTTCCAACCAAATATAAAAAGTAAAAATTCAGGAGAGGAAGTATGGACAACACATTATACCAGCTAAACTTACATTCATCAGGCTATGGATGCCGATTTTAGTCGATTAATAAGTACACGAAGGTCACGATATGGACGGCGGAGAGAGAAAGGGAGAGAGAGAGGGGGAATGGAGAGGGAGAAGAAGAGGTTTGGGTTGAATAATCGATTCACTTTATAAAGATTATTATTATGCCAAGCTCTATATGTTCTTATATTATTTTACCAACCCCTCTGCAACGAGCAGGATGTGACCAAGGTCATTTCTTAAGCGGAGTTCAACAGATTTAATTCAGAGTTTTCTTCTCCTAGACCAGTTTGTCTACCAAGTTAAACAGCCTAGTCTGGCCTACTAATTATCCGTAGCTGGGGGAGAGTAGGATTTAAACTTTCCCAAGGGTATTAGCGCTAAGTGAATTTGTATTTTTTTCTTATTCGGGGTGCAAAAGGGTAGAGAGTGAGCTCCATATTTTGTTTTTCGCCTGGTCGTCTTCGGCATATTAATATATATTATATATATATATATATAATTATAATATGTGTGGTGTGTTGTGTGTGTGTGGTGTGTGTTGTGTGTATTATTATCTATAATATAGTTATATATATTTATATATATATACTAAATATAATATAATATGTATAAAGCAAATGATGTATCTTCTTCACCAGAATTTTTGATCTACGCTGCATTTCTGTTGAATTCTTTTGCCAGGCATAATCACTATTATAACTTCTATCCAGTATAAATCACAGTAAAATTACCCTTCTATCACGGCTAAATCCCACTTGAATGATAAAATGAACTACTCCTTTGAACGGAAAACAATGTGTCATCCATCTGACCAATCAAAATGAGTCGAGTCTAAATATATTATAGTATACTTGAATGAGTTTTCATGTTTGTACCGAGACGAATTGGAGTTGTAAATTCTTACGCCAGTGAACTTGTATGAGCACTATTTAATGACTACTAACTGAACTATTAGTTGAGCGATCATTCAATTATTCAATAAAACGAAATAAAAACGTACATTTAAGCTACTATTTAATATCTTCTGCATCATGTAAAAATATATGCTACGTGTGATTGATAATATGAAAATGAAAAATATCATTTTTATTAATGAAATACTAATTAAGTGAAGAAATAAATTGTACGTATCACTTAACTGCAATATAGCGTCTCGATTCTGCAAAATGAATAAAGATTGACTCAAAAATTTATGAATGTTGCAATGCCCAGTAAATGGATGTTGGCCAATATATATACTCTCCATTGTACCCTATTTGAGACACTTAATATCTTTGATGAATTATATTCTTATACGAAAAATAAAATAGTATTTTTATTGGTAGTGTTTTTACATATATGATAAGTCAAGAATAGTTTGACATGTGATAATACTTTCCTCAATATTTGTATTTAATGGAGATTGTCTGTCTGTCTGTCTTCGTAACGAAACTATATCACGATTCAGGTTTACAATTCCTCTTTACGTCACATTTTCATGGAATTTATTTTTTATTTAAATGCTCACTTATTAATAAATTGTTTTACGATTATTAATCTGTTCAGCATTCTAACATAACTAATAACATGCAATTATATTTATATATGAGCAAGATAGCAATTTACAGTGTGAACGCGGAAGGCTACATTTGCATATGATATAAAGTATTTTTAATAATAATGTATTAGTAATTATTGATTTCTAATTGTTTGTGTTTTATCTTATGAATATGAGCAAAAAATCTCGGGAAATTTTAAAGAATTCCATTAAAAAAACTGTAATTTTATTCTATACATCCTATTTTTAAACTAAATAAGTTTATTAGGATATGTAGCAATTTGAAAGAGGGAGTGATAAAAGAGTAAGTTTCGTTGTTCTATTTTTTTTTTATTATATCCACTCTCAGTTTCATCATTTTATTGCAGTTCTTATTTGTTTCATATCTTTCTAAATTTGATATAATATTTTATTATATTAAAAAATCAAAATAACTTGCACCTAGAAG
>CM042141.1:139233591-139266091 GCA_023376005.1 Doryteuthis pealeii
TTATCTTAATTTTTGTCACGCTTCTACGCATATTTTAAATTTCCAACATGTATTTTTGATAAAGAGAAAAGTGTCACTCGTTATAAATTGGAAACGAATTATGTCGTCCAACTATTCTACCACCCCATGTGAAATGCAGATAATTCAATTTAGTATATTATCTTTTGGCCAACAAAGCTTATATTTACTTGACAATATTTCTCACTCATAACATTAAACTTTGTGAGTTAATTTGTGATATTTCTTGTAAACATGCTCTACGCGCCAAAGGACGTTCATTACTGCATTTGTTACTTAAGTCTTAAATAGAGACAAACGTGTTATATACATACCGACTACTTTTTTTTCTTGAACATTCCCCATTGTTTTTATCTCACTCTGTTGCTGATATCACTGACAGTGATTTAATAACCTCGGTTTTCGCGGGTCAATACAGTCGTACTAGCGCAGCCCATTATCTCAAAGATTATTTGGCCTTTTCAGCGAAAACAACCACGCACACTTTAGACACTCACACTCAGGCACGAGATTCCATTCTATAAACTACCTAACTTTATCTAAGCCATGCTATAATTATCAAAATAATTCTCACATCACTACTATACTATAGCTATATATATAATATATATACTATACAACCATACTATATTACCAAAGAATGTAATTTGACTGAAGATTAACGTCAGTTATCAACTACATAATCAAACATACAGCATCATCAATATATAATCATTAATTATATAATTCAATCTATTGTATTGCCTTTGAAATCTATATTCTTACTAATATACTTATACTAGGTATAAATTAAAATTAATTAACCTTTTTTCATATATAACTACTATATAACTCTATACTATACTATACCTCAAAACTTAATTATACATACTATATATCTATACTACATAATAGTATATAACCATACTATACTATAAACCACAAAGGCCAATTCTGTATTCAGCGAGATTTTAACACGATTATCCTAGACTATGTCAATACTACCCACTTAAACCAAGGTTAAAGTGCCCTATCTGTCCTACAGATACGTCTACACATAGAGGCGACGAGTAGTTCGGATTCATACCTTCCCCCAACGGTGTGTTAGGCGCTATGACAAATGCAAACAGACATTGTCCAGAATTTGAACTTCCGTGACAGCTCCATTTACTCAAGACTCTCACCATTACCACCATTTGCGCTCATTTCAATTCATTATGTAAAAGCTAGTGAAATCAGTTTGTGAGCAATATATCGTATCACCGTTGATAGACTGAGACTTCTTCCAGTCTCTACCTTCTAAACGTAGTAAAGTTCTTAAGGCACGCTATTCTGCCTGAAATTCCGCCATAGCTTGAGTTATATACAACCAGAATGGTAGGTATTTCCAAAGGCTCACTCTCTACGAATAAGCCAACAAATACAAACAGACAGAATAAATCATATTCACCCAAAACAGAAAAACGTTGGATCTATTTTCTGAATAAGAACCAGAACAGCAATAAACAAGCTGCACCCGCCGGCATATACCACAATATGATTATATTTAATAATTTCAAATAAAGTTCAATGAAAGAATTAGTGTTATCCGACTTCCGCCGCCTCACCCACTTCAATCTCCCCCCTACTCTTTCTTTCTCTTAATTTTTCACGTATAGCATGTCCTCTTTTCTTCCTTTTTTGCGTTTTAAATAAACAGAATGGCTTTCATTTAACGAATGATGACATCTAAAATACATCAGAACTCAGTGATAGCAACACCAGATAATCGGGATTATTTGCATTTTTCATATTGGTACGATTGACGTTCTCTTTTAACCCAGCAGCGTGTTGAAAGATGAAATAACACGGTCATGAATCCTCTAAACCAATAAGGAGCATGATTATTAATGTCTAAATGAATATATTTATTCTGTGTAGCATGTCCCTTTCCTTCCTTTTTTTTTCTGTATAGCATGTCCCTTTTCTTCTGTTTTTTCCCTGTATATTAGAAATTGCATGGTTTTCATTATTCAGCTGGGTGACGACACTTAGAAAATAATGATTTCGGAAGATAAGCACACACAAAACTAATCAGGTATATTTACATTTTCGCATTTGCATTCCGCTCTTATATTTTAGACGTCTCCACTTTAACGCAGAGCAGTTAAAGAAACAGGTCGTACAATTAAAGGTAACCACGCATTATTAATGTATAAAGATAAATATTACTAGGGGAAATCCACTTGTGCTTACAATTGCAAATAATAGCAAATGTAAGCCCGGTAGTTGCTGGTCATACTTCATAAAGGTTTAATGGATCTTCGTATTAAAAAAAAGGGGGCCTCTGACTGAAGGAGATGAAAACTTCTGGCTGCCAGTTCTAGGACTCGCTAATTTCTATACGCATTACTTAGCACCTTCACCGTGCATTCGATGCTAAATAATCTCCCGCAATTTTCCCGCCTTTTGCTCACTATGACAACCAATATATGTTCAGTCTGCAGGAACAGAGAAATAAAACAGATCGTAAAGATTTGTAAAATGCATTTCCCTCTTTCCTGTGCACTTGGTCAAAGAAGAAATAACGCCTCTCCGCAAAGCGTTTAGAATATGCCGCCGTATGCAGGTATGAAGAACCCTGCTATCAAAGAGTTGGTTGTTTGGTTATTTGTTTAAGCATATACACCCTATCGGGTTATTAAATAACCAATATCGCAACTCTACATATAATAATGAACTTAATTTGTTCGACTGTTATCTTTCTTGCAAATATATCTGTTAAACCGTTTAATCGTCCATGATTAAGATGGCAAAAAATGTACATTTTTGTATCTAGTGTTGATTACTCGCTGAATTTAATTCTTATGGGATCATCAGGCCCAGCTAAATATTGATCATTCCCTTTCATCACTGAATAAGTGACAGAACGAACAGGAACAAGGACATGGCAACTCAGAAAAATATAGAAAGAAAAAGATAAATACATTGTGAATAACGCATTACCATACAACACACACAGACCACACATAATATTTAACATGCTTGCGCAAAGATATTATTCAGATATAATTCTTGACATTATATAATATATACGAGAGAGAGATTTTACAGATGACAGACAGAGAGACAGAGATGAGTAGAGAAACTTACATATAATGCATATAGAGAGATATCTTCTAAACGAAACACAACCACCCACCCACACCTAAATAATTATATATATATATAATCATATATATAACTACTATATAATATATATATATCATAACTATATATACTATTATATATATATATATTATTAGCGATATTAGATTATCCTTCATATTTTTCTGCATAAATGTTCCACTTGAGAAAGATTCCATGCTTAACGGAAAATGAATGAGTTATAGAAAATCTCGACTAATGAGATATCATTTATTTGAAAATACTCCGGATAATTTTTTCCTAAGCCTAGTTTCGCCAACCTCAAGAATCTGTGATTACCTTTTACAGCCGATTTGCCCGTCCCCAACGCACTAAACAGCCAAAAACATATACACGTGATATGCGAGGCTGGTAAATAATCCGGGCAATTACACACGGCTCGATAGTTCTCAAGATTCCTGTCTTCTGGGACGCAGCAACAGAACATACGTTTACGAGGAATTAAAAAAAAAATGCAGAGAGAAGAAGGCAATTAGGCTTTAAGCTTAGTTTGAAATTGAAGTAGATCTCGGCATCTTCGATGCAAATCGGTCGGCATGTTTCGTTCTCGAGTCTGTAGATAAACAAAATAAAAAAGAAATAGTTGGCCATTATATTGAAACTCTTGCAAAATAATAATTTGGAATCTCTTAATTATTGGTAGACATCTTATTATATTGGAATTCGGTGTCACTGTCTGTACCGAAACTACGTCACGTTAACGTCACTTCTACGGTTCCACATCGCTTACGGAAGAAGAGTATTTGAGTGTTATACTTTGTATCCAAGTGGTCATAGAGCATTGAACTGTCTCCAAAACTATGCAGTTTGACTTCATGAATTTCTCTCTTCTACTACTACACTACTTACTACTACTCAACCACTCAAGCTGCTGCATTCTGCTGCTGTTATAAATGTCTGCCAGACAGGTATCTCATGGCAACAGTATTGTACATGTGAGCTTGTATATTGTCATGTTTCATGAGACTGACATCCTTTTCTAACAAACTTTCAATTTTAATGCAGTTTACCCGATAGTCATATAAGCTCAATTTTAGCAGATTTTTAAAGTTTACTAATCTACGCACTATTTGTTTATAGCTCACAATCATTAAATACATACAATACAAGAAACACACTCATGTAAATTATATATTACTCGAATTAAGTATGCAGCATTCAATGGCTCCACAATGTTTGTTAACAAACAAGTGCGTAATAAATACATGCCCGGTATTATTGATTATCTTCTGTTTTATTTTCAATATATAAAACTAAATAAATTAACTAACGAGTTTTCACAGAGACAAAATTATTACCAAACAAGAAATAGTCCACAATTACTTCCTTATCTAAAAAAATTTTATATTTCAATCTATACGGAAAAAATGTTCTGTTTCCATTCTTATTACGAAAGTGTGTGCATAAAAACTGATCTGTAAAACCTAATTTTTCAAAAATAGTTTTTCTCGAACGACTGAAACTTACTATCACACCAGTATAGGATTATCTAAAACTCGTGTTTACATATTCTTCAAATAAGTATAAGTTAAGTCCGGTTATCAGCCAAGAGTCCCCGAAAATCATCACCTTTTTTTTCCCAAACTGCGCTAGCAAGAATTATTTTAGCGTCTATGGCGGTGACGCGCTCGCAGACTACCTTACCTATCAGCCTCACTCTACTTTACCGCACACAATCCCTGTGCACTTATCATACGCCTGAATTGGCGAGGACCGGTATCGAACTACGGAATCTTGTGGTTTCTATCCGAACGACCTCTACCGACTGACAGCTTAACCCGGCCATGCATATTAATGTATTTCCATTATCAGCATTAGGTCATTATACGTTCACCAGAACACAAATTGCCCACGTCTTTAGTTGAAATAGACTGATCAATATTTGACAACTTTACAAAAATACATAAAATGTGCATCTTCTTATCATGAAATTTTAAAATATTTCCCTACTAACTAGAAACTTAAAATATCAAAGCAGATTCAGTGCTTCCCATTGGCTTGACGTAAACACATCTTTATCTCTTTGTCATGCTTGTCACGGGTGTCACTGGCGTTGTCCACAATGTAACCCAAAGGCTAGGACAATCGCAAATTCCTACACAAGTGTATGTCAGACTATAATACCAAACAATGACTGATTGTGTTACTCACCATCATACTTCCGATTTACTTAATATATTTTAAAACAAGGTAAATTAGTTATACTCTGCATGTTTGAATTGTAATCTCTGTGATGACAGAGAAAAGATCTAGATATTTCATTAAATAGTGCATTATGTATCAATAATCTCAGCTGAAGGTCTATTTTTATGAACCTATTGGTAATATTACCTCTCAAATGAGAATTCAATCCTGCTATATCGACTATTTGTATTAATAATGGTAATGCTCAAATAATCTTAAAGAAGAATTGGTTTCTAAACCAATAATCGGATAAATCACTTAACAGAATTCATATTATATAACTTATATCGTGATTAATAGCGGTACCCGTAAAATACAAAACAGTCATGATTTAATTATTATAACAACATTGATATGATTAAAGTTTAGGAAGCCTATTGGAGACCCTATTGCGTTTTCTTTATACTTCATTCCTTAATGGTTAAATAACTCATTTCACGTCGCTTGTCTTCCAACCAATCATTCTTAAACTATCTTTCATCCTAATCATTAACTTATAGCTGTGAGAGTTTATGGTGTGTATAAGCTGTACTGTGAGACAGGTAATCCTTCATATTCCCAGAAAATACTACATCACTACCCTCTTTATCAGTGAGTTTATTCCGCCAAGACCATTACATGATGTTCTCCGCAGCATTCCACAACAATCACACCTAGACCCTAATGAACCCTAATGCATCAATCGGTGGTGTCGACTCAGCCCCATCTTATGGTCAGTATCGAGATATCAAAATCAACAAGACAAAACCCATGCCGACCTCAACGCCAGACGAAACCTCCAACTAATGACGTAATCCCACAACACCACTCTCTCTCTCTCATCTCTCTCTCTCTCTCATCTCTCTCTCTCCTCTTCCTCTCTCCTTCTCTCTCATCATCAAGAAAGGAGAAATGCAGGTCAAAGGGAAAAATAAATTTAAACGACGTGGTCGAGACGTCGGGCTTTCCCTGATACAACTGAATTATTGCACGTTGGTCTACTCGAAGAGAATGGATTGTCCTTGCAAATTTTACTATCCATCACCAAACCATCTCCAGCATCACACACACTATACCACACACACACAACACACACACACAACACTCAACACACACATTATGTGTGATATATCAAAGATACTTAAATATATATATATACTACAACCACTACTATAAAGCATATAATATACCTACGATTAATACACTGTGAACTTAACAACCGTAATCATCTTACCCAACACCCCTCTGCCTTACAAAAGACCCGTCCAAATGCGCATCTACGATGAAATGCAAAAAGAAACCATGATTAATCTGGTGTCTGCTCTCAAATGCCGCACTGAATTCTTCATTTCTGGATGGAGCCGTCTTCCCCTCAGCAAAATTATCTGACCATTCCGTTCTTATATTAGAACAAGAAAAGAAAGGAGAAAAAGAACATGTACACAACCAATATCAGAGAAAAAAAACAAGAAAGAAGTAAAACGAAAGGAGTGAACTATGCGTTAATTTTTCATGAAACACAAGGAAAGATAAATCTAATGAAATAAGTTCATTGTGAGAGAGCTCTACATCAAAACTAATTATACATAATATCAACCATATCGTACCATTCGGAATAGCTCTTAAGTAACCATAGCAAACGTTATAAAATCCTACATTATGCATATACCTGTGGTTTATTCCACAGGTTCTAGCTAGTTTATTATTATTTCATTCATTACATATTATTATTATTAATTATATATTACTTACCAACCTCTATTTATACTATTGCCGATTAAAAATCGTTTAAGAATACTCTAAAATTAATTCCCCGCCCCCCCCACAAAAAAACCAAAAGTGCACCAAAATACGTCACTCGGAAAATATCTAACATAGCGTAATAAGCAGACGAGGCCGGGACGACCTAAGATCAAAATTACCAAATAATATCCCGGAATTTCACTAATTTCAATATTACAAATTATTAACAAACATGTAATTTCTTTTCAATTTCCTTTTAATTTTAAGTTGGGCATTTAACACTCACACCATTTAGAATATTATAATTTCTAAAATTGGAGTTGGAATTAAAAATTAGAAATCTGTGATTAACGACACCAAATGCTCTGAATCTACATTTTCTGTCTTTAGTATCTTGAACAATCTTGGATAGATCTCATGTTCTGACCAGTGGTGTTGCAGAGATGAGTAACGGACGGCAATTAAATGACATGTTACTTCAATAATATATAAAATTATTATCTTTCTCACAAATAATCAAATACTTTATCCACACTTGTAGAATCTCGATTAATTTTCCGCTTTCACACCACTTGTTTCTAAAGCCTTCAGCTTGCTAAAACCGATCTTTTCACTTCTCCATACAAATTCTTTTCTCTCCGAACAATAGCTTTACAGATTAGCAGATATTATTCCCCCCTGCCAAAACAAACAATCCGTACATTCGTACCCCTTAACTGTACATTGAAATCTATATAAATTTATACCCGGAGCCTAATTGGATTTCTTTGACATTCTACGCTTTTCTCAGCCCTGGTATGAATACTTCCCTTCCCAGTCCCCTATAATATCACAATATATCATTATTATACACACATATATCATATATATATAAACTAAATATATATCACTGACTAAATATTACCTATAATTTGGCCTTTCCTAACTGTCGTGCGTTAAATTATACATACCTAATATCATACTATAATAAGTAACTATATCTACTATATAATATATTTGCTTCACTGTCTCATTGATATATATATAGAACATAAAACAAAATTAATACTTACACTATATAATTATTATAATATCACCATGACCACACTCGACAGGCCAATATTAATATATACTATATATATAAATAACCATATTATATAATTATAATATACTATAGTATAACAGTCGACAGCTCAAATATTATATACATACTATAATCTAATATATACAACTACTATATCTACATCATTCTATACTCTTGGCCGTCACTTCACGCCTTATTATATACATATACTAAATATACTACTACTATATATATTAACACTATAATACTATATCAACTATATACAGCACACCATTGACAGGCCAAAGTTTCAAAGCCACTACTATCGCTTATTGGATATGACCGCAGCATTCTGTTGGGATCATTTTGGCTTTTGGGGCTCTGTGAGGAAATCCACAGTGACTTTCAAAATTAATTTAGCCGCTCAAAATGCTTTGATCTACGACTTAGAAAATCGACAAGTTAAACTGGGGGTCTCATTCGAAAAACGAATGTGATTGCAATAGTACCAATCGCAAAATAGGCAGGGCGTAGATGAGGTTGCTATGAGCGTTTTACCGTGAACGATTGATTGAGAAACGAGAAAGGATATTGCTGTACAGAATTGTAAGAAGGTTGAAAAGATCCGTTGGTAAAAGATGAATGGTTCTGCTGTTAACTAAAGAAACCAAAAACTAGTGAAAATATTTGATTAGAAATCGAACAATGGCAATATAACCAATGCAGTTAACTTGAAGAAGGATAAACTACGTCCAAACTGATCTAATTAAAAGTAATTTACCAGTCTTTAACATTGTAAAGTGTATATGTTGTCACTATTCCATTTCATAGAACATAATGGTAAGCCTAAAGATAGAACAAGGTTGAAAATTATCTCGCACAAAAGGCCTATAGAATACAATTCTTCTCTTACTCCCAACATTGGTAAATACCGATCATAGAATCGGTTCTCACTTTGGATTGACAATCGCTATAGAAAACAACAGAAAATTGGAATTTAAACCATGAGTCACGGTAATCGTCCACTCATTAAAAAAAACCAACCTTGATTGGTTAAAGCGACTTGTTAACTTGCATTATCTAACTGCTTAGGTTAATTTTATTGCCAAAATGTAAGGGCACGGTATCAACTGCTCATTCTGATATAATAGCTTGTGCAATTCTTTCTTTAATGTTGCTGTGATTACTCTTCCCAAAATCATCAATTCGCAATAATTTTAGAGGCATTGGGAAGAATCACTGATTCTAGAAATGGATGAAGCCAACATCTTCAGGGAACTGAAAACAAAACACCCACAAAATCAGCGAAGATAAAATAATGACTTATTCCTAACATTATCCGCTTAATATTATCGGAAGTTGATAGACAGGTTTATATAGCTGTTTGTTCAATATGAGTTGACAGGAGGTTTAAATATTACATTAGAAGGTAGCATGGTTATTCATTGTGCGTTTTCATTAGGGTCTTGATTTTTACCCCACTATGCTGGTCGCGCTGCCAAAGGAGGAATTCAAGGGAAGAAACAAAGACAAAAGGTAGTTATATATTCTAGGCTATATTGCGGTCATACCACCCGCGTGACAAGGGAATTTCATTCCCTGGCCAATAGTAGTGCGAGACACAGTCAAGGCCGTAAACAAAACATGCCGATAGATTCTCTTTGTGTCGGAAGTTGGGTCATTTTTTCCCCCACATTGAGCCGCTTCCGGAGTTTGTTATACTTTAAAAACAAAATATTTAATTTCCAATTCCCACACAAGTCAAAAACTGTATATGACAGAAAACGATTTGACGTATACCTTAATTCGAGTCACAAACCGGACGGTGACTTGACAAACATTCACTTGTCAGTTGAAAATAAAAATAACACTGCATCGATACTGCTCGATTTTATAACTGACCTGCTAATCAGGGATTAACGAACTCTATATTGGCATAACCGTGATCTAAAGTGGAGTTGAATGTTAACAGTCTTATTAAGGACTATACTTAGATTTCAAAACATTCCACCATGCACCTACACCCCTGTTAGCACGTCTTGGAATTAAACCATAACGTGCAACATTGATATTTTCTATTCAGAGTACTTTTAATAAGAAAAAAAACACATGATTATTACAGAGAAAAACTGGAGACGCATACCAATAATTAGTTAAGAGAAATAGGGAGCAGAGACAGACTTTGATTCCTAGTCATCATAAAAAAACACACATAACATAATACAATTATCAATACTTAACACTCCACATAGCACAAATGAGCATGGTATAAAAACATGTGTGCCTGATGTTCGAGGACATGTCGACCTGAGTTCAAGCTGCTGGGTACAGACAGACAGCAAAGTCTCTATTATAATAAATAATTGATATAGCAACCACAGACACATGAAAAAGATCAAACTTATTTCTCCTTTAGTGGTCGCTTTTTTGTCATCTTCCATACGCTTCGTGTATTTTCTGTTTATCACACATTTTCTCAATATTCACATGAATTATATTCCTTGAATTGAATGGGAGAACAAAGTAAAAAGGGTCTGGAGCGCTTAGGCAAAACACATGAATATTGACGAAAATGTTGATAAACAGAAAATACACGAGCGTATGGAGAGAAAAAAAAGCGACCCCTAAAGAGAAAAATAAGGTTGATCTTTTCCTGTGATTCTTTGGTTCCTATATTCAAATATCTTATCTACTAATCTAGAGACTTGCTGGTCTGTCTGTACCAACGCACGCCTTGAACTCAGTCCGACATGTCCCTCCGAACATAAGGCAACATGATCATTTTTATTACATGCTCATGTGCTATGTCAGGGGAGGATGTTCAAACGATCAATTGCATAATTGTCATTATTATGTGGTTTCTTTATGACTAGGAATCCCCAAAGTCTGTCTCTGCTCCCTATGTCTTGTCTTAACTAATTATTGGTCATCGTCTCCAAGTGTTCTCTGTAATATACACTTGTTTGTTTTCTATGATAAAAGTACTCTATAAAATATCAATCCTCACTATGGTTAATTTCAAGAACGTGCTAACGAGGCTTGAGTAGCATGTGGAATTTTTGAAAATTCCTAAAGATACACCCCAATAAAGACTGTTAACATTTCAACCCACCTATAGACACGTTATGCAAAATAAAGACGGGTTCGTTTAATCCCCACCTAGATTAGCACAGCATTATAAACGAGACGTATCATGCAAGTTACTACTTTATGATTTTCAACTAAGCAATGACTTGCAAAATGTCACCCGTTCGGTATTGACCTCGAATCACGCCGATATGCTCAAATCGATTTCGTCATAATTACAGTTTATTCGACTTCGTCGCTAGGAATTGAAATTTAATTAATTTTTTTTTATAAAATCAACAAAAAACTCCGGAAGCGCCCTTCCAATTGGGGAAAAAAATGACCCCACTTTCCCGACCCCAAGAGAATCTATCGCCATTTTGTTTAGCTGACTGTGATCTCGACACCTACTATTGGCAGGAGAAATTCCCTTCGTCACGCAGGTGACGTATGACCGCAAATAAAGCCCTAGATCATACAAAACTACCTTTGTCTTTGCTTTCTCCCTTGAATTCCTTCCTTTGCAGCGCGACCAAGCAAATATAAGATTGCGCACTAAGTAAAAATCAACAACCACTATGAAAACCACCAAAATAACCAGCTATCCCTCTCTAATGTTAAAATATTAAAGCTCCTTCACCTCATACTTTGCACAACCCGTATTAAACTGTTCTATCACATTCGAATAATATTACGGGATAATGCTTTAGATATAAATTTATTTACTCCTTCGCCTAATTTGTGGGTTTCTTTTTAATTCACCGAAGCATCGTGCTTCATATTTCTAGAATCACTCTGATTGCTTCCCCATACTGCCTCTAAAATTAATTGCAATTGATCGACATTTGTGATGATAAGAACATTCAACAGCACACATTAAAACAGACAAAAGATTTCGGCCACACACAAAGAATATAAATAATCTATCACTACTAAATCACTACACTTATCCAACCGTCGCATCCCTTACATTCATTAAATTAACCTCAACGAGTTTATCGAATGCAAGTATAACACAATCCAGCCTTTAAACCAATCAAAGTTGGTCTTTCTTTAATGACCGCTGGACATTACCCGTGACCTACAATCAGTGCTCAGTCTAAATTCATTTTCTGTCTGTTTATCAATCCACACCATATAACGCGATTTTCAATCCCAAAGCTAAGAACCGATCTCTCTATATTGGTATTCCAAACCGCAATGTCCTGGATAGAGAAGGAAATGCTATCTCATGCCTTTTTTGCGCAACACTTCACCCAGTTTTCCAAACACACTCCTAACGTTTTATCTCTTTATACGCACAACCTCACATCCTATTTCCTCCCACTAAGCAATCATCGTGACCCATAATCTATCTCCGCAGCACACGATACACAACAATATACACACACCTCTACAACACTCTCTTCAATAACTGCATAATTAATCTTGTTCAAAATGCAACACAGCACGCGTTCTGCGATACCTGATGGTCTATACATCCATCACCTCCGCAATCAAGTATTTTCAACGTGCACTATCTCCAACCTAATAATCCACTCTGTTCATTTCATTGATTCAATTATAACTTTTCACTAAGTTTGGTTCTTTAGTTAACAGCCAGAACCATCCATCCTCTAGCACCACGGATCTTCAACCGTCTTACAATTCTGTACAGCAAATCACTCTTTAACTCTTTCTCATCAATCGTTCACGTACAAACGCTGCATTAGCAACTCTCATTCTACACGCCCTGCCGTTCATTCACTGGACCTATTGCAATCCATTCTTATCCGAATCAACCCCCCGCTTTAACTACTAAAGCATCGTCATCTTGTCCATGCATCCAATTAGCGGCACCCTAAGAAGTCCTACCATTTCTGCCACAAAGCGCAAATTAAGTTTGAAATCACTTGGATTCCCACGAGCCCAAAATCCAAATGATCCACAAATGCTGCAGGTCAATCCAATAAGCATAGTTATGCTTGAAAACTTTGGCCTTCACTCGTTCTGTATATATATATTATATAATAATATATATATATATATATATATATATATAATATACGGAACAGTACTGTCCAAATATAATATATATATATTATATATATATATATATATAAATATTTGCCTGTCATATATATATTATATATATTATATATATATATATAGATATATATATATATTATATAGTATATATATACAGAACAGTGACAAGCCAAATATATATATTATATATATATATATATATATATATATATATACAACACGTGACAGGCCAAATTATATATATATATACATTATACTATATATATTATATATATAATATATATATATATATATATATAATATATATAGGACTGGAAGGCGTACAGTATCAAACCCAGGGCTGAAAAGCGTAGAATGTCAGAATCCCAAATTTAGCTCCGGGTAAATTTAATATAATCTTAAGTACTTTAAGGTACGATGTACGGGTGGTTTTGCAGGGGGATAATACCCTATGTAAAACTTATTGTTCGAGAGAAAGAATTTGTATGGAGAATGAAAAGATCGGTTTTACAAAGCTGAAGGTGTTAGAAACAAGTGGTTGAAGCGGAAAATTAATCGAGATCTACAAGTGTGATAAAAGTATTTGATATATGTGAGAAAATAATAATTTTATATATATTAATACGCATGTTCATTAAACTTCCGTCCGTTATCATCCTGCAACACCCACTGGTCAAAAATGAGACTATCCAAATTGTTCAAGATACAAGACAAAAATGTAGATTCAGAGCATCTGGTGTCGCTTAATCACAGATTTCTAATTTTATTTCCAACCAATTTTAGAAATTAAATATTCTAAATGGTCTGAAGTCGTTAAATGCCCAACTTAAAATTAAAAGGAATTGAAAAAGAAATTACATGTTTGTTATATTTGTAATATTGAAATTATGAATTCCGGAATATATTTTGGTAATTTTGATCTTAGGTCGTCCCGGCCTCCTGCCTTATTTACGCTATGTTAGATATTTTCCGAGTCGTATTTGTCACTTTTTTTTTTTTGGGGGGGGCGGGGAATTAATTTAGATATTCTAAACGATTTTTTATCGGCATAGTAATAAAATAGATTTAATAATAATAATAATAATAATAATAATATAAAATAAATAATAAAACCTAGCTAGACCTGTGATAAACCACAGTATGATATTAGATTTTATTCACGTTTGATATGGTTACTTAAGAGCTATTCCGAAATGGTACAATATGTATAATGTATAATAGTTTTGATGTAACGCTCTCTCACACTTTTTCATATTTCTTTCCTTCTTTTCATAGAAACAAATTAACGCAGTCACTCCTTTCTTTTACTTCCTTTCTTTTTTTTTCTTCTGATATTGTTGTGTAACATGTTCTTTTTCTTCCCTTTCTTTCTTTCTAATAAAAACGGAATGGTCCAGTATTTTGCTGAGGTGAAACGCTCATAAGAAATAAGAATTCAGCGCATAAGCAACACCAGATAATCATGGTTTACATTTTTGCATTTCATCGTAGACCATTTGACGGTCTTTTGTAAGCAGAGGTGTTGTAAGATGATAACGGGTTAAGCACACGTGTATTAAATATAATATATATATATATATATATATATAATTTATATATATACACACATAATGTGTGTGTGTGTGTGTGTGTGTGTGTTGTGTGTGTGTATGTGTGTGTGAGTGAGTGTTTAGTCATGGATAGTAAAATTTGCAAGCAATATTCTCTCCGAGTAACCAACTGCATACATCATCAGGGAAACGCCACATCCTCACACCCACGTCCTTTATTTCATTTTTTCCCTTGCCTGCATTTCTCCTTTCTTTTGAGAGAGAGAGAGAGAGAGAGAGAGAGAGAGAGAGAGAAGAGAGAGAGAGAGAGAGAGAGAGAGATGTGTGTGGATACGCATTAGATTGGAGGTTTCGCTGGCTCAAGGTCGGCCATGGGAGTTTTGTTTGTTGTTTGATATCTCGATACCTGACCATAAGATGGGGCTTGATCGACACCAAACTGATCACTTAGGTTAAGGTCTATGATGTTGAATAGCGCGAAACATCTAATGGTCTTCGAATAAAATCACTGATAAAGAGGGTAGGTGTATTTCTTGATATTGAAGGATTACCTGTCTCACATACGCTTACACACCATAAATCTCCCAGCTATAGTTAAATAGAAAAAATAGTTAAGAATATGTTGAAACAAGCGACGTGAAATGACGTTATTTACCATTAAGAATGAATAAAAGAAAACGCAATAGGTCTCCAATAGCTCCTAACTAAACATATCAAATGTTGTTATAATCAAATTAACATACTGTTGTTTATTTACGGGTACCCTATTAATACAATATCTATATACATATGGAATTCTGTTAAGTGATTTATCCGATAGTTTAAAAAAAAATTCTTCTTAAATTATTGAACATATACATTATTAATACAATATCGATATACAGATTGAATTCTCTTAAGTAATTTATCCAATAGTTCATAAAAATGACCTCCTGAATTATTGAACATATACACTATTAATGAAATATCTAGATCTTCTTCTTCTTCATCACCAAGATTACAATTCAAACATCCAGAGTAATAACTAATTTACCTTGTTTAAAATATATAAAATACGGAAGATGATATGGTGGTAAAACATCAGTCCATTGTTGGATTATACTGACATACACTTGTAGGACACTTATGCTACCCTTTGGGTTTACATAGTGACAACCCAGTGACAACCCAGTGACAAGCATGACAAGAGAAAAGATTGTTACGCAACAATGGGAAGCCTGAATCTGCTTTGATATTAAGTTTCTAGTTAGAGGAAAATATTTTAAAATTTTCCATGATAAGAAATTCCATTTATTATTTTGAAAGTTTCAATATTATCAACTATTTCACAAAGACGTGGCAAATTTGTGTTCTTAACGTATAAATACTCTAAGTGCTGATAATGGCAAATACATTAATATGCATGGACCGGGTTAGCTCAGTCGGTAGAGCGTTCGGATAGAAACCACAAGATTCCTAGTTCGATACCGGTCCTCGCCAACTCAGCGTATGAGTAGCACAGGGATATGTGCGGTAAAGTAAGGAGCTGATGGTAGGTGTTGCGCTCCACCCCAGACGCTAAAATAATCTCCTTGGTCTAGCGCAAGTGAAAAGGTGATAGACTTCCTCGGGGATTGGCTGATACCGACTTTACTTTACTTATTAGATTGTAACACCACGATTAGAAACCTAATCTGGCTTGATAGTAAGTTTCTCGTTCGAGAAAAAATATTTTTTAAAAATAGGTTTTACAATCATTTTTATCACACACTTTCGTAAATAAGAATGGAAACAGAACATTTTTTCACCGTATAATGAAATATAAAATTAGATACAGAAGTACATTATGTGACTATTTCTTGTTTGTAAATAATTTTCTCGTAAAACTCTATATAACTTTATTTATATTTATATATTAAAATAAAACAAAGATAAATCAATAATACCGGGCATGTATTTATTAACACTTGTTTTAACAAACATTGTGGACCATTGAATGCTGCATACTTAATTTCCGAGTATATATAATACATAATTGTTCTTTATTGTATGTATTAATGATTGTGACTATAAACCAAATAGTCGTAGATTATGAAACTTTTAAAAAATCTCTAAAAATAGACTTATATGACCATCGGGTAAAACACTGCATTAAAATTGGAAGTTTGTTAAGAAAAGGCAGTCAGTCAATGATAACATGACAATATAAAGCATCACAGTAACAATACTGTTGCCATAGATACCTCTGCGCAGACATTAATAACAGCCGCAGAAGCAGCAGCCTTGAGTGGTAGTAGTAGTAGTAGTGGTAGTAGTAAGAAGAAGAAACATTCAAATGAGTCCAACTGCCATATTTGTTGAGACAGTTCCAATGCCTCCTATGATGCCACTGGAAATACAAATATAACACTCAATACTCTTCTTCCGTAAGCGTATTGTGACGTAGAATGACGTTAACAGTGACGTAGTTTCGGTTACAGACAGGCTGACACCGAATCTCCAATATAATAAGATGTCTACCATAATAAGAAATTCCAATTATTATTTTGAAAGTTTCAATATAATCAACTATTTCTTCTTTTAATTTTTTTATCTACAGACTCCGAGAAGAAACATGCCCGACCGATTTGCCATCGAAGAGCCGTGATGCCTACTTCAATTTCCAACTAGCTTAAAGCCTAATTGCCTTTCTCTCTCTCTGCATTTTTTTAATTCTCTCTGTATCGTATCTTTGCTGCGTCCCAGAAGACAGGAATCTTGAGAACTATCGAGCCGTGTTTAATTGCCCGGATTATTTCCACCTCGCCATATCACCGTGTATTGTTTCTTGGCTTGTTTAGTGCGTTGGGCGGGCAAAATCGGCTGTAAAAGGTAACACAATTCTTGGAGGTGGCGAAACTAGGCCTAGAAAAAAATTATCCGGAATATTTTCAAATAATGATATCTCATTATCAGATTTTCATAACTCATTCATTTCTCAGTTAAGCATGAATCTTTCTCAAGTGGAACATTAATGCAAGAAAATATATGAAGATAATCTAATATTCGCTAATATATATATATATATATATATATATATATATATATATATATATATATATATATATATATATATATATATATATATTATATATATTGGTGTGGGTGGGTGGTTGTGTGTTCGTTTAGAAATATCTCTCCTATAATGCATATATATGTATTTCTCTCTCTCTCTGTCTCTCTGTCTGTCTCTCTGTAAATCTCTCTCTCTATATATATATATAATTCAAGAAATTATCTGAAAATAATAATATTGGCCAGCAATGTTAACATATATATGTGTGTCTGTGTGTGTTTGTATGTACATGCTTATATCACAATGTATTTATCTTTTTCTTTCTTATATTTTTCTGAGTTGCATGTCCTTTTCCTTTCGTTTCTGTCATTATAGTATGAAAGGGAATGATTCAATATTTAGCTGGGCTGATGATACCCATAAGAATTAAGAATTCAGCGAGTAATCAACACTAGATACAAAATGTACATTTTTGCAATTTATCATGGACGATTTAGACGGTTTAACCAGATTATATTGCAAGAAGATAACAGTCGAACAATTAAGTATTAATATGTAGATTGGATATTGGTATTTAATAACCCGATAGGGTTTATATGCCATTAAACCAAATAACCAAACAACCAACTCTTTATAGCAGGGTCTTACATCCTCTGCATACGGCCGGCATATTCTAAACCCTTTCGAGACGGCGGTTATTCTTCATTTGACCAAGTGCACAGGAAAGAGGGAAATGCATTTTACAAATCTTTACGATCTGTTTTATTCTCTCTGTTCTACATGACTGAACATATATTGGTTGTCATAGTGACGCAAAAAGGCGGGAAAATCTGCCGGGAGATTATTTACACTCGACCTCCGGTGAAGGTGCTAAAATGGCCGTATAGAAATGTACGAGTCCTAGAACTGCAGCCAGTAAGTATTTCATCTCCTTCATCAGAGCCCCCTTTTTTTTTTTAATACGAAGATCCATAAACCTTTATAAGTATGACCATCAACTACCTCGGCTACATTGCTATTATTTGACAATTGTAGCAACAATGGATTTCCCCTAGTAATATTTATCTATACATTAATAATCGTGTTCCTTAATTGTACGACCGTTATCATCTTTCAACATGCTCTGGTTAATAGTGAGACCGTCTAAATCATCAAAGCGAATGCAAATGCAAAATGTAAATCCTGATTATTTTGTGTTGCTTATCCTCCGAAATCTTATTTCTTATGAGTGTCGTCACCCCAGCTGAATAATGAACCATGCCATTTCTATTATAAAGGGAAAAAAACAGAAGAAAAGGGACATGCTATACAGAAAAAAAACGGAAGGAAAGGGACATGCTACACAGAAAAATATATTCATCTATGCATTAATAATCATGCTCCTTAATTGTTTAAGGAGCATGACCGTTATTATCTTTCAACACGCTCTGGTTAAAAGGAAGAACGTCCAAATCGTCCAATATGAAATGCAAAAAATATAATCCCTGATTATCTGGTGTTGCTTATCCACTGAGTTCTGATGTATTTATGAGTGTCATCACTTCAGTAAAATAAAAGACCATTCTGTTTTTATTAGAAAGAAAAAAAGGAAGAAAAAGGACATGCTATACTGAAAAAAATATAAGAAAAAAAGAGTAGGGGGGAGATAGAAAGTGGGTGAGCGCGCGGAAGCGATAACACTAATCTCTTTCAATTGAACTTTCATTTGAAATTATTAAATTATCATACTGTGGTATATCCACGGGTCACGCTTGTTTTGCTGTTTCTCGGTCTTATCAGAAAATAATCCAACCGTTTTTCCTGTTTTGGAATGATTTATTCTGTCTTATCTTATTTTTGGCGTCTATCTCGTAAAGTGACCTTTGAAATCACCTACCCATCTGGTTTAATAACTCAGCTATGCGGATTCAGGCAAGAACGTGCCTAAAACTTTACATACGTTTACAAGTAGAACTTGAAGAAGTCCCCAGTCTACAACGGCTGATACGATAGCCTCACAAACTATATCACTAGCTTTACTAATGAATTAATGGAAGCAAGAGGTGTAATGGGTAGAGTCTCTGAAAATGGACTCGTCGACCCGAGTTCAAATTCTGGACAAGTCTGTTTGCATTTTACATAGCGCTAACACCCTTGGGGAAGGTATGAATCCAACTACTCTCCCTCTATGTGTAACTATTAGGACAGAATGGGCACTTTAACCTTGGTTAGGTAAAACCAGTCTAGGAAAACCTTTTAAACTCCGCTAAAAAAAATTGGCCTTGTGGTTATATATATATATATATATATATATATATATATAATATATATAATAATTAATTTTATATAATATATATATTATATATATATATATATATATATATATATATATATATATATATATATAAAATAATAAAATTCAAAGGCAATACAATAATAATAATAATAATAATTATAATATAATTTTATTATTTTATAACATACTTAATGCTTCAAGCAAATTACCAATTACTTTTAATATATATATATATATATATATATATATATATATATATAAATTAATTTTGATAATTAATCCTAGATAATATAAAGGTATTTATAGAATGAATCCTCTCCGGGAAGTTAGCTAAATAGTCACGTGGTTGTTTCTGCTGAAAAGGCCAAAAATTGAATAATGGGCATGCGCAGTAGACTGTATTGACCCGCAGAAAACCAGGTATTAATCACTGCAGTGTTCAACGAGTGAGATAAAAACAATGCGGGAATTTCAGAAAAAAAACGTAGCGGTATGTAATTAACACGTTTTGTCTCTATTTAAACTTAAATAACAAATGCAGTAATGAACGTCCTTTGGCGCGTAGACATGTTTACAAGAATATCACAAATTAACACAAAGTTTAATGTTATTGAGTGAGAAATATTTGTCAAGTAAATATAAACTCTGTTGCCCAAAAGATAATATACTAAATTGAATTATCTGCATTTCACATGGTGTAAATAGTTGGCGACATACATTCCGTTTCCAATTTATAAACGAGGTGACACTTTTACATCTTATCAAAAAACTACATGTTGGAATTTAACAAAATTATGAGAGAACGATGACAAAATTAAGGTACACCTATTCTGTAAAAAGGAACAGAAATTTACCATCTAATTTACCTAATTAATTACACTAGCAAATATATGCACCCTCCGGGTGCAAGTATTTAAGTTTTAATGTAATGAAATATCATATTAAATTAGAAAGGCTAATGAAACTAAATAAGAATGCAGATAAAAAGATTTGAAACAGAGGGGGATATAATCGAAAAATAGAACAACTGAAATTTACTCTTCCATCACTCTCGTCTTTCATTGTTATTTTTTCTAATTTAAGTATTTAGTTAAAAGAGGAAGTAAAGAATAAAAGGACAGTTATCTTTTCTTGTTAATGGATTTCATTTAAGATTAATTGAAGAGATTTTTGCTTATATTCATTAAAATAAAACCAAACAGTTAGAAACCAATAATACTAAGCATATATTTATTAAAATTACATTTTTAATATCAATATGCAAATTAGCCTTCCCGTTCACACTGTAAGCCGCTATTTTGTTGTATATATAAATACAATTGAATGTTGTTAGTATGTAGATATGGTTAACAGTATTAATGATGTAAAACAATTTTATTAATAATTGAGGTTAAAATAAGAATAAATTCATGGTGAATGTGACGTCAATAACTAAGAGAATTGTGACTTGAGTAGTGATTTAGTTTCGGTTACAGACAGAAAAACACAAAATCTCCATTATAATAAGATTACAAGTAAATTGTTACGCACTGGTTACTCTATACATCGGGCCTTTTACCACACTTAAGCTAAACTTGAATATAAAACTGGTTTAGTACTATATTGTTGCATACTGAGGTTTTCACGTTACCAAATCAGCATAATGTTGTATACCCTTTTCTTACTTCTTACTTCTAGTCGTCTTCTCTTCTGGCCGGCTTTGGTTCTATCTTCTAACATCTTGCGTCTGGGGTTGTCGTGGGGACTTCGGTCTGGTTTTCTGTTAGGGATTTCTCTTTATCAGAAGCCCTGTGTTATTGTTAGTTTTTAGGTAATAAACACAAGACTTCGATTTACGTTGATGTTACTTTATTTCCAAATCCCCAACCCAGACAATCTGCGCAGATGAGGGACCGCGTGTATAACATGACTTACACCTTCGAGCTCGCTGCTACCTTCTAACTGACTGAAACTTACTATTACTTAAACCGGAAGACAGGGTTTTCTATGCCTTCCGGTTCTCACAATTTATCCCCGGAGGGCAGGGTGAGAGTGAGGTCAGGCGTTGTCACTCATCGCTCAAGGCCGTGGGCTGCACTAATCGCCATTATGTTTCTACAATACCTTATATAAGTATTAGGGATCCAATAATTATGTAACAATATGAATAACTGTTGCTAATTATTCAAGTACGAATTTACCCAGCCCATCCACCATAGACAAGATGTGATACAAGGTTGATTTTGTAGGAGAGTACAGCTCATTCGAATTAAAAGTTGTATTTCTCCTAGACGATAAAATCGCCAACTAAAAATTTGCACTAAAATAGGGGAATTTTAAATTATAATTAGATTACAATTGAAGCCTCATATATCCAGTAATTCCACGAATTGGCTGCTTTTATGTTATCATTGTAATCTATGAATTATAATCTACCAGAAAAGGAATTTGCACCAAAATAGGTGCATTTAGTTTGATTTTGTTTTGTTTTACGGCATATCAATCTCAGTGGGTCATTTAATGCCGATAAAGTTTTGAAATAAATCAATTCTTAATGGATAATACAATTTTTTATAAATACATTTTTCTATTTAACCCATAGATGGGACCCTAACAGGTACTACCACTCTGGTTCAGAGTGGACCAGGGAGCAATGGTGATGAAGGGGTGCTCCACATTCCCCAAACCTCCAAAACTGGAACCTCACCATCAGATAGAGTTTAACGTCATTCCCAGGACATGTAGACCACCAGCCACCGCCTTCTAGCACCCATATGATAAAAGGGTTGGGGATTGCCATAAGGGCAATAGGGTTTGGGCAATCATATAGGTGCTAGGGCTAGACGTGACCAGCCGATTGATCGGAGGGGGTCTCTCCGACCGCCAGTCTAGTCCAAGATAGGTCCAAAGTGGAGTATTGCAAGTCATGAACTGCTCATCCACCTGAGCTCTATCCTTAAGCATCACGGGTCGCCATCCACGGCCAACAGGTGGTCCCATTGCTGGAGTCTTACCCCTCTGCAGAGGTGCAGCCGGTGCATTCTAACACCTCAGCCGACAGGGCGGTAGGTGCATTTAAGGCTTAATTAGGGAACATTTGAAGCCTCATATCTCCATCAATTCATTGACTTGAGTGCTTTCCTTGCTCTCATTATGATCCACGCATCTAAATCTACCAGAAAAGATAATGGTAATTTATGAGAAAGTGCGTCCCGGTCTCCTGCCTCAAGAGTTGCTGCCCGGTGACTATTAAAATAACGACCTAGGTCAAACTATTAAAAACTATCCATCTATCTATCTATCTCAATTTGGTCATATTTATCTATACTACTTTAAATAATAAGATTTTTTTTATTCATGTTTGTTTAATGTCTTGTTTTTAGTTTAAATAAACAAGAATTACGACAAAAAAAGAAGCGACCCCCCAAAATAAATACATTTACTTGTCGAAAATATCTATCTATCTCTATTTGTTCGTATCTATCTATATTATTTTGTTTGTTTATCTATCTCAGTCTATTCCAAACTATATATCCATCTTCATATCTAAACAAGAATTACGACAAATTACGATAAATTAACAAGAATTACGACGAGCTGGGGTTGTTATTTTGATAGTCACCGGGTAGCTGTCTTTGAGGCGGGAGACCGTGACGCACTTCCTCATAAATTACTAAGATAATAAAAAACACACCAAAAATGTACACAAAAATAGGTGTATAATGGATATGTAAAGCCTCGTATATCCACCAATTGATCGAATTAAGCGCTTTCTTTGGTATAATTGTAATCTACGCAACGGAATACATAAGAAAAGACAATAAAATCGACAACAAAATTTTGCACGAAACTCGACCTGCTTTAGTACTCGGCTCGTTGTGACTATTTCCTGAGATGATTACCGTTACGCGTACTCCCATATATAAATCACACACTAACTCTCAAATGCTTTATCTACTATTCGAAAACGACGTTGTCGATTTTCTAGCCACGCTTGAAGGGAAATATTTTGATTTAAGAATATCAAACAACGTTCTGTTTTTTGTTTTTTTTCTATCATCCTTTTTAAGAGCTGTTCGTCGAAGCACGCGTGCCTGAAGTTGGATTCCGTTTACCGCAGCCATTAGCCAATATATTGATTTATAATCATGTATTGATCTGTAAGACACGCAGCACATCTGGAATGAATCGTTCAATATTGAACAGATGACAACATGATTAATTTATTAATGGACTTTCCTATAAATCCCCCCTCCTCCAAAAAGAAGAACAATGAGATAGGACAGAGTTTACATCTGATATTTATCAAAGTAAGTATCATTATTTTCATCCTTATCATCAAAATCATCTCTTCTCTGTGGGTGGTCACACCAGTGGCTTCGACTGGAGAGTAACCGATAGTAACTGTTGTACTGATGGAGGCGCGTGGTCTACTGGTTAGAGTTGTAGAAAAATGGACTTGTCGACCCGAGTTCAAATCCTGGACGACGCCACAATTCATATAGCGCTAATACCATTGGGAAAGGTATGAATTCAACTATTCACCCTCCAGCTACTAGTAAATAGTAGGGCTGACTAGGCTCTTTAACCTTGTTTAGGCAACCAGTCTAGGAGAAGGAAACTCTGAATTCAAACCTCTTAAATCTCCACTTGAGGTGGTAACTACTAGAACAGGCGCAGTCCTACTTATTGATCTATTTCAATTTTTAGAAATTAAGTATCCTTGTGACCTTGAGATGTCCTTAGCTTACATGCTTTTGATGGAAAATAGAAGTTTTTTTTTAGAAGAATTACATTTTTAAGAAATATAATGTTCTAAACAATGTATTGTTCTATGTTGTCATGTTCAATGAGCCTCGAGGTTAATCGAGGCGAGATACCATCTGTCCATGGTGGACAAAAGCATATACTAGCGGCATATAAGTGTGTGCAAATTTGCCATCGAGGTCGATAGGGATTTTGAGTTCGCGCGTTTGAGTTTATATAAGGATTTACCACAACAACTAGTTATCATTAGCAGAACTATTTGGTCAAGAAATAGTTTTAGGTTTAGTTTTGCTTTTTGTTTTTTGTTGTTGTTGTTTTCTTTATTTGCTTTTGTATTTGTTTTCTTTTTTTTTCTTTTTGTATTGTTTTTTTTAGAAAAATAAATAAAAACCGCCAGCACTTTCCTTATGTTTGCTTTATTTAGTAATGATCCTATCGGGATGATCTTGAATTGTTCTCATAGTTCCGATTTCAGCCGGTCCATTTAAAATAACGTTCAGATCGCACAGAATCTGGGACACGTTATACATTATCAGGGATCACCAACCTTTTTTTCACGGTGGGCCGGATAATTAAAAAATAAAGAGCGTGGGACGTATTATTATTGTGTTCAATACTAGCTAGCCAGAACGAAATCTCTGCGAAAAAGATACTAAACAAAATGTATCTTTCCAGGTTATATTCATGGATGAGTGGCGTTAGATGCACAAAAACAATTTTAACCAAAATATTAATTATCGAAACATTATCAAAGAACTCACCATTAGCAGAAAGGTTTAGTGAGATTTGTGAAACTGAATTCAAGTACTGTCAGCGGGCCTGATAAAATGCCTTCGCGGGCCGGATTCGGCCCGGTGGCTGTAGTTTGGTAACCCCTGTACTATATATATTTATCACCCACCCCCCTGTCCGAGCAATATGTTAAGCGGGGTTTAACAGGTTTGAATTCAGACTTTTCCTTCTCCTAGTCTGGGTATCATACCAGGCTTAAAGATCCCAGACTTGCATGGATGGAGAATAATGGGATTCATATATTCAAACAAAAAACTATTTTTATTGGTGTATATTATCCTATGCAGCGACGTTATTGCATTCCTGTTGTTGCTGTAATCGTATAAATAAATAATAGCAATTAGTTGGTAAGCATCTCTGTATCCATTCAGTATTTCATATGAATTCGGTAAATGTTTCAAGAACACAATAAACGGTTTATGATGCAAACATATCCGTTGGCAGGGGAAGTCAAAGTTTAAGTACCAGATATGCATGCCGAAAATTGGGGATCCCTTAAGGAAACATTGTTATATAGTAAATATTACCTAGTTCCTATTACATAAGCATAACATTTATTACCTAGATGTAGAAAAACTATAAATAATTCATATACATATATATCGCCCACTACGTAGAACATCGTACAGCTGCTGATTCAACTTTATTATGCCGAGTTCGCATGTTATGATTATTTTCATTAATTATCGAATTGTATACGATATACGCATTGTAACTGCCTTCAAGCAAAAATATAAATAATAATATACTTTACACAACAAGGCTTCTGAAAGATTACGTTAATCTCATCTCTCACGCCGGAGCATAAACCTACAAAATTTGCAAGCTTCTCAACGTCCACTCTGCTGTGTTGCCGAGTTCGCTTGTCATGATTATTTTCATTAATTAGCGAATTTTATACGATATACGCATTGTTACTGTCTTCAAACAAAACTATAAATAATAATATACTTTTCTCAACAATGCTTCTAAAGCAAATTACCTTAATCTCATATATATATATATATATATATATATATATATATATAGTAAATTTAAAAAAATTATAATGTATTATTTCATTTTCTTAATATGCTTGTTATCGTACCCTTTTTCCCGTTAAATTTAACTTTTAAGTAATTTTATGATTCAATAAAGGTAGACAGCTCAGTCAACTGTGGCATATGGAATCTAATAGATTGTGATGGAGTTATCAGAAGAAGAATTAATTAGGATAATTTTTTTATTTTTATTGTCTAAAAGTACTAAATGGTTAAATTACAAAAAAATACTAACATTACCGGCTACTCGCAAGTTTAGCTCATTTTATGAATGAAGCCGTCACCTTTTGAGTTACCAGGTACTTTTTACAATATCACAATTTTAACTTAGAGATACTCCTTTTTCGGCATGCATTTCCTGTACCTAAAATTTGACTCTCTAATACTACATATATTTGCTCTAGTTTTTCGTAGAACTAAATAAGATTCATTACATTTGTGAGCATCACTCTATCAATAGAAATGATTTCAGTTAAATTTTCAAGTAAACAATAAACAGTTTGTAATACAAACAAATCCGTTGCCGCAGTAAACTGCTCTGACCAATTCATTGGTATGAGATCAAAGAGTGCGTATTGCCCCATCGGATCATAACTACGCCAGTACTTTCACAAAAGGTTTCATAGGGGAAACTATCAGTTTTAGCTTATTTCTTTGGTGCACATTGGCTCTTATCAAGATTTTAATGGATTTTTGCCTCAACGGAGTTGATCGTCATCGTACTATTGAAAATCGATAACAAATTATTTTGTATTAAAACGAATAACGTATATCTGAGCGAGGCAAATCAATAGTTCGACCTAGATTTGTTTAGTTCACTTATCTGATGAACATCAACGTTTTCAGGAGGAGTAAAGTTTTGATGAAGAAAAAGCAATAGAAACACAAATGATACGATTGAATTAGTGAGTGCATCGTTATTCGAAAACTGACGTACACACATGTCTATCTGTTATGGTGGATATGGCAACTACACATGAAATTAGAAAAATGCGTAGGTTTGTTGGTTGCTTAGTTGGTTGGTTGGTTGGGTTTTTACGCCATGTAAACCTTTACTGGGTTATTTTATGCCGAAAATGTTTGTTTTGTGTTTTTATTCTCATTCTACATGAGTACTTACATTTTTAAAAGCATTTTTAAAAACTCAGTTTTATTTATTTAACCAATAGATGGGACCCTAACAGGAACTACCACTTCGGGTCAGAGTGAAGCTGGGAGTAAATAAAAAAGAATGTAACATGACGATTGGGTTATTCTATGCCGAAGATGTTTGTTTTATTCATTCTTCCTGAGTAATCATTTTTAAACACTATTTTTTAGACATTTTTTTACCTCTCAATCTCTTTTTTAAACACTATTTTTTTAGAGATTTTTTTACCTCTCAATTTCTTTTTAAGCACTATTTTTTAGACATTTTTTTACCTCTCAATTTCTTTTTAAACACTATTTTTTAGACATTTTTTTACCTCTCAATTTCTTTTTTAAACACTATTTTTAGACATTTTTTTACCTCTCAATCTCTTTTTTAAACACTATTTTTTTAGACATTTCTTTATCTCTCAATTTCTTTTTAAACACTATTTTTTAAGACATTTTTTACCTCTCAATTTCTTTTAAACACTATTTTTTAAGACATTTTTTACTCTCAATCTCTTTTTAACACATTTTTAGACATTTTTTACCTCTCAATTTCTTTTTAAACACTATTTTTTAGACATTTTTTTACCTTCAATTTCTTTTTAAACACTATTTTTTAGACTTTTTTACCTCTCAATTTCTTTTTAAACACTATTTTTAGACATTTTTTTACCTCTCAATCTCTTTTTAAACACTATTTTTTAGACATTTCTTTATCTCTCAATTTCTTTTAAACACTATTTTTTAAGACATTTTTTACCTCTCAATTTCTTTTTTAAACACTTTTTTTGACATTTTTTTACCTCTCAATTTCTTTTTAAACACTATTTTTTAGACATTTCTTTTTACCTCTTAATCTATTTTTAGACATTTTTTACTTCTCAATTTCTTTTTAAACACTATTTTTTTAGACATTTTTTTACCTCTCAATCTCTTTTTTAAACACTATTTTTTTAGACATTTTTTACCTCTCAATTTCTTTTTAAACACTATTTTTTAGACATTTTTTTACCTCTCAATTTCTTTTTAAACACTATTTTTTAGACATTTTTTACCTCTCAATTTCTTTTTAAACACTATTTTTTAGACATTTTTTTACCTCTCAATTTCTTTTTAAACACTATTTTTCGACATATTTTTACCTCTCAATCTCTTTTTTAATCACTATTTTTTAGACATTTCTTTATCTCTCAATCTCTTTTTAAACACTATTTTTTAGACATTTTTTTACCTAAGTTTTTATCTATTTAACCCATCGATGGGGCCCTAACAGTTACTACCAGTCTGGGAGTTTACGACATGTCGACCGCTCACAAGGTATTGTATGCCAAATACGTTTTTTAAATTTTTTTTTCATTCTTCATGAATGTTTTAAACACATTTTTAAAACTCAGTTTTATTTAACCAATAGATGTGATCCTAGCAGACACTACCCCTCCGTGTCAGAATGAAGGTGGGAGTAATTAAAGCAGAATTTGAGAAGCCGGTCGGTTAGTTTGTTGGTTTTTGCGGCATGCCATACCTTTTCGGGTTATTTTATGCTGAACACGTTTGTTTTGTTTTGTTTTAGTTTTGTTTTTTTTATTCTTCACGGGTACTCATTTTTTTCTAAACTCAATTTCTTTTTAAGCATTTTAAAATACACACACACACACACACACACATATATATATATATATATATATATATATATATATAATGGACTCTCCCGTCGATTTTCGACGCATGTGGGTTCACACACACAATGAACTCCCACACAGGAATTTGTTTATAGTGGTGAAGGCTTGTGTAGGACCATCCACACTTTTTGGCACAGTCGATAGGAAAGAATTGGTGCATCAAGGGTTGTCACAAACACAATTAACGACCGACCTCAGGAATTTTAATTCAGAGTATCCCTCTCCTAGACTGGTTACCTACCCAAGGCTGAAGAGCCCAGTCTGCCCTACTATTTAACCCATAGCTGGAGGAGAATATATGGATTCATACCTTTCCCAAGGGTATTAACGTTATGTGAAATTCCAACAGCTATATATATATATATATATATATATATATATATATATATATATATATGTGTGTGTGTGTGTGTGTGTGTGTGTGTGTGTGTGTTACTGATGATAAAGGGACTCCATATATTCTAGAGCTCCAGAATTGTAACTTCACCCTCAGAGTTTAACGTTGTTAATTTTCCTTATCCCCTAAAAACAGTATTAGTATTAGTAGTAGTTGGTTGCTAATTGGTCAGTTATATTTTACGGCACGTTAACCCTTGGGTTATTCTATGCCGAAGACATTTAGTTTTATTAATTCTTATTGGTTATTCAATTTTCCAAACTCATTTTTTTTAAATACATTTTGTAAACTCATTTGTCGATCTATTAAACCTAATATATGGGACCCTAAATGTACTACAACTCCGAGTCAGAGTGGACCTGGGAGTAATGGTGATCAAGGTGTTCACTCCAAATTCCCCAGAGCTTCAGAATTGGAACTTCACTATCAGATAGAATTTAAAGTCATACCCAGGAAATTAAGACACTCAGCCGCTGCTTTCTAGCACATATATAATAAAAAGGGTAGGGGCTTGCCATCAGGACAATAGGGTTAGAACAATCATATAGGGGCTAGGGCTTGATGTGACCAGCCGTGACGAAACCTCTCTGGTCCCCTTTTAGCCTAGGTAAGGGCTAAAGCTGTGTGCTGTATGCCATGAACTGCTCAGCCACCAAAGTGCTTTGGGCAAAAGATTGTGTCGGCTTATGATGTAGGAGCCAACACGTATATATTAGCTTAATTTGAATCGGAAATTTTGCTGTGTGTATTTCGATTTATACTATTAATACTTACCACATAGTTTAATGATTATTACGCCGAAGACATTGATGTATCTCTTTCGGCAAAGCCACACACTACAGAAACATACACACGCTCGCATGCAGTCACTTTTTGCATAATCTTTAATCGGCGCCTTCTCTCTCTCTCTCTCTCTCTCTCTCTCTCTCTCTCTCTCTCTCTCTCTCTCTCTCTCTCTCTCTCTCTCTCCTATATATATATAGCAATTAAATGCTAAATATTGAGAGCTTGTCCGTACAGAAAAAATAATTATTAAACTCTTGGAGTGGAAAAACAATGACACAAGATCAACCTACTTAAAAGAAAAAAATATTTTTCAAGTGTTATTTTTAATATCATGCAGGCACGATGGGAGACATTCGGACGAAAAAGGCGGGAATAGCTCAACGCTATACATAACAGATATTCATTTGGGTTTCATTTACCAGGTCATTTGTCTGATCAGAAGCAAATAATGCTTTGAAACTAGCGGTAACGAAAATTAATGCAGATTATGATTATATATATATATATATATATATATATATATATATATATATTCACGTTATGTAGCAGGACCTAACTGAGGATATGTGGAGTTTCTTCTCCATGTGGCAACGTACCTTATTAATATTCTGGTAACCTTTTTTTTTGATTTTAAAATATATGAACTCAAGTCAATTTGTTTCTCTGTTGTCCATACTTTTATTTTCGCCGTTAGATCGTGAGTAGCAGTAACGCGTAGCAGCGAGGGAGAGGGGTGAGAATTTGTTTTCCACACCAAAACTGTTACAGTGAGAAATACTGTCAGGCTGACGAAGCATCTGAATTTGGCTAATTCCGGCTAATTTTTGTGGGTGTCTTGACGACCCTCTCCTTCACTGCGAGTGACTCCAATTACGACTGACCCTGAACAGCGGACCTCCTATTCTATAATCATGATTAATTCTCCACATGTCACCCATTCTTTTGTGACTGAATTAACCGAGATATTTCTGCTATTTCTCAGTTCCTGAATATCTCTGAATCAGTCAGAAAGCTATATTGGTCAAATTTTTAATCAGAGAAACCATTCCATTCATCCTTCTCTTCTATTGCATTGTCCCTTGTCTGTGTCTTTAAAAACTGACAGATCGCCATCGACACCCCCACCCCATAGATTTGTATCCCACACCACCATCCACCCTCATATACTTGTATTACCACCCAGCCCTCTATACCCATAGACTTGTGTCTCCTACACACACACACATATATAATATATATATATATATATATATATATATATATATATATATATATATGACTTTTGTCTCCGCTCTTAACAACACGGAGTATAAACAAGCTCTGATGACGATTTTCATAAAATCAAAATATTGTTCAATATCAGTGAAGTTATAAAATGTGTTCACTTTAACAGCATTTTGTGGTGTTTCATATCTTATATATATATATATATATATATATATATTATATATATATATATATATTTAACAACACCGCCGCACGAGCAGCATGCGACACAAGGTCAATTTCTTAAGTGGAGTTTAACAGGTTTGAATTCAGAGTTTTCCTTCTCCTATTTACCCATAGCTGGAGGGTGAGTAGGATTCATACCTTTCCCAAGGGTATTAGCGCTTCCAGGATTTGAACTCGGGGTGACGAATCCATTTCCAATGATTTAACCATTACACCACGCGCTTCCTATTTCCCACACCTATAGACTTGTACATTCCACCCCACCCCACCAATACATTTGTAAGCATTTGTTTTGTTTATTTGTTCCCCCTCCCTACCAGACTTTCCAAAAATATTCTTCCGAAATATTTTTTTTCTTTCTATCTTCTTCATACATAAGTTACAGTT
>CM042141.1:139268591-139278591 GCA_023376005.1 Doryteuthis pealeii
AAATCCCCTCGCTCTTCTGACATTATACAAGAATATTAATCATTGTATTTAAAAAAATGTATATATTTTGTGTATAATTATCAGAAGGCGTTCCTGTTTGTTTTGTTTGACCCCGTTGACAGCTTTTGGTTATCATATTTCAGCTGATTTGGAAAAGGAACAAAACAGCTTTCCATCAGGACTCTATAATACTATAATCTGTGGAACAGCCAGCTTTAGAAGAAATCTTTCATTATAGTATTATATTCGATATCATCCAACACAACGACTGTAATACTGAGCCCGAGCATCGTTCCCATACACTGAGACCGTGCCCCAGCGCATGTTATTATACTCTCCAGCTATGGCTATATAGACTACTAGATTAGGCTCTTGAACTCAGAACAACAATCAATGTAGCAGATCGAAAACTCTGAAGTTAAACCACAAGGAGCCCGCTTAAAAGGACATTTTTTCACATCCTGTCCATGATGGTGTTGAGTAATAAATGACGTATACACTTGCAATCTAGATATCTGATTTTTTTTATGATAACTAGTTATGATAATTATCAAAAGTATCTGTCCTCTAGGTGCAAGTATTTGAGTTTTAATGTAATAAAATAATATATCAAATTAGAAAGGCTATTGAACCTAAATAAGAATGCAGATAAAATGATTTGAAACTGAGCGTGGTATAATAAAAAAATAGAACAACTGAAACTTACTCTTTTATCACTCCCGTCTTTCATTGCTACATATTCCTAATTAAACTATTTAGTTAAAATAGGATGTATATAATAAAATTACAGTTGTTTATTTTTGTTTGTTTTTTTGTTAATTAAATTCTTTAAAATTATCCCCGAGATTTTTGCTCAGATTCATTAAGATAAAACCAAACAATTAGAAATCAATAATACTAAGTACATATTTATTAGAATATTTTTTTATATCAATATGCAAATTAGCCTTCCGGTTCACACTGTAAATTGCTATCTTGCTGCATATATAAATATAATTGCATGTTATTAGTATGTAGATATGCTGAACAGTATTAATAATGTAAAACAATTTTATTAATAATTGAGGTTTAAATAAAAAAATAAAATCAGGAAAATGTGACGTAAAGGGAATTGTAACTTGAATAGTGATATAGTTTCGTTTACAGACAGACAGACAGACAATCTCCATTATAATACAATATATTTAGAAATTATTTATCACATGTCAAACTATTCTTGACTTATCATATATGTAAAAACAGTACCAATAAAAATACTATTTTTTTTTGTAAAGAATATTAATTTATCAAAATATAAGTGTCTCAAGATAGGGTACAAAATATATATATTGGGCCAACGATATTGACTGGGCATTGGCAAAATTCTATAAATTTTGGCAATCTTTATTTCCATTTTTGGCAGAATCGAGACGCTATATTGGCAGTGTAAATGATACGTACAATATTTATTTTCTTCATTTATTAGGTATTTATTAATAACAGATGATATTTTTCATTTCATATTATCAATCACACGTAGATATATTTTTACCATGATTGCTAAGATATTAAATAGAGCTTATAATGTACTGTTTTTATTTCGTCTTATTGAATAAATTGAATATCGCTCAACTAATAGGTTTCATTAGAGTTTAAATAGTGTTCAATACAAGTTTCAATGTCGTAACATTTACAACTCCAAATTTCGTCTCGGTACAAACATGGAAACTCATTCAATATATATATATTTAGATCGACTCATTTTGATTGGTCAGATTGGATGACACATTGTTTTCCGTTCAAAGAGTATTCATTTTATCATTCAAGTGGAATTTAGCCGTGATTAGAAGAGTGATTTTACTGTGAATTATACAAAGTGTGATAATAGTGATTTTGCCTGGCAAAAGAATTTCAACAGAAATGCAGGCGCAAATCAAAATTCTAGGTGAAGAAGGATACATCATTTGCGTGTATATATATATATATATATATATATATATATATATATATATATATATACTAGCAAATATATGCACCCTCCGGGTGCAAGTATTTCAATTTTAATGTAATGAAATATTATATTAAATTAGAAACACTAATGAAACTAAATAAGAATGCAGATAAAAAGATTTGAAACAGAGGGGGATATAATCGAAAAATAGAACAACTGAAATTTACTCTTCCATCACTCTATTCTTTCATTGTTATTTTTTTTAATTCAAGTATTTAGTTAAAAGAGGAAGTAAAGAATAAAATGACAGTTATCTTTTCTTGTTAATGGATTTCATTTAAGATTCATTGAAGAGATTTTTGCTTATATTCATTAAAATAAAACCAAACAGTTAGAAACCAATAATACTAAATACATATTTAATAGAATTACATTTTTAATATCAGTATGCAAATAGCCTTCCCGTTAACCCTTTAAACCGCTATTCTGTTGTATATATAAATACAATTGCATGTTATTAGTACTAGCAAATATATGCACCCTCCGGGTGCAAGTATTTAAGTTTTAATGTAATAAAATGTATTAAATTATAAATGTTAATGAAACTAAATAAGAATACAGATAAAAAGATTTGAAACAGAGAGAGTATAATCGAAAAATAGAACAACTGAAACTTACTCTTCCATCACTCTCGTCTTACATTGTTATTTTTTCTAATTTAAGTATTTAGTTAAAAGAGGAAGTAAAGAATAAAATGACAGTTATTTTTTCTTGTTAATGGATTTCATTTAAGATTCATTGAAGAGATTTTTGCTTATATTCATTAAAATAAAACCAAACAATTAGAAATCAATAATTCTAAGCACATATTTATTAAAATCACATTTTTAATATCAAATATGCAAATTAGCCTTCCCATTCACACTGTAACCTGCTATTTTGTTGTATATATAAATATAATTGCATGTTGTTAGTAAGTAGATATGGTTAACAGTATTGATAATGTAAAACAATTTTATCAATAATTGAGGATTAAATAAAAATAAATTCATGGTCAATGTGACGTCAATAACAAAGGGAATTGTGACTTGAGTAGTGATTTAGTTTCGGTTACAGACAGACAAACATACAATCTCCATTATAATAAGATGTAGATATGGTTAACAGTATTAATAATAGAAAACAATTTTAGTAATAATTGAGGTTAAAATAAGGATAAATTCATGGTGAATGTGACGTTAATAACTAAGGGAATTGTAACTTGAGTAGTGATTTAGTTTCGGTTACAGACAGAAAAACACACAATCTCCATTATAATAATAATAATAATAATAATATATATATATATATATATATATATTATATATATATATATACCGAAGACGATCAGGGAAAAAACAAAATATGGTGCTCCCTCTCTACCACTTTTGCACCCCGATATAAGAAAAAAAAAATTTCACTTAGCGCTAATACCCTTGGGAAAGGTATAAATCCTACTCACCCTCTAGCTATGGATAAATAGTAGGGCAGACTAGGCTCTTTAATCTTGGTTAGGCAACTGGTCTAGGAGAAGGAAAACTCTGAATTCAAATCTGTTGAACTCCGCTTAAGAAATTGACCTTTAGTCACATCCTCATCGTATGGAGGGGTTGGTAAATATATATAAGAAAATATAGAGCATGGCATATAATAATCTTTATAAAGTAATCCGAGTTATTCAACCAAACCTCTTTCTCTCCCTCTCCATCCCCCTCTCTCTCTCCCTTTCTCTCTCGTCAGCCGTCCATATCGGACTTCGTACTTATTAAAATCGCTAAACGGCATCCATAGCTGATGAATGTAAGTTTATGCTGGTATAATGTGTTTGTCCATACTTCCTCTCCTTTTTATATTTTGGTTGAAGTGAGGTAAGTGGCCCTTCAGCTTTTGTTTTGTAGCGTTTTGATTCCAGGATTTGTTTAAAACAACACCTAACATCAGTTTGTAACTCCCATTTATCACTTTCTCAGGGTGTTATATATCGATTACAAACCGATGCTCTGGGGTGGGTACTGTAGAGACGGTTAGTATAGATTTTTAAATTCAAGGATTGACATTCAAAATCGGCGGAGGGTTACATGATTAGCATGAAATAACCTTTGGGTAACCGTCTTTCCGGTTACACATACTGTGGGAAAGAAGGTCCAGAGCTTAGTCAGTTAGTTGTAGGCAGTTGAGTGGGAGACGTCAGAATGTAAGCATCGGCCCCGCATCTCTCTACCGCAGTTGAGAAAGTTGTGGTTCTGAATAAAATTGTGATAAAAAATACAAGCCTTGGTTGTCTCTATGAACTAAATAGTAGCCCTGGTGACACGAAGTCAGTCCATCATCTTAACGACAGACCAGACCAGTTAGAAGAAATGTCCTTGCTACGCAAGAAACAAACTACAGAAGTTAGATACTAGCCAACTACTCAAGTAAGTAAGAAGGATTAGGTTTGGGAGTATAACCAAGGATGCTCACATATCTCATAATCTTAATAGATGACCATTCCCCATATATATATACCCAACAGAATAAGGGGTATATAACAGGGATTTTTCAGCAGAGTGCAAGTGGTGCAACCACACAACAGTAGTAACCTGGCTACAATAAATAAAATGGCACAATCTTTTTTCTATTATGTATGTTGATCCTATTTAGAAAGATGCCGTTTATCACTGTCCGGTGTAATGTTCTTTCTTCGCCCACATAGATTCTAAAAACAATTCTGATCAAACATTTCTTATCTTATCTGATTTCCCTCGGTATTTCATTAATCTATAACTTTCTAATTGTTACATATGTAAAGGCTTACATTTTGGAGTTGGGTATTTTGAATATTTTATATGTGAATCGCTGTTAATTTATTTCTGATACGCAGAAAATTCACAGCAGACGTTTTTAAATCTGTATTTTGTCATTTAAAGGAAAACGGATAAATCCCTACGAGAGAAAAGAGTACATGAATAGCTGCCAAGAGTGAAAATTGATCCAGAAGTATCCCAAAAAGCAACTATAGACCAATAACGTGTTTTCTAAGGTAATGAAAGATTGTAACAGCCTGAAATCTACTACTCACTAGAAACCCGCTGGATATTAACTCATCAGATCAGGAAGGATGTCGCATAGGAGCACGAGGCGCAAACTACTTATGATACTACTGCACATTCTGATGTAGCTAAAGACGAGTAGGGAAACAATAGCGATAACAGTGATAGATTTGCTGCGACTCAGGTTTGTGTTTAAAAATACCAGTTAAAACTAGTCTGAAAAACCCGAAAATAGTCAACAAAATAATAATAATAATAATAATAATAATAATAATAATAATAATAATAATAATAATAATAATAACTGCGAGGTATACATTTACACACAGGCAATGTACATTTTTCTGAGAGATGCTTTGAAAAAAAGTTTTTAAAATATTAACTCGCAAACTTGGGCAAGGTAATGCAACGATCTATCCACGTAAAAAGAATTATATATGGTTTAAAATAGATTGACTCAAGTTTCTTGCGTAATGCGAATCTTCGGGGTATTTTCCATTTTCCATAGTTCTACAATTTACGGGCGTTTCGTACCTATTTTCGATGTAGCGGGTGTATTACCCATTACACACCCGTCTTTAACTGTACTGTATTTTAATCGTCACTACGATATATATATATATATATATATATATATATATATATATATATATATATATATATATATATATATATAATGTTATTGTGAATGTTTTGTTTATATTAGAAGCATCGCAAAATATAGGGAAAACAAACAAAAAAATTCTAAAGGATGAACGTTGTATTGTTTTCGATCTTCATTTATTAAATCTAACATTTCGGGTGGCGTCCACCCTTTTTCAAAGGCTTCTATGGATGGAATAAGTGTAATTAAAACAAAAGCATAAAGACATATGAAAAAGGCAGACCTAGCGTTGTTTATCCATTAGCGTTCTGTTTTTAAATCGTGTGACGTAACCTTCTTTAAATTGATATATATATATATATATATATATATATATATATATATATTATATATATATATATGTGTGTGTGTGTGTGTGTGTGTGTGTGTGTGTTTGTGTGTGTGTGTGTGTGTGTGTGTGTGTGAACCTACCGTCAAAATCTGTTTCTCGTACTATAGAGCAATACATGTTGTCATTGTTTTCTGGACAAGGCGTTGGTCGGGGTGGAGACTGTTCACATTCACCGTAATAATTATCCTTCCGGGAATCACATCGAGAGCACAAAATCACCGCCTGGACCTCTGCAAAGAAAAAAGAAAAAAAATATTAACATCTTTCAGCTGGAAGATTTTAGATGTTAAGAACAAACAAATTGATTTCAAATTATGTATCAATTTTTATAGGGAAATATACGAATTGCAATCGACATGATTTTCTCGATTATAAATCATATTATAAATAAGATTATGAATATCTTGTACGTTGAAGGTGATATATACTTGAAGATAAAAACTCCGACAAAGGTTTGATAAACAAAATATTTAATACGTATACAGCACATGGATAAAAGGGTACATAATACAAGGTGTACATAAATAAAGATAAAGACACATTCATGAATGGTAAAAAGATAAACATAAAAGCCACAGACATGAGACTAGGAATAGTCCATGCTGTGTGAATAACTTACAGTAATGTAAGGGGGAAAAGCCCCAACGAGAAGGGAATACACCAGAATCTAACCCATGTGTCTCGTAGTTTGAGGAACAGGAAAAGAGAAGAAGAGACGTTTGAACCAGGCGCTTAAATACTATAGCCCCTGGTGAGAACAAGCGACAACTCAGTGGGAAGATAATCCCTTCAATCTGATATTTTGAACAGTATTGATATGAATAATTATTCGATGGAAGGGAATAATTCCGATATTATATATTTGATTTTTAGAAAATTATTCATAACAGTATCTCTTAATCGTTTACAAGTGAAAATTAAGAAGTTGAATATTTAAAAAATCCGATACTTATGCCTAGCTGTTGTATAAGCGTTGGCAACTGTATGCAACTGACCCGTGCAAAAACATAAGCAATTTAATATCACCAACACTAAATCCCTTTGTTAGAGTATTTTGTATATAAGGCATACTGCAATTCACCACTTTAATTTATAGACTAAGCGAGACTACGTTGCATAAACACCAGCCGGTCAACATCCCGAATATGTGGTTTGTTAATTATTTAATCGCTGATATTAGCCGTTCATCTGCAATTTCTTGGACATTGACGAACGGACCTCTCTGCAACACTAAGAAGCACCAAGCACTAAGGAGGACCTAGGAACAACCAAAGGACTCTTCACTGAGGATCGCGCTCTGCTTAACACAAAGGATCTCCGCTGGACAGTGTTCTAGCTTGAACCCCTAAGGATGGCCATAAAAATCGTAACCCCCCTTCTGTCCATATTTATTTAAAATATTTATTTTAATGCTTGATGATTACCTTCTTTAAACTAGCATGAAACCAAATGGTAGCAGATAAACATCCAAGTGATTAAATGTATACCGATATATATATATATATATATATATATATATATATATATATATATTTATTTATTTTTCTATTAAAATTATTGAGCACTGTTCTAATAATAGTATATATATATTGGTTTTCTACTGTCTCATCAGGTGAAATAGTGTTAACCATACATTGTGGTTATACACACACACACACACACACACACACACACATATATATATATATATATATATATATGGGTTAATAGTAGGGCAGACTGGGCCCTTCAACCTTGGGTAGGTAACCAATCTAGGAGAGGGATAACTCTGAATTCAAAATTCCTGAGGTCGGTCGTTGATTGGGTTTGTGGCAACCCTTGATGTACCAATTCTTTCCTATCGACTGTGCCAAAAAGTGTGGATGGTCTAACACAAGCCTTCTCCACTATAAACAAATCACTGTGTGGGTGTTCATTTTGTGTGTGAACCCTCATGCATCGAAGATCGACGAGAGAGTCCATTATATATATATATATATATATATATATATATATATATATATATATATATATATTCTAAGTGTGTTCATATCTACCTATCACCCGTAATTTTAAGCATGTATTGTGTACATTTTCAGAGACTCTTGTTTTTTTTCTTTTTTAAAAACATACATTATCTCTCTATGTGACGTGTCCCATTGAAAGAAAAACTTATAAAACTGTTGGAAATAAACTTACAGTGCTGGTAAACAACATGATGTCTGTAAAAAAAGAAACTAAAACGAAAAAAAAAAAAAAGAAATAGCAGTAAGAATCTAAATACAAAGCTGAAGAGTAAACAATGCTTTACTTATAGATATAAACTAATTCAAACGGGTGAAAAACACAATTAAATTTTCTGTTTGTGTGCAAGTTCCGTTGGAGTTTCCTTGCAACTAAATTTTCCACGTTCTAGTTTGTTTTCTTTCATATAAAAACATTCTCTTTTTGCGACGCTCAAGATAAACATTTGAATAAATAATGAAGAAATAAAGAGACAATCAACTTTTATTTCTCTCTCTCTCTCCCTCTCTCTCTCCCTCCCTCCCTCTCTCTCTGTCTCTCTGTCTCTCTCTCTCTTTCTTTCTTTGTCATCACCCTTGCTAAATCCTCTACACGGCATCTAGTGTTCACAAAGTGCTATTGAATTTAAGTTTTCTCTTGTAGACCAAAATTGATATGGATGACTCTATAGGAGAACATCGCTCATTAATCCGCAAAAAACGCTATTTCTGTTTTTGTTACTTTTTTAAATAAAAAAATAGCACAATATTTTATAGAAATATAATTAAATAGAATGTAATGAATAATGTGCTGTAATATATTTTAATGATTGTTTTTTAATAATATTTTTTGGCGAAATGAATTTGAAAACTTAAATGATATTTCCGATGTACAAACCAATCCTTGAAAAAATACTGTTTATTTAAAGTGTTGTAGACTAAGGATAAGTCCAATACTGTCCTTTTTCCCAGAAGTAGACCCATCTTACCTTTCTACAAGGGATATAATATATACAGCGCTTACTACAGGGAGTCTTGTTGGTGATTGAGCTAACTTGGAATAATTTAATACTTATGATTTTAAGAGCAGAATTTGACCCGGAATAATGGTTTGATGAATTAAATAAATGGTAAGCATGATATAAGCGGAAGGAATATCTTAACAGACTGGGTTTTCATAGAGCTATCTTACATTCTCAAGAAGGAATATATATATATATATATATATATATATATATATTATATATATATATATATATAATATATATATGTGTGTGTGTGTGTGTGTGTGTTTACGTATACATATATGTATGTATATATATATGTATGTATATATATATATATATATGTATATATATATGTGTGTGTGTTGGCATCCTTCCGTCTTCTAAAGATGATGGCGTGGTGTCCAACTTTTTTATCTGCATATTTTATCTGCGTATGTATGAGTGAACTGGCCAATTTTTGAATTACAATCTCTGGTGGAGTGATTGCACACAGACACTGATGCTTGCTGGAGCTACTGTTGCCTCTCTTCTGGCTCTCTTTGCTGCGGCGGCTACTTTCCTCTCTGTTTCACTCCTTGTCGTGCCTTGTTTGACAAGGAGGCGCCAGGACACTCCGTTTTCTGTAGCAACCCTGCTAGATCATCGCCCATAATTATAGACTAGGCGGGATCATATGATATATCTCTTGGCCAATCACTGGCAGTACTCTGAGGCTGATACAATACTTAACTCCGACCCTACTGGTCATAATTACGCCGACGTTCATAGACAACGGACATAGGATTAAATCACTGGACCTTTACCAATATGCAGTATAGGACTCATACGCTTACCAAAGGATTCCATATCACAGGACTTTCTTTAAGCTCTTTTCAACTGGCCGATATTATTGGCACTTAAAAACTTTACAATATATATATATATATATATATATATATATATATATATATATATATATATATTATAATAAGTCATCCGTATACTTTTATGTTTCCAGGTAACGTCTTATCAGTAC
>CM042141.1:139283591-139301091 GCA_023376005.1 Doryteuthis pealeii
AAGGCTTACACCTCTGCAGTTGCTGATGCCCGGGAGAGCAATATTTGAGGCGACGTTTATAGACAGAAACCCAAGAAAAAAAGAAAATTATATCCGCTGAAAAGTTACATTAAAAAAGACAAACGGTAATAATAATAATAATAATAATAATAATAATAATAATAATAATAATTGATATTGAAACGTTAGAAGACGTTTGTTGAGGGTAAATGTTCAGAGTCTCAGAGATATGTCGAGTGGAACTTTTAAGGTGAAATCAGGATATTTTGAACATGAAAGCATGTCACCGACAAAGTGAGCAATGAAACTTTTCTTGTTAAATCCGACAGCAAAAATTGCCAGAGGTAAGCTGAGGGAAGATCAAATAACGTCTTATCGATTATAAAGACGTGTCTAAATTTGCAGCAAGTTATTTCTGGAATATTTCTCTCTGTCTCTTTCCCTGTCCTCCAATGTCCGTCTCTCTCATTATATATATATATATATATATATATATATATATATATTATATATATATATATACATACATACATATACATATATATATATATATATATATATATATATATATATATATACATATATATATATATACATATATATATACATATATAATATATATACATATATATATATATATATACATATATATATATATATATATATATATATATATATATCATGTCAGTGAACGAGGGGATAAGATATCGGCTACCATACGGTCAGTCTGAGTTCGAGCCTAGCCAAAGATAGTTGTCTAGCCACATTGAAGAGGCGTGAAACGCCGAAACAGGTGTCTGTAGATGGCTTATTAATATATGTTCCCATAAATTTGGTATGAGCTCTCTAATTGGTAATTAAAATTATGTCTACTAAGCATATAAGCAATGATCGTTTCCCCGGAAATTTGATCTCTCAGTGACCGTAAAATACATAAACAAACCTATGTACTTAATAGTTTAAAAACACCAGTCCCCGCTACAACTGTCAGTGGACGAGGGGATAAGATATCGGGCTACCATACGGTCAGTCTGAGTTCGACCCTAGCCAAAGATAGTTATGTCTAGCCACACTGAAGAGGCATGAAACGCCGAAACACGTGTCTGTGGATGACTTATTATATATATATATATATATATTATATATTATATATATATATATTGGGTGATTGGTTGGTTGGTTGATTTTGAAAGCTATGACAATGCAAGTGTAATGGAAAATTAGGTAACTATGATGTTGTTCGTCTACCTTTGATTTAATTTCTTAATATTTCGGGATAAAGATCCATTCGTCAGAAGATTTCTGAAACCTAATTCTGGAGCTGTTACCTTGTGGCTAGGATCTGCCCATAATCTTGTATATCTTGTGATATCTTCCTCCGAATTCTTTGATTGTGTATGTGTGTAAGTGTGTGTGTGATTATGTGTGTGTGGGTGTTTTAATTATAAAGCCATATATATATATATATATATATATATATATATATTAGCAAATATATGCACCCTCCGGGTGCAAGTATTTAAGTTTTAATATAATAAAATATCACATTAAATTAGAAAGGCTAATGAAACTGAATAAGAATGCAGAAAAAAATTGGAACAGAGGGGGTATGATTGAAAAATAGAACAACTTTGAAACTAACTCTTCCATCATGTTCCATTACTTCCGTCTTTCATTGGTAAATTTTCTTAATTTAATTATTTAGTTAAAATAGGAAGTAAAGAATAAAATTACAGTTATTTGTTCTTGTTAATGGATTTCATTTAAGATTTTTATCGATATTTTTGCTCATATTCAATAAGATAAAACCAAACAATTAGAAATCAATAATACTAAGCATATATTTATTAAAATCACATTTTTAGGATCAATATGCAAATTAGCCTTTCCATTCATACTGTAAACCGCTATTTTGTTGTATATATAAATACAATTGCATGTTATTAGTATGTAGATATGGTCAACAGTCTTAATGATGTAAAACAATTTTATTGATAATTGACGTTTAAATAAAATAAATTCAGGGAGAATGTGATGTAAATAACACAGGGAATTGGGGCTTGTATAGTAATATAGTTTCGGTTACAGACAGACAAACCCACAATCTCCATTATAATAATATATATATATTATATATATATATATATATATATATATATATATATATATATATATGGTCCAAAATACTGGAGAGGAAGTATCCTGTTGAGTCATCTGTTTTCAGTAAAGATATAGTAATTGGATGAACAGTTAATAATCATGTATTATATAATTATGAATCAAATGATGGAAGAAAAATGCTGGAAACTGTTTTCTCGTTGCAGCTTCTCATTAATCGGTAACCGAATTTAATTTATGATAAGATACAGATTTGTGAATGCGGTTTATTTTCGGAAGCCAGTTCTAAGAGCTGCAGGAGATACGGAGAATTACAGAAACCTTTTCATTCTAATCTAAACTTGTAATTATTATTGCTCGCTCCTGAATATTTCCGTGCGTTAAGAAGTGGCGGTTACGAATAATTAAGAGACATCTTTTTCCTTTACACCGGTGTTTATTTGTTGTTTCATTAGAGGATTTGAAGACGTGTTACATATACGGTTTCATAACGCGTATTTATACCACGGCCCTTTTTCTAGGCTATCATCGTACCCCGGATGTTACTTTCTGAAGACTGTTAGATCCAGCTGTCTCAAAGACGTAGTAACACAACCGTATGTACGTGTGTAGGTAGATGAAAATCAAGATAAGTTTTATTTGTTTATTTTTTTCTGTAAGGTGTTATTTGCATAATGTGTAATTTGGAAGGTTGTTTATGCCAAAAGGAATTTTCACACAATACCTTGATTTTTGTTTGTTTATTTATTTATGTAGGGTCTGTGTTGGGTGCGAATATACGTGTGTGAATATTTCTTCCTTTCTGTTAAACTATGTACGTATTAACCTTGTGGGCGAGTCTATTCTTCTGTGATAATTTTATCTTTTCGCCCGTGTTTTTATCTGGTAGACATCGTTTATTTTCATTCTATCTCGTGTTCACTGTTTTCTTTCTTTACTCCAATCTTCCGTGATGTTTGCAAACAAAAAGCAAAAATATCCTAAGTGTGATATTGAATAGGTGCGCGAAACAGGTAGAAAACAGAAATCGAAGAGGACTTACAAACATGGAATGGGTTAGCTTGCTAAACAACATTAAACAACGGTTGAATCAACATGCAAAATCTTTCTTTTTTTTGTTTCCTAAAGGATTGATTTTTGGGAAACAATTAACCAAATAGCTTATATTAAAAAAAGGTTAATTAATTTATTGGACAAAGCGAGATTAATTATCGCAACCAAATATGACATGCCACACTCCACTTTAGCTTGTGCTTATGCCACTTTTTAAGCGGAGTATAGCTGATTTAAATCAATTTTTTTCCTTCTCATAAATTGGTTGTCTTTATAAATTTAACTGTTTGCCTATTAAATTTCACACATAGCTGAGCAAAAATTAAACTATCGTTTTGGTATAAATAATGTTCAATATATGTGAAAAAATATGTTTTTATTCAAATATTTGTCGTAGATGCAGTGCCACATCGAGATATTGATCTTGCTAGGAAAAAATCAGAAATCCTCAATAACCTAAAAATTAGTTGACTTTTTTGATAGCACTTTTGAATTCCTTCCTTGGGCAAAAATGCTTTCATAAACGAATTCTTAGGAAAAGCCAATATCTTTAATTCCTTTTACAGACAAAAATAGGTTACAAAAAGTCGCCACTTTTTGTGAATTTTCACACAATACCTTGTGGGGGCCCTCAAATGTGGAGAGCTAAAAATCGACATAACTCCGCCAATTTTTGAAATTGGAAACGCAAATTTTGGGGAATGTCTAACGTTATCATAATCAACACTTGGACAAAATTTCAGAAAAAAGTGAAGTCAGTGGGTGACAAGGCCGGGATGATTTGACATCATCTAGCAATTTATATATAAGGATATTCTATATACCCGACTAACACTAACATTTTTAAAACCATATCATTCAGCAAACTGTTTGAATTTCCGATCTCCCTAACAGGTTAAAGCGATAATTATTCCTGGTCGTAATTGTGTAAGTACTACTGTATGGCTACACCAATTGGAATCTTACGATGCGCCTAGAAAATAAGCTAGATTGGAGATGTAATAGAATGCTGCGTGCGAAATCGTGGAAACAACACACCAGAAGAACGCAGCTGTTCGGCCACTTGCTCCTATCACACAAACCAACCGAATGAGACAAACAAGAGATGCTGTACATTGCTGGAGAAGCAAGGACAAACTTATATACGATCTCCAGGGTAAACCAGCATATGGGCCTGTCAGTGCGGACCGTCCAGCAAAGACCTAAACTTATCAGCTCTGCGGGTATACTGGATGCTGGGTACACTGAATGATAGGGACGGTGGGCGAGAGAGTGTCGTGGATATCCGTGCTATTAGCCATACATGATAATGATGATGATTAATATCGACACTTATAAACAAGTTCTCATTTCACATAGCACTAATACTTTTGGGGGAAAGGTATGAATCCTACTACTCTCCCTCCTGCTATGGGTAAATAGTAGAGCAGAATGGGCACTTTAAGCTTGGCTATATAACTGTTAAACTCCTCTTGAAAAATTAACCTAGAGTTACATCCTACTCGTGTACAGGGGTTGGTATATATATATATATATATATATATATATATAATATATATATATATATATATATATATATATATATACACGTGTTCCTTAGAAGTACGGCAACACCCTCTGGCTAAAAATAAGACCGTCCAAATCGTTCAAGATTAAATGTAAAAATTACAATCCTGATTATCTAGACTTGCTGATCCATCGAATACTTATTTATTATTAGTGTCATCACCTCTGCTAAATAACGGACCATTCCGGATTCATAATAAAAAGAAAGGGAGAAAAAGGACATGCTATACAGAAAAAATAAGATAACATGAAATAAAGATAGTAGGGTATATATATATATATATAACAAGTTTTCAAGATGTTCACTAATTTGAATTTTAAAAGAAAATATTTTCAAATTTGCTATGCACTACAGACTGAACACCTGGAACCTTCTGGTTTAATTAAACAAATTACTATAAACAAATGGTTCTATAAATATTCGGTAAATTCAATTGTGGAATTTTCTTGGAGTAATTTCATGTCTCATGTTGGCATTGCTTTGATAAATTTGGGAATCATTCTCACCGCGTGAGATTTGTGAGACTCCACCGAACGAAATCTGTCATGAAAATTTTGGCTTGAATATCACATAATGTTTATTTCTCTACATCTGGCCTGTTGGGTGGCCTCCTAAAGAAATACGAATCAAAGCCCACACGCCACAAACTTCTCCTCCTCATTCAATTCGGTATGAATATTATTGAACACAGCGGTTGGGAAATGCCTAAGTTTTCATTAATAATTGATACACCAATGACATCTCGATTGCTTACTGATAGTAATTGACAAATACTTTATTTTTATCATTGAATCTAAGATATAAACTGAGCCTGTATTATCTTGTCTAAAGTTCAATATAACAACATTTATCTAGATATAAATCAATCGTTATTATTTTCCAAGCGTTTCTAGTTAGTTGGTGGGTTGGCTGGATTTTACGGCATGTCAACCCATGTTATTTTTTTGCCGAAGACGTTTTGTTTTATTTATTCTTGATGTGTATTTGTCTATTTATTTATTTATTGTTTAATCTCATTTATTAAACAATTAAATTTAAACTCCGAAATCAAGCCCTGCCACCTGGAGCCCAGGCCACTGCCTTAATCCCTACACTAATCAATCACGTCTTTCATCCTTTGATTCTTTCATCTTTTCATTCTTTCAGATTTTATTCTACTCTAACATTTCATTCTACACGTTAGAATAATTCATCTCTTCTGCATTTACCTTTATTTTTATGTAGAAACAAATTTATTCAATGTTTACTCAGTTGTAAATAATACACTGCTACCTGGACTTAGGAATTTTCAAAGTTATAAGTTGTCAATTTTTTGCCTTATGTTGTGAGTTAAAATTTAAGGTTCAAGTAAGTTTCAGATACACTTATGTTAATAATTTCACTAAAATTATTTATGTTTCCAAATTTATGATACCAAAGAAGAATATTTTTATTAAAAAAAATAAACATTAAAACTTATTATAGCATATAATTATGTTTTATACAATACAGAGCTATTTTTCTTATTTAAAAAAACAACAACATGGTTACAGGAAGGAGGTAACACAAGGTTAATTTTAAAAGCGAGTGCTCCTCAAAAAGCAAAACTCCAAATTCAAACTAGCTCCGGTTAAGAAATTGATTTTGACTTATATCCGGTCCGTGGCAGTTGGATTACACTAGGGTATGCGCATCGTGGGAAATGGAAATACTGGACAAGGTATTTTGGAATTCACTTCGCGTTAATGCACTTAGAAAATGCAGGAATACATCTCTTCACCCCCCACTAATGCGAAAATAGCAAGCTTGATTCTTTAGCCTTGGTAAGGAATCCAGTCTAGGAGAAGGAAACTCAATGCAAACCTGCAGTAACCCGTTCTTTTAAAGAATTACCTTGTCACAACCTGCCAGTAGTGAAAGTTTTGGGTAAATATATACTGCTGGTTTGAATTCAGAGTTTGCCTTCTCCTAGACATGATGCTTTACCAAGGCTATAGAACCCAGTCTGTCTACTATTTGCTAATAGTTGGTGGTTAAGAAGATAGAAAATGCATGCCTACTCCAAGAGAATTAGCTTGAAGTAAAAAAAAATCCCGGGGTTGCCAATTTCATTTCCTAGTCCGAAACGATTACTAAGACCAAGAGTAGAGGCTCAATAAATGGGAATGAAAATTCACTAACAATGTTTGCCTACAAACCATTATTCCATGTGGGTATCCAGTGAAAACTATCTATTTGTATTTATCCCACCACACCCTTAGAGGCAGGAGGCAATACGAGGTCAGTTTTGAAGTGGAGCACTGCCCGAAAAGCTAAACTCTAAATTCAAACAAGCTTTACTCCGTTTAAGATATTCAGCGTGAGTCCCATCCAGCCCTTGTTAGATGAAATCTGAGGAAACCATAACGCTAAGCGTATACTTTTTATTGACCAAGGACTTGTCACTAGAAGTGTCCTTGTTTGCATTAAGGTTACAATTAATAAACGTTTTACTAAACTTCCAAAAGAGTGTGGTTGACACACAAGAAAGCGATATCAATATACGGAACAGAAAGGCATGGGCTACTAATGGACAATTATCGATCATATAGAAATCGTATCCAGGATAAGTTAAAGCGTCAATTCTTTGAAATTGTATATGTGTCAGTACTACTGTATGGTTAGACAACACGGACTCTAACGAAACGCTTAGAGAAAGACAAGGTGAGAACTACTAAATAATCCTGCGTGCTGTCTTGAACAAATCCTGAGAGCAGCAGCACACGAAAAACAGCTTTACGACCACTTACCTCCTATCACACAAATCTTTATATATAAATGTTTTACTAAACTTCCACGAGAGAGAGCGTGAAACATTAGAGTATTTTATATTTAGATGTGTATAGTTTGAAGAAAAATAAGAAATGATACTTTTTTTAAATAACGGCAAGATGAAAACTACACAAGAACTTTTCCGTTATATACAATTGTATAAGCTCCTCTTTTTATCTTATGTTTTTTGTTATATTGTATTAAGTTGGCTCCGGCAATACATTCTTTTAGTCGTGAATTGTTCTTATATTTATACCGTGCGAGGAAGTAGCACTTAATTCATACATCAGATATACAACCACCGCCATAGCCTAACTAGCTAAGTGTTGTCCTACACAAATCCTGAAAGCAGCAACCCACAAAAAGAGCTTTACGGCCACTTACCACCTCTCTCACAAATATTTATTTATAGATGTTTATTTATAAATCTTCTAGTAAAATTCCAGAGGAGTGTGCATGGCACACAAGTATATGTTATATTTAGATGTGTGTAGTTGAAAAATAAGAAATTATACTTAAAAAAAAAACGGTTACTGAGTTTGCTGAAGGGCCGGGTGTGCCAAAAGCCATTTTGTGAGGCCACTGCCAAATCTTGATTGGCGAAATGTCAATATTGAATGTGTTGGCTAACAACGTGCAATAAAGGAAAACGATGAGAGATCAATAAAACTGTCTCATAAATTTTCACAAACCCACACACGGATTTGAGGATGAAAAGGGATTCAGAAAAGCATATTGTGCAGAAACTAATTCGAATGAACAAGCAAAGTAGCTGTCATATCCGATTTGATTACCTCCCCTGAGTCGAAACTTTCAGCACATGAAAGTGGGTAATATGATGTTGTTTCTATGGAGACCGCATTTCGGAGGAAAGCAGGGACACACGAAAAATCGGTCACCTCGCAACCAAGTAGACATGTAACTAATATCTATATTGCTTTATCGTTAAAGTCAGGTTCGACACTAAATCGTTTTCTAAATCATTAACCCTCCAAGGTCCGAGTGGGCGATGTAAAGCTGTTGCCTTTGGGGTCACTTAATGTATAACAAATAACCTGACCCTACTCGTTTTAGACTAAGTAGAGAGCTGCTGCTTGCATCGCCCGGCAATTCCTCTGAATATAAACGATTATACTTGGATTCTATAATCACAGATCGTAACGAGATGGGGTTTAGATTTTAGTGTGATTTCAATAGATAAGTAAAAAGTAAAGTCGTCGGGGCGGCCTAAAGTCGGTATCAGCCAGTCAGCGAGGGAGTCTATCCCCTTTTCACTTGCGCTAGACCAAGGAGATTATTTTAGCATCTGAGGTGGAGCGCCACACCTAACTTACTCTACCGCACAGATCCCTGTGCTACTCATAGGGTGAGTTGGCGGGGACCGGTATCGAACTAGGAACCTTGTGGTTTCTAACCGAACGCTCTACCGACTGAGCTAACCCGGCCCCTCAATAGACAAAGGAAGTAGATATAATAGCATAGTCAGATTACTTCTACAATGAAATGTTCTATCTTGTACAAACTGTACACAATACGCAGAAACTAACAATAACATATATACAGGAAAATATTTGGAGTTATTAACGTGCAAAGATCGGTGAAACTAATTCTTATACCCATATGTATTTAGCCTTTCAACGGCAACTCTAGCGATAACTCGAAAAGCATACACACACACACACACACACACACACACACACACACACATTATATTTCAATTTATTTACAGTAAAATCATCGAATAATGTTGGAAGCAATTACAGTGTAACCTCGGTTCTCGACCATAATTCGGTCTAAAATTATGATCGAGAATCGGTTTGTTCGAAATCTTAAACTATATTTCTTCTAAGAAATAGAGTAAAGTGGGTTTATGCGTTCTTGACCATCAAATGAAAAAGAAAAGCATAGTAAAATAATATTTAACCAAATTCTCATCATTTTTACATATCTTTTTGCCTACGATGTAATGGCATATGTGGAGGGAGGGAAGGTGGAAGGGTTATTGCTTTGAAGAACAGTTCCCCTACCTAAAAATTACTGGGTCATTGTTCTTCTGGGGATTCATTCGTCCGACTCGGGTTTTATCGACTCGTGTGTTCGAAGTCCGAAAATTGCTCGACAACTGGGACCTTTTTTACTCAATTTTTTTTTATCGAACTCTAAATTTATCAACTAGAGATGCGTTCGGGAACAGTATTTATCATCATCCTATGTTTTGTTATATCTTATCGTAATTTTCTTTATGTGTTATCGTAGCACAACAATAAAGGCACGTACTTTTTGTATGAAAAACGAAGCGTTGAAAATATTATCAGTGTCTTTGGGAACCGTTGCATTTTACTTGTCATTATAATATCTCATAGATATCTCCCTTATATTGAGAATTAGATATAAACGTTCATATATGAATGTTCATTTCAGTATGACGTTCGGCAAGAAACAAGACCGCAACTATTTATACACAATAATAAACGAACATAGCAGAGCAGACTGCGTTATTTTTGTTATTTTTAAAGTTGCAACCAGTTAAAACAAACTATAACCCTGTAGTATAAAATATTATAATAATAATTCAAACCAGCTTTACTCAATATAACAACTAACTTTGAGTCACATCTTAGATTTAGAAAATAAAGGAACTTTTGATCCAATTTTCAAAATAATATCAATCGTCACTTCCAGATCTTAATAATTTAACAAGTGAAATAAAATGCTAGTTAAAACATGATTCTCTTCATCTTTGTATTTGCAAAAAATTATATATATATATATATATATATATATATATATATATATATATATATATATATATATATTCTTCAATTATTACTATACATATATACATATATATTCTTCAATCTTTGGGAATGATTCTATTTGAGATCATCAATATCCTCCGTATATCTACAATGTATGACCATGCAGATGAACATGTAAAGATTTATACAAGATTTAATTCAAATCCCTAAATTCCTAAATAGATCAATGTAATACAGAACAATATACATATATATATATATATATATGTGTGTGTGTGTGTGTGTGTGTGTGGAGGGAGAGAGAGAGAGAGAGAAAGAGAGAATAGAGTCTCAATTTACATAAAGTTTGATTTCCGCGCATGGCGGACTGAGTAATCATTTAAGAGAAAATTACAAAATATTTTGTTTAAAATGGAAATGTAGAAATAGTAATTGTTCAATTTTTGTTTTCTGATTAAAAAGCGATCTGGGAACTGGAGGTCGAGCTGATACAGAAAGTTTCCAAATGAATTATAATTGATCTGGAGGCCGTTCTTGTTGTGGGTTTTACCAAGAGTTTTTTTTTTTTTGCTCGGGAAATAATTTTAATTGTCATTTTATTGCCTTCGTCCGACTCGACTGACTCCGTGTCTGAGCAAATACGGTTTGATTGTTACTTGTAATTTAATTTAGAAAACAAACAGTTTTGATTCAGACGATATTTTATGAGAAATAACGAATAGTAAATACTAGGTTTTAAATCCGAAAAAAAAGTGAGAAGAACATATTGAAAAAACTGGTATGTTTGTGAAATGAGCCATGCCTTATACATAAGGTGATATTAAAGCATGATCAAATAGAGTATTCTATTTCTTGAAACATTAGTTTTAGCTGGTGTTACGTTATGCTCTCATGTTCGAATGGAGAGATGACGTGTCAACGTTTGTTACGCTACGGCTCTAATTTCGCATGGGAGTGATGATACGTTGATATAGGGATGTTAGTTTTATACTACATTGGAGAGCTTGAATCTTGGTTGCTGGGCTGATGTCGAGTTTTCTGACAGTTCATGGATATTTGGAGTCTGAAAACCAATTTGGAGTGCTGGGGAACATCTTGCCTTGTGCCATTTAGAGTCAGGTCACTTCTTTTTTTCATGAGATTTTTATTTTCCCCAAGCCAAAACTACCATAGATCAAGAGTCAATGACTCACTCTCGACGCATAATTCCAAACTCACTCAACATTCTCACGTCTTACAACTTCTTTGACTCCCACTTTTCCACGTCTCACGGCTCGTCCATAGGAGGCGTGCGGTGTAATGGTTAGAATGGTAGGACATGGATACGGCGGGACGAGTTCAAATCCTGGACGAGGCTGTTTGTAGTTCACATAGCGCTAATACCCCTGGGAAAGGTATGTATCCACCCCTCTAGCTATGGGTAAATAGTTGGACAGACTGGGTTCTTAAACCTCGGTTAGGTAACCAGGCTAGGAGTAGAAAAACCCTGAATTCAAACCTGTTAAACTCAGCTTAATAAATTGACCTTGTGTCCCATCCTGCTCGGGTGGAGGGGTTGGTAAATATATATATATGCTTACCAGATTTGGCTACGTGTTATTACACAGGTGATCTAACGCTTCTACCAACTACACCTGACCAAGCTGAATCACTGCTGCATATCCTAGAGAAGTAGGACCCCACTAAAAGCCATTGATCGGCCACATACCTCCTATCACACAAACCACCCAAGCAAGACAAACAAGACACGTTAGAATCGCTGGAGAAGTAAGGACGACTCATGTGACGTTCTCCTGTGGACACATACACATGGGTACACCTGAGTGGCTGAGCAGGAAAAAAAATTACATTGGTCAACTCCGTACGAACACTTGATGCCATGCCGAGGACTTGCCAAATCTGTGCTGTTCACATGACTCGATTATGATTATGATAATACTAGGTGTATTCATAACCTACAGTTTCAATATATGTTTGATCTTCTTCGACCGATCCAGATTCTTTCGCTTCTATTCATTTTTTAATCTGACGACTACCAACTGACAGCTTTTCTCCCTGATTACCTTCACATCGCCTCTTGCTGGTTGAATCTCAAATAGTGAAATCATGCGTTATGGTAGCATTACAGCTATAAGCAGCCTACTGTCAACAGAAATAGTTAATTTAAGAAATTTCTTCAGGTGTAATAACTTCACAAACAGCTAACATTTCTTACCTAGATGTGCAACGGTTATCGTATTAGGAAATACCCCTACTTCAAAATAAAAAATAAAAACTCTTGTTTACATGTTACTTTAGCTTTAGATGTTTACATGTTAATATCTTTAGAAACGAATAACTCCAAATCTTCTCCAAGCTATGCTTAAATCTATATATTGATGCTCGTGTTCCTTAAAAGTACGACTGTTATCATCTTGCAACACGCTCTAGTTAAAAATGAGACCGTCCAAATCGTGCAATATAAAATGCAAAAATGTAATCATTCTATATATTAGTACTCGTGTTCCTTAAAAGTACGACTGTTATCATCTTGCAACACGCTCTAGTTAAAAATGAGACCGTCCAAATCGTCCAAGATAAAAATGCAAAAATTTAATCATTCTATATATTAGTACTCGTGTTCCTTAAAAGTACGACTGTTATCATCTTGCAACACGCTCTAGTTAAAAATGAGACCGTCCAAATCGTGCAAGATAAAATGAAAAAATTTAATCATTCTATATATTAGTACTCGTATTCCTTAAAAGTACGACTGTTATCACCTTGCAACACGCTCTAGTTAAAAATGAGACCGTCCAAATCGTCCAAGATAAAATGCAAAAATGTAATCATTCTATATATTAGTACTCGTATTCCTTAAAAGTACGACTGTTATCACCTTGCAACACGTTCTGGTTAAAAATGTGACCATCCAAGATAAAATGCAAAAACGTAAATCCTGATTATATCGGGTGGCTTATCATCCGAATTCTTATTTATTGTGAGAGTCGTCCCCTCAGCTAAATGATGGACTATTTTGTTTTTATTATAAAGAAAGAATGGGGAGAAAAAGACATGCTATACAAAAGAATACAATCAGAGAGAAAGAAAGAATGAATGAAACAAAGTAAGGGAAAGATAGAGAAGGGGTGAGCGCGTGGAAGCGATAACTCTAATCTGTTTTAATCGAACATAATGAAAATAAAGTGAGAAAGAAAGAAAAAGAGTTTGAAAGATTATTATACATGTTTAATATTGAACTATATTGCAATATGACTTTAGTAAACATATCACACGTTGTAAGAATTATATTATCATACCAGACGGTCTGATTTTTAACCATAGGGTGTTGCAAAAGGGTAACTGTCGTACATTTCTTGAAAAGTCTCTCTTTGCCTCTGTCTTTCTTCCCAATTTTAACTCTTCCAGTTTTCATGCACCAACTTTTTCATAATTTTCCACGTGTAACTATAATTACAAGAGCCAGCCTATTTCTCTGAATTTTTGTGATAAGGCTTGATAATTAGTATCATTTGGATTATTCGGACGATTCTTCACACCTTTGTTATCTGTACAACGTATCGGCCGATGTAACCTCTGACCTTCTTCAGGTATTTCTTGTCGAACTCGGGAGCCTCCTCAAATTCGGGAACCTTCCCTTCGAACTCGGGAACCTTCTTGTCGTAATCGGGAGCTATAACGGAACTTGAACGCAACCCTTTATTCCATCCACGGGGTTATCATATTCTCATTCCGCAAACCATAGCTGGGTACAAGTGTTAAACTGTGTTAATTATTATTTTATGTTACTGTCCCCCTTGAGCAGGGTTAAACCGGTAGTCTAGAAATAACTGTCACTTATAACTGTCTTAACAGAACGCCTTTATCCACTACGGTATGTGTCCAATTGGTTTACGACAAGAAGTTTCCCGAGTTCGAAAAAGAAAAAGGTTCCAGAGTTCGAAGAGGCTCCTGAGTCCGACAATAAATACCTGAAGAAGGTCGGAGGGTACATCGGCCGAAACGTTGTACCGATAACTATAAAGATGAGGACAGTGGTCCAAATATTCCAAATAAGAGCTAGCCTATTTTTATGTTCCATAAATTTGTCTATCCAATAACAAACTCACTGACATCAACTCATTCTGTTCGCTTTTCATTCCCAAACTCTTGCTAGGTGGTAATATTCGCTTTTTGGCAGCGTCTCTTTTCATTGTTTACAGCAATTACGTCTTGTCTTTGGCTTTGCCATGGTGAGACGTCTGAATTAAAATAGCGGAATCACTTAGCTTTTCCTATTTTCAAGAATAGTTTCCACATTTTTGTTCGTTGAATTTTCACACTAGTACTATCTGGAGGGTGCTTGCTGGAGATTATGTGACGGTACATCTACTCAATACCCCAGCCAGGACCACCCTCTTGCTATTCCTGCTGATTATAAAGACATCATTGTCTAGATAGCTTCAGGTCTTCAACGTATTTTCCACTTCGTTCAAAATTTTTACAAGCCCCCTCATGACGGTTACAAATACTTGAGTTGGCATCTTTATATACCCCTGTTATATATATATATATATATATATATGTGTGTGTGTGTGTGTGTGTGTGTGTGTGTGTGTGTGTGTGTTTGTGTGCCTGTTTGTTTTTTTTTACTTATCTGAAAGTTTTAGATATCATTTCTTTTATTTTCTGATGCACAAGTACCACCTAGTAATATATATATATATATATATATATATATATATATATATATATATATATATATATATATATATATATATATATATAAAACAAAAAACATCTATTAGATGAGAGGGGGGTCATCAGCAATGTTGTATCCTGGGATCCCTGGAAATGTCTAGTTTATCAAGTTTTAGATAGAATTTATTTATTTTCTGATGCACAAGTAGCACCAAGTATATATAATATATATATATATTATATATATATATATATATATTATATTTTTGCTTGAAGGCAATTATAAATGCATGTATCGTATAAAATTCGATAATTATAGAAAATAAACTTGACAAGTAAATCCCGCAAAGGATGGCTCGCCATGCAGAACACCGTACAGACTGTTTCGACTTTATTAAGTCTCTTCAGCGATGTATACTAACGACTTCCGACAGGAATCGAAACCGGGACCCACAGGCACAGTCAGAGACCATATCCGTTTTAGCGAACAATCCCTGCGAAATTAACCTTGTCAAGGAAACTATTACACGCCCCTGCCATAGTAGGCAAGTAGACGTTTATTTAGTAAACAAACCCGGCGTTAGCTCTTCGGCGAGTGAATAAGATTTTTGGATGTTTGTTTTTAGAAGCAATGTTGAATAAATTATTATTTATATTTTTGCTTGAATAAATGCATGTATCGTATAAAATTCGATAATTATAGAAATAAACTTGACAAGTAAATCCCGCAAAGGATGGCTCGCCATGCAGAACACCGTACAGACTGTTTCGACTTTATAATCAGCGATATATACTAACGACTCCCCTCCGACAGGAATAGTCAGAGACCATATCCGTTTACATAGCGAACAATCCCTTCGAAATTAACCTTGTCAAGGAAACTATTGTAGAAAGTTTTGTAGAAAAAACAACAGGATGTTTAAAATTTTGCTGACAGAAATCTGTTTCGACCGTATGCGGTCTTTATCAAAGCAACATTGTAAACGGAAAAACGAAATAATTATATCATTAATCCCGAGGCACAGAACACTCTCGTGATTAATGATATATTTATTTCGTTTTTCCGTTTACAATGTTGCTTTGATAAAGACCGCATACGGTCGAACAGATTTCTGTCAGCAAAATTTTAAACATCCTGTTGTTTTTTCTAAAAAACTTTCTACACATATTGTCGGATTCATATCCATTTTACCGTTCACACACACACACACACACACACACACACACACATATATATATATATATATATATATATATATATATATATATATAAGATTTTTGATGTTTGTCTGACTATGCCTGTGAAGTCCCGGTTTCGATTCCTGTCGGACGGGAGTCGTTAGTATACATCGCTGAAGAGACTTAATAAAGTCGAAACAGTCTGTACGGTGTTCTACATAGCGAGCCATCCTTTGCGGGATTTACTTGTCAAGATTATTTTCTATAATTATCGAATCTTATTCGATACATGCATTTATAATTGCCTTCAAGCAGAAATATAAATAATATATATATATATATATATATATATATATATATATATATATATATATATATATATACTTTGGTGCGGTACCAAGTTTCTTGGTACTAGGTGATTCTAGGTGGGTCCTAATTCTCTACCAGTAGTTTGTTGTAGAGTTCAGGTTCCGTATGTTTAATTATTGTAAACAGAGCAAAGTTATTTGGGAATAAAAGGACTTAAATACCATGGGTATGAATATAAAATGTGTTTGGCCATGTGCCTGTCTAAATAAAATATATCAGTGAAGAAGCTCGTGAGCATACTCGCGAGTGGAAATGGTCCATAACCACGATACCCATGGTATTTAAGGCCTTTTATTCCTATACAAATACATATATATATATATATATATATTATATATATATATATATATATATGCGTGTGTGTGTGTGTGTGTGTGTGTGTGTGGTGTGTGTAAGGGAGAAAATGTAAATAAATACGACAGATGAATTAAAAAGATAAATGGAAGAAAAAATATTTTGGTAAGGATGAAATTTATTATATGTCGACACGTGTTTCGACCAGAATTTGCTTACACAATAGTATACTATTTAGAATTATTTTAAATATAAAATAAAAGAAGAATAATGGGACATAAATAAGCAAGTAAACAATACGTTATCTTCAGAGCAAAATGTTTTGATTTAAAAATGAAAGAAGATTAATGCAGGAGAAATATTCGAAATTGATTCGTCGTAAAATGGAAAAATTTTAAAGAAACTCACAAACGTTTCCTGGTGAGAATATATATATATATATATATATATATATATATATATATATATATATATATATATATATATGATTTTGAAAAATAACGACATACTTTATTGATCAGCACAATTTTTATTTTTCGAAAGAGAAAATAGAAACTTTAGGGTCTTCTCGACCGGTGCTTTGTCAAAAGTAACGATCTTTTAAAAGTCACAATGTAAATCAAATGGGTTAAAGAGAGATTCAATCAAGCAAATGGTGCGGTAACATCAAGGCAAAAAAAAAAAATAATTT
>CM042141.1:139306091-139308591 GCA_023376005.1 Doryteuthis pealeii
GTTTCCGAATTAGTATTTGTTTGTTTTTTATTTTTTATTTTTTATTTTTATTTTTGTTGTTGTTTTGTTTCTTGTCTCTCTTTGATCTTATTTTATGTTCTTTTGTGTTCCTTCCATAGCAGTTCCAAGTAAACTATGTTCATTTACCATTTTTTTGATCTTTTATTCTTCTTATAATTTATCCAGGATATTTTTGCTTTCCGTTCCTGCTTGTATATTTAATAAGAAGTGTTCAGATAAGAGATACACACAGACAAAAGATTCGTTCTAAAATGATATTTACCCACTAAATCAGATCAATGTTTTCACCAACAGTTTTAATTCCGGACATATTTGGTTGGGTGCTTGGTTGGTTAGATTTTACGGCATGCCAATCCTTGTTGGGTTATTTTATGCCAAATACGTTTAGTTTTATTCATTCTTGTTGTGTGTTTTTATAAATAAAATTCAAATGGTTTGGGAGAAGAGGGGCGAAAGGGAGAGTCTGGGCTGAGTGTTTGAAGAAGGCAAACGGGTTATGAAGTCTGTCTGCCAAAGTCTGGTTATTTGGGTTTAAAATAAAATAAATGAACACTGAGAAAAACAGCAAAGGCTTGTGTTCGTTATTAAGAACTACCAACGGACGCGTGTACATACCAAAGTGATCTCAGTAATTGCAGACTCAAATAATGGAGAAATTGCCAGGCCACTGCTTTCTGTTCCTGCCTGTATATTTGATAAGAAGTGTTCAGATAGGATATACTCAAAGACACATGATTTGTTCTACAATGATATTTATCCACTAAATAAAATTAATTTTTCACCAAACGTTTCAATTTCTAGCATATTTGGCTGCTTGCTTAGATTTTACGGCATGTCAACCCTTGTTGAGCTATTTTATGCCAAATACATTTACATTTATTCATTCTTGATGGGTATTCAATTTTTAAAAAACTCATTTTTTAAACTAAATTTTTAAACACATTTTTAAAACTCATTGTTTTCTATTTAACCCATGGATCGAACCTTAACGAGTACTACCACTCCGTATCAGTGGACCTGCGAGTAATGACAACAAAGTGGTACTCCACATTCCTCATCGATTGAAACAGATTAGCGTTATCTTTTTCGCGTTCTCTCTCCTCTCCCTATCTTTCTCCTACTCCCTTTCTTATTATATTTTTCTGTTTAGCATGCCCTTTCTATCTTTATAATGAAAACGGAATTTACCTGAGGTTATGACACTCATAAGAAATAAGAAATCGGCGGATAAGCGATACCAGATAATCAGTATTCCTTTTTTGCAATTTTATCTTGAACGATTTGGACAGTCTCATTTTTAACCAGTTTAGTATCATACCCAGGACTCAGGCATATGTGTTTCTATGAATTAGGAAGATGCATCAAAAGAATATTTATTTAAAAAAAAACATTATTTCATGAAATGAACATTGAAAGATATATAAGCTAGGCAGTGAAAATATATTTTGAATAAACACTAAAACCACCTCCAAAATACATTGAGCAATGATACAATCCTCATAATCATGAAGAAGTTCTATGAAAACGGACCCCCTTGTAACTCTTTCGCTATCCGTCCCTATAAGCCTTTTCCCTTGATATATATTTGGTAAAGAAAACGGCTTAAATATCTGTCATATTAGCAGTTATAGATCTATTTATACACATATGTAGATGTATATGCATGTTATAGGGCATTATATATATATATATATATATATATATATATTATATATATATATATATATATATATATATATATATATTTCTGATTTCTGATTTCTGAATAGACATTGATTTCAGTTCTGATCATCAACTCATGGGGTGGTGCTTGTGTACAAGAACCAATTATCTATCTATCTCAGTCTATTCCAAACTATATATCCCTCTTCATATCTAAACAAGAATTACAACAAATTACGATAAATAAACAAGAATTACGACGAGCTGGGGTTGTTATTTTGATAGTCACCGGGTAGCAGTCTTTGAGGCGGGAGACCAGGACGCATTTCCTCATAAATTACCGAAAATTCTGAAAATTATCCTATGAAACTTCACTTAAAAATTGACCTTGTGTCACATCGTGCTCATGTGGAGGGGTCGGTAAATACATATGACTCTGTGATACAGTGTATAAGCCTATATTTTAAGTAAACTAAAATCGATGGCTATATATTTACACTGACACTTTAACTTTTAATCAGCTTATATAATTTTCTTAATGTGTCTCTTCTATTTCTACCCTCAGTTAGTATTCTTTCTGAATGGGCTCGTTTGATGTGATCCATCCTATTATACTTTCATTTAGGGGAACGATTAAGTCGGGCCCATTCTTTTGATTTCTTTTATAACAGCATTCAGTGTCAGTCAACCGTGTCTCGTGTCTTGAGTCTATTCCCTTAAAAACCACATGGATCCCAAAATTCATAACTTCATATTTCTCAAATATCATATAATTATAATTTTGCCACATCAAAGCTCAGCATAGTAAATAACTATA
>CM042141.1:139316091-139368591 GCA_023376005.1 Doryteuthis pealeii
CGATTTTTCCGATCGTATTTTTCAAACTGATATTATGACCAACAGTTAACACATTTTACGATATAGATGTTAGAAAACAGTAACTTTTGGTCAAACATCAGTTTATTTATACATTTATTTATACATATCAAGTTAATGAAAATTATTCTACCAATTTATAAAACTAAACCAACCGAAACAAAACAAATATTCTACCTACAAACTATTCGCTTACAAATCATACGCACACACACACACACACACACACACACACACACACACACACACACACACACACACACACACAAAAGATTTGCAATTAAGTGGCCCATAAAAATATGCCATTAAAAATAATTAAAGAACCAACTCTGTATACATATTCAGTAAGCTTAATCTATTGTTACACAAGACAAGATATCGTATACGAAAATATGAATATTCCAATACAGGAACGAACGCCATTAACATCCGATTATATAACACCGTTTTTCTTAATATTTATATGTGTTGTTATTATATATGGGTATATATATTTACCAACCCCTCAGCACGGGCAGGATGTGACACAAGGTCAATTTTTAAGCGGAGTTCAACAGGTTTGAATTCAGAGTCTTCCTTCTCCTTGGCCGGTTACCTAACCAAGGTTAAAGAGACAGTCTGCCCTACTATTTACCCATAGCTGGAGGGAGAGTAGAATTCATACATTTCCCAAGGGTATTAGCGCTAAGTGAAATGCAATTACTACGTCCAGGATTTGAACTAGGATTATATTGTGGGTAAGAGGTGTACGAAAAGTCATCAGTTATATTTAAGGACTTTACCAACCTCAGGAGCAACTATAGACAACTAAAGAACGACATAGAATGCATTTAAAGTCAGTTGTTAACTGGGCAATACCAGGCAGACTACAACTGGATTCTCTGCTACAAGGAGCTCCACCTTTGTTCTCCCTAGGATTTCAAGGAATACGACTGGATTATCTGCAATAAGTACACTCTTGTTCAATCTAGGATTACATCTAGACTTTCTAATACTGAGACCACAGCCTTTTTTACCATTGAATTTACCGATAGGAGACTTAAAATGGCGACCAGAATCGTTACAATATGACTGTATACATGGAGAAAAAAGTAACACATGTGTCATAGATTGTTTGATTTGATTTACACGCTTCTTACTTTCGCCGTATATTATTCTTATACAAGTGACCACTTCATTGGAAATTGTTTTGAATTCAAACATTTTATCCAGTAGAAAATAAAGGTCGTGGCATTGAATCAGTCTGTTGTAATGGAGTCGGCAGGACGCAAAAGGTTTGCCTCGGAAGAAATAAATTAGACAAAAGATGTCCATGTCTCGTAAAGATTCGGGAATTGAGTCATAAATAAAAGCTGGTATATTTACTGGTGGATCAGTTTACCCAGCCATTGTGTGCGCCTGAACGATGCTTCGATCTGAAACACTGATACAAGATGCAGGATATGTGAGACGACTTCTGTCCTTATGAAATCGGTCGTCCAGGTTTCACTGGCATTCATTTTCTATGGCTCAAGTCAGATAACAACATCCGCATGAGAGAAAGATGCTTTAGAAAGAAGATAATGAGAAAAAAAACATCTTTTTGAATTAGAAGTCTGGAAGTATTCTAAAGAATAATGCGTTGGATAATACGATGTACACTTAGACTCCTACATAAAGGGGACACAAAACAAAACAACGCAAAACATGTATAAGCATGAGAAAGACTCAAAGTGTCTGTGGTATCTTATTATAATGATTGTGTATCTGTCTGTAACCGAAACTACGTCACTGTTTACGTAGCAATACCCACTGGAATTGCCTAAGTCTATCAATGAGTATTCAATTCATAGTCAAAATCATTAATACATAGAATACATCTTATTTGTTATCGACGCCTCTATAAAAATCTGATTATTTAGATTTGCTTCAAAACAGCCCATGTTATTAGTGCATTTAAAATCCTGCAAAGTGTCTTATATATCGCTAAGAAATAATGATTTACATAATATATGGTGTGGTTAATTTACATACTGATTTTAACAGAACCGGGTTTATAAATATATATATATATATATATATATATATATATATATATATATTAACTTGCTCAGAGTATGGTTTATCCTCTCTCTCTCTCTCTCTCTCTCTCTTCTCTCTCTCTCTCATATATATATATATATATATATATATATATATATATATATATATATACTTTACTTTAATTTGACCAACACCCAAAGAGTTTGTATGAATATTTGAACAAACGAACTACTAACTTTATCACATTGCAAATTGACACGTCGACAAACGACGCGAGTGATGTGTCACGTGGTTTCCATTCATCAAAACATCCCCAATTTAATTAGCAAAAACTTCTTTACAAACAGGTGCTCCCTTCCTCCCCCCTTTTTTTTTTTCACAGTTTGAAGCTAATAGGAATGTTTCACCGGCAGACGATACAATTAATTTGCACAGGTAGATTACTCTTTCTGCTTGATATCTCAGGAAACCCATTCTTCTCTCGGTGCGGAACATATTCAATTATTCTGTTCAATCGTGTTTAATTTTGTTTACTTCTCATTCCCTGTTACGGTTTCGGCATAATACGAATCGAGCTTCCTTTTTCAACAGATAAATTATTTTCTTTGTGTGGGACTTTCAATGGTGTCTGTCGACTCAATAAATGAGCAAGACATCGCTATTATTATTATTATTACTAGCAAATATATGCACCCTCCGGGTGCAAGTATTTAAGTTTTAATATAATAAAATATCATGTTAAATTAGAAAGGCTAATGAAACTGAATAAGAATTCAGATAAAAATATTTTATAATCGGAAATAGAACAACTTTGAAACTACTGGTCTTTCAGTTAAATTTCCCTAATTAACTATTTAGTTAAAATAGGAAGAAAAGAATAAAATTGTTATTTCTTTATGTTAATAGATTTCTGTTAAGATTTATCCCCGAGATTTTTGCTCATATTTATTAAGATAAAACCAAACAATTAGAAATCAATAATACTAAGCATATATTTATTAAAATCAATTTTTTAAGATCAATATGGACTGTAAACCGCTATTTCGTTGAATATATAAATATAATTGCATGTTATAGCATGTTGATATGTTAACAGTCTTAATGATGTAAAACAATTTTACTAATAATTGAGGTTTAAATAAAAAATAAAATCATGGAGAATAAATAACAAAGGGAATTGACTTGTATAGTATATAGTTTCGGTTACAGACAGACAAACCCACAATCTCCATTATAATAAGATTATTATTAGTAGTAGTAGTAGTAGTATTTTATTTTTGTGATCATTATCATTTACATAGTTTGCTAGTAAATTAATATATTCATTGACTCTATTTGTTCGATGCCTTTGAGCGCGAAGTGAAAGACATTTTAAGGGAACAGTAATCCGAATTGTATATTAAAAAAGTGTTGAATGCAAAAAAAAATAAATAAAAATAAAAACAAAACATGCAGCTATGCTCACCTCATGTATGCCTATTTATTTTCATAAATATATGTCAAATAATCTATATATTAATACTCGTGTTCCTTGATTGTACGACCGTTATCATCTTGCAAGACCTCGGGTTAAAAATCGTCCAAGATAAAATGCAAAATGCAATCCTGATTATCTCGTAATTTTTATCCGTGGAATTCTTATTTCCAATGAGTGTCGTCCCCTCAGCTGAATCATGGAACATTCCGGTTTTATTATAAAGTAAGAAATGGAAGAAAAAAGAGATGCTACACAAAAAGATAATAAGAAAGAAAGAAAAAAAGAAAGAGAGTAGGAGAAAATAGATAGAGGGATGAGCGCGCGGAAGTGATAACTAATCTGTTTCAATCGAACACAGTGAACATAGGAAAAAAATAGTGAAAGAGTGAGAGAGGTTAAATCACGATTATTATACTTTTTATATATTGAACTATTTCGCAATAGCTCAAGAATAGTAAAAAATAAAAAGTTTTAATAATTGTATTATCATACTGTGGTATATCCACATGTATATCCATATGTCCTGCTAGTAACAATAATTTGGGAAATATCATATTTCTGTTTTCTATAGACGATAAAAAGGCATTTTATTAAATTAAAATTATATTGTTATACATCTGAAAATATTCAACGCAAGATTATTGTTCCTTATGAGGTGGCATCGATCTACAGGCGCGCAGTCTCGCCTGCTAATTGAACCCACGCTGTGCGTTTTTTTTTTTTTGGGGGGGGGGTCTCATTTATATGAATATATAAGTAAAAATATAACAAGCCACATGTGAAATAAGAAAATAAAAAATAAAACAAAAAACTCAACGAGCATATTATCGCATGGCCAATTTTATTAACACTACCTCTTCGAAACAATCCAGGGGTGGCGTGTGAGATACCTTTCCCTTCAGCCTAAGTCTACACCTAACTATCGGGATATGGGCCGTAGATGAAGCTGTGCACTGGTCAGTTCTCTATACAATGTCTAACAACCTACTAGTAACAGGGGGTTTGCGACTAACTAACCAATTACGCTGATAAATTTATGGTCTCTGTGCCTGACTGAACAGAGCTCAGTGAATAAAAAGTTAAATAGCAAAGAGTCTGATCAGTTCCGAGAAGAGAGGCATCTTGATTATTATTATTCATTATTAGGTATTGCGAATAAACAATTATTTTAAGGAACCTATGGTCTGTGGGTAAGAATAAGTAAAACCAAGTAAATAACAAGGTAAGCAGCGACGAGTCTACCCTGTTCTGAGACGGGTGACCATTTAATAACAGTTTGTATTGTAAGTGACAAAACAGCGACCCACGAAGACAACACATGCGCCCCTGTCTATTTATCTCTTGGACTGCAACTATTTTTAAACTAGAACGGCTGAATATGTGGGACCTTGATTTTTCCAACTGTTACATAATCATTAGATACCTAATGATTATGACAATAGTGTAGAAATCATATTAGTGCAGCTGATGGCCTTGAGGGTGAGTGACGGCGCTTGACCTCGATCTCACCTTGCGTTCTGCTGATGGAACGTGAGAACCGGAAGGCAATAGAAGGCCCCCTTCCGGTTTAAGGATACTAAGTAAGTAACTTAGGCAGTTAGAAGTTAGAAACCGAGCTAGCAAGATGTAAGGATCGGCGCGTATTGTCTGGTTGGGGATTACGAATAAAGTAACATCATCGTAAATCGAAGTCTTGTGTTTATTACTAAAAGCTAACAATGACACAGGGCTTCTGATAACAAGAACTCCCTAGCAACAGAAACCAGACACGGAATCCTCAATAGAAGACCAGACGAGACCTTAGAAGATATACCAGACCAAGATAGATGATAGACGATCAGAAGAAAGCCGGCCAGAAGAATAGACGACCAGAATAAGAAGTAACAGAAGTATATAACATATAGATATTTAGTGCCGGTAAAGAAGGGCTATGCAACACAACGAGGCCCATGTGTTCTAATACACATTTTAAAGAATATTATTTCCAATCTTTTTCAATTGTCTGGCCAGTTTTTTTTTATGTTAGAGTGGAATTAGTGAATGGATCGACCAAAGGTGCTATCACGAGTATAGCTGGCCAGATAATTGGAAAAGATTAAAAGAAACTCGTCACACATGAAATGTCTGTCACGTTCAAAAAAAAAAATATAAGGAAAAAATAAATGTGCAATTCAGCGCATGACGTCATGTTTTAATTTACTCCACTTAGTCTGTTTCATAATGGGTGTTGATGTGGAGCCATGAGTTTTACCTGATATGCATATATATGTATATATATTATATATATATTTATTATATATATATATATATATATATATATATGTGTGTGTGTGTGTGTGTGTGTGTGTATGGGAGAATATGTGCTTAACTGAAGTCAAACCTAATTTTTTTGAAAGTTAATTCATTAATGATTAATTAGGCGGGATTTAACTACTTAAATGTAAGGCTAAACAAATCGAGAAAAATCAATCTCTGTATGTACATTTCGGCCTACAGAGATTGATTTTTCTCGATTTGTTTAGCCTTACATTTAAGTCGTTAAATCCTGCCTAATTAATCATTAATGAATTAACTTTCAAAAAATTAGGTTTGACTTCAATTAAGCACATATTCTCCCAAATATTGTCGGCTGAAAATAGCCATATTTGTTTTCATATATATATTATACATATATATATATTTTATGTTATTAGTTTATGTATATTATTTGGGCTTTAGTATGAAGCATTAAGAATAACAGAAACTCGGTTCTAAAGGTTAAGTTTCGTTTTATAGCTCACATGCGACAGAACAAACATCATCTACTATATCTACTGCACAAAATGCAAAAACAGCGGACATGTAAGGGAAACACAAACACCGTATATTCAACTAAACAACCACAAATCCACCATAAAATTAAAATCACAACACAGCAACATTGCACAACATTCAACAAACCATTACACAACCTGGAAAATCTGAAGTGCATTCTAATTGGCCACGGATTTCCATCCACACAAACACGAAAACAAACTGACATTAAATGGATAACACGCCTACGTACGCATGTCTACGGCCTCAATAACGCTATTAGAATACCTCAGATCATATAAATATTTCTCCAACAACAACACCACCACGACCCCAGAGGAAACCACAAGAAGTGACCATAACGAACAACAAAGACAAAACAAATAACAAACCAATTAACAAGCCGCCAAAAATCAGGCACACAAGAAGAAGAAATAAACGAACAGTAACCACCCACACACCACCTAAAAGACAACGTGACTACCACAAAAGCAGTAAAATCCTACCTGAAAAACCCTCGTAAGAAAAAGGGAAGCTAGAGTTCTCGAAAATTCACGAAATAAAACTTAACCTTTAAAACCGAGTTTCTGTTATTCCTAATGCTTCATACTAAAGCCCAAACAAAATACATCAACTATATATATATATATATATATAATATATATATATATATATATATATATATATATATGAAGATAGTAGGGTTGTTGTAAAATCCAACTATGAGGTAAGGTAAAAGGAAAAGTGGACAAAAAATAACGACTCAAACAAGTAGAAGTAGGAAAGAAATATTTCGTTCTTCTTTACGCAAAGAACATCATCAGTCTAACTTTATTCAAAACAACATACGTACATATGTATTTATAGAAGAGAAAGTGAGTTTGTGTTGAAATTGAGGGGTAGGGAGGTTAGGGAGGAGTCGATTGAACAGAGAATCTTCCCCCTCCTCTATATATTATGTTATTCAAATGTATGTACGTTGTTTTGAATAAAGTTAGACTGATAATGTTCTTCGTGTAAAGAAGAACGAAATTTTTCTCTCCTACTTCTATTGTTTGAGTCATTATTTTTGTCCACTTTTGCTTTTACCTTACCTCATATATATATATATATATATATATATATATATATATATACACATAAATGTATGTGTGTGTGTGTTTGTTTGCTACGACTTCATGCATACATAATCTCATATACACGCTTACACGTACACCCACATGCATAATTTCACCTAATATGTGCATCAAGAACTTACAGTGTCATACTCATAGAAAAAGATATGCTTTCACCGAGAGTCCAATAACAGCAAACAATAATAATCGGAAAGCCATATTCCTGCAAGACATGACTAATTATACAGTATTTAAATGTCAGAATATCAAAAGAAAAATAATAACTGGTTGTCTTTCTAAAACAATTAAGCAAATATAATTAAAAATTAATGATTAGGTCGACGCTGGTTTCTTAGAACTTGAAATGTAAAATAATTACATAGCGTTAAATAGTAGTTATTACCAAAAATTCAGACGAAATTGGAGAAATCGATAAACTACTAAAATATTTGTCACGTTATTTGAAAACGGTTTCATTACAAAATACTGTTAAGTGTTCAACAGAATGATATTAAATTTACAAGATAATATCAATATGTAATTGAGAAATTTCTTGTCTCTTAGGTGTATATATTTTATAGTAATAATTACAGTTTGTAACCTTTTGGTGAAAGTTTATTCAGAATAGCAAATTATTTTAACTAAACATTGATTAAAAAATAAATAGACTAATAAGAATACTCCCACTCCACCAAGCGTAAGTATTTACGTTTTAATGTAATGAAATATATCAAATTAGAAAGACTAATGACATTAAATAAGAACGCATTTAAAAAGATCTCAGTCGGTAGAGCATTCGGTTAGAAACCACAAGGTTCCTTGTTCGATACCGGTCCTCGCCAACTCAGCGTATGAGTAGCATAGGGATCTGTGCGGTAAAGTAATGAGCTGATGGTAGGTGTGGCGATCCACATCAGATGCTAAAACCATCTCCTTGGTCTAGCGCTATTGAAAAGGGGATAGACTCCCTCGCTGACTGGCTGATACCGACTTTAGGCCGCCCCGTCGACTTTACTTACTTTACATTTATTTCAATGATATTTTTATTGGCTTCTATATAAAATCATTCATACAATTGATTCCAATACGTTGGAGAATAAAACAATAATAATAGAGATTAATAACACCAAATAATTATTTATTAAATCCAGCTTTGTTAAAACCAGTATGCAAATTAACCCCATTATATATTATATAAACCTTTATTTTTTGTGTTATATAAGACACATTGCAGGATGTTAAATGCACTAATGATATGGGCGGTTTTGAAACAAATCTTTCTCAGATTTTCATAGAGACATCGTTAATAAATAAGATTTATTTTATGTATTAATAATTTTGACTATAGATTAAATACACTTTGATAAACTTAGGCAATTCATGCGGGTATTGTGATATAGGCAGTGATGTAGTTTACGTTAGACAAGCAGACACCGAATTTCGATTATTATAAGATAATATAAACATTGGGAATTTTCTTGTCTATTTGGTGTATTTATTTTATAGTAGTAATTACAGTTTGTAACCTTTTGCTGAAAGTTTATTCAATATAGCAAATTATCTAAACTAAACATTGTTGGAAAATTTAATAGATGCAAGGAACTTTTGACACAAGACTATAAAACATCTGGTGTCTGCATTTTAAGTCGTGACCTCTTACCTTGTATAAATAGACGATTCTCTTACTAAACTCTATACAAGCAAGAAAATTATATATTACTCAAGTTATCATATATATAATGTTCAGGTTAAATAGATTCAGGTATAATTTGAGCTGTGATATGTAAATGTAGATATCCCTGGTACTTGTGTATAACTGTACGTACTGGTGGGGGTCTGTAAGTGGAGGGACATACCTAGAGAAGTATGATTTCGGGAATAAGGGATACTATTTACAGCAAGCCTTCGCGTGACGTTTTCCCCTATTTTAATAATGTTAGAGCAGTTGAACTTTATAAATGCTTCGTTATCGCGCGATTATACGTGCGAATCTAACTTGCCGTTAAAACTGAGTTGAAATGAATATATATTTTATGCAAATCGGCAGACGTAGCTAATCATGCAAATGCACTGTGCACGTAAGCATGTAATTACATTAAGCACATGCGCGTTTACCTAGTCAAAAGGCCAGATCTCCGTGTGTATTTAGATATTGGGAATGTGTATAATCGGGCATATAGCAGCTCGTTTATACGTAGTAAATTGGCTTTCGTTGTTTAGTTTCGTTGGGCTTAATGGCATATCAACCCTGTGGGGTATTTAATGCCAACTCATTATCTTATTATAATGGAGATTGTGTGTTTTTCTGTCTGTAACCGAAACTATATTACTACTGAAGTCACAATTCCCTTCATTATTTACATCACATTCTCCATGATTTTATTTATATTTAAACCTCAATTATTAATAAAATTGCTTCACCTTTTTATTAGTGTTGTCCATATCTACATACAAATAACATGCAATTGTATTTATATATACAAAAAAAGCGGTTTACAGTGTGAATGGGAAGGCTAATTTGCATATTGATATTAAAAATGTGATTTTATTAAATATGTGCTTAGTATTATTGATTTTTAATTGTTTGGTTTTATTTTAATGAATATAAGCAAACATCTCTTCAATGAATCTTAAATGAAATCCATTAACAAGAAAAAATAACTGTCATTTTATTCTTTATTTCCTAATTTAACTAAATAGTTAAATAAGTAAAATTCAGTAATGAAAGACGGAAGTGATAGAAGAGTAAGTTTCATTTCTATTTTTCTATTATACCCCCACTCTATTACATATTTTTTATCTGCCTTCTTATTAGACTTTCTAATTTAATACAATATTTCATTAAATTAAAACTTAAATACTTGCACCCGGAGGGTGCATATATTTGCTAGTAGATATAGTATACATTAAATATATAATATGCTATATACATATATATATTATAACGTAATGTATAATTTAACTTACTAATATCTATCATCATATATGTGACGTACACAACCTACATATATATATATATATATATATATATATATATATATATTGGGAGAGTGAGAGAGTGAGATCACACCTAGTTTTCTAAACCACTATATCTATAATAACAATATATATATAACGCACACAATCTATCTATCTATCTATATATATATTATATTACAAACTCCTGTCACACAGAACAGCCGATAGATTATATTTTTTAAACTGTTGGCGGATTTTTTCAAATGACAAACTGTCCAAGGAAAAGAAAATATACAACACCATCTAAAATGGATAACAAAATACAGCAACACCCGAAAAGACTTTTTAATAAACTGTCTTCATGAAAAAGTAATTCCAAATAGCATACCCAAATTTCAACTTACCAAATTTTCTCGGATTACACCAAAATCTTACATTTAAGCTTCTATGAAAAGTTTAAAATTCACAAAAATATCCACCTTTGGAAACGCAAGAAAAGCTTGGATATGATCTCCTTTTAAACAAACTCATGTCACACAGAACACCCGATAAATCATTTTTAAACTCACACACACGTTATATATATATATATATATATATATATTATATATATATATATATATATATATATATGAGAAGTGGGTGGCATATTGGGGCATATATAATTTTGAGTTAATCCCAATTTTGAAAGACATTAAAATAATTAACCGAATAAATCGAGGTTATAGATAATATTAGTAGAACGTATTTAGTAAAATGTTAATTTGATTAATTCATCGCAGTTAGCACCTGAAAATCCGCAGGGTGAATCTCAAGTAGGTTAACTGACTATGACATAACAATATATATATATATATGTGTGCGTGTGTGTGTGTTTTGAAAGAGAATAGTTTGTGGTAAGTTTTTTTTCTAATTATTAGAGTGTGAGATTACAGTTAGTAATCTATTTGCCTTTCAGGTATGTTCCCATAGGCAGTCTCATGGAAGTATTTCGTATCTGATTCATAAATTTCGATATATTCTAATTTATTTCAAGAAGGCCAAATTGAAATCTATGTTAACATTTTCAAATATAGATTTCATTTTATTTTTCTGTTATGAGCCTAAACCCACATTCTATGAGGAAGTGTTCAACAGTGCAGGGTGTTTGATATGTTCCACATCGTGGTTGTTCCTCTTGTTCAAGTATCAAAGAATGCGTATGCCCTGTGTGGCCAATGTGCAGCCGCACCAATACTACATCCTCCTCTCGGGATTTTCAATATCCCAGTTTCTATTCTCCTAGTGTTGGCTTAATTGTTAATATTTTGTTGGATGCGCTACTATTCCAGCGTTGTTGGGCTTTCGTGCTGGATTTAATAAACTCACGTTGTTTATACACGTCTGCGACTTTCAATTTGGTATACATATCAAGCCCCTGTTACGTATAGTCCTTCGGTGATGCTGAAAGTTTGAAACAAAATTTAATACGTCCCTTGACGTATGTATTTGATTTTAATGAGTCCCCGCGAAATTTGATGGATCCAAACTAAAGTTTTTTAATAAAGAGTGGAGTTTTTATCTATGAACAACTGAAACCATTTAACATCTACCTTGCACCCATAGCGCATAATTCATTTCCAAGAAAATATTGAAATTTATTTACTGTAAGCTGGAAATAGTGGGAGAAGAAAAAACACTGGGACGCATGGACTCAATTTTACTGCGTCCCTTTAGATGTTTATGCGTCAGTGACGGTCCTACGTATCTATCAGCATCTGTGGCCATTGTAAGATTTTAACTGATGTCTTTGACTGGAAGTCACATAAATGACTACCCAACAAATATTGCTTAATTTTCTGGAAAAACATTTGCTAGCCATATCTAATAATTTTCTAATTAGCGAATATAACTAACTTGTGGATATACCACAGTAGGTTCCTGTAGGTTTGAGATGTTTACTTAAGAGCTATTGTGAAATAGTTCAATATGTAAAACGTATATTAATCTTGATTTAATCTCTCTCTCTCTCTCTCTCTCTCTCTCTCTCTCTCTCTCTCTCTCTCTCTCTCTCTCTCTCTCTCTCTTCTTTATTTGCTTCTTTTCATTTTTACATTATGTTCGATTGAAACCGATTACAGTTATCGTTTCCGTACGCTCACCCCCACTCTCTATGCTTCCCCTACTCTCTTTTTTTCTTTATTTCTTATTATATTTTGTCTGTGTAGCACGTCCCTTTTCTTCCCTTTCGTTTCAATAATACAATCGGAATGGTCCATTATTTAGCTGAGGAAACGACACGCATAAGATATAAGATTTCGGCAGATAAGCGACACAAGCTAATCGAGATTTACATTTTTGCTTTTCATCTTAGACGATTTGGACGGTTTCCTTTTCAACCAGAGAGTGTTTGTTGCAAGATTATAACGGTCATGCAATTAAGGAACACGAGTATTAATATAGAGATTATTCATTGATCGCAAAGAAAAGACATTTGAAATGAAAGAGTCAATTCCGCTTTTACAAAATACACAACAGAGCATTAAATAATTTAGCAAAAAAAAAAAAATTAACAAAATAAATGAATAAATGATGATTCAGATAATATTTGATTTTTCATTTTTTTTTTTACTTTTCTAATTTTACAACAATGCTTTATGTTGTTTATAATTATAAATTTCATTTGTATTATTTGACTTTCCTTCAGGGAATACGAAGAAAATATTTACCAAGCAAATCTTTTTAAAGAACGTTTGTATGTTGTTTAATTGCCTTAAGAGACTCTAGCAAAACTAAATATATTGAAAAATTTATTGACACTATTGTCTTTTTCTAATTCTGGTATTTATTCCATTGTTGTTCTGCAACACACACACACACACACACACACACACATATATATATATATATATATATATATATATATATATATATATGTGTGTGTGTGTGTGTGTGTGTGTATGTGTGTGTGTGTGTGTGTGTGTGTGTGTGTGTGTAATACGATATATTTTTGTTCTTATTTTGAAGGCAAAATAATGCAGATTCATGTTGAAAAACATATTTATTGAAGTATTCTTAATTTTCGGATAATATCCATCTTCAGAGAATTTATTATAGAGTTGAAAATGTTCCATCTGTGTTTTTTAAAGTCAACTTGGTTATAATTACGTTGAGTTGATGGAGATATGAAATTTAGAAGAGATCGTAATCTTCCGTTAAGATTATTATTGCATTATTTTGCCTTCAAAAAAAGAAAAAAATATCGCATTACATTTATAAATAATGCTTCTATTTAACTATAAAAACGGCAAAAAAATTTCTATTTCAATATGCCCTAAGCGGGGAATTGTTTGTTTTTATAGTATTAAAAAGGAAAAAAAATGATAATAAATTCCTTATAAAAAAAAAAAAAATAGAGAAAATAAATTTAAAAGAAAAAAAAAATCTTAAATAAATGATTTCAAACGTCCCGCAATTTAACAACTCACGGATTTCAACGGAACTACACGATCTCTACCGAATTTGAAATCTTAACGGAAGATTACGATCTCTTCTAAATTTCAAATCTCCATCAACTCAACGTCATTAGAACCAAATTGACTTTAAAAAAGACAGATGGAACATTTTCAACTCTATAATAAATTCTCTGAAGATGGATATTATCCGAAAATTAAGAATACTTCAATAAATATGTTTTTCAACATGAATCTGCATTATTTTGCCTTCAAAAAAAGAAAAAAATATATATCGTATTACATTTATAAATAATGCTTCTATTTAACTATAAAAACGAGCAAATATATATATATATATATATATATATATATATATATATATATAAACAATAATCAAAGTAAGTTCCAATTACCGTCGAATTGGTAAGACACGGCAACAAGCGGTTGTAACTTAATACATCCAGTCTTGTTGCAATTCTACTGCAGAATGACAGGGTATTTATAAAACTCCACAATATCATTGAAACCAAGCAGCCAATAAGAACTCAAGGAATGGAATCACCCAAATGCATGAATGTATCATTCTTGATTTCTATAAATACCAACTGTCTTGGACACTGCATCAGTTGTGCTTAGCTAGTTGCTGTCATTCAAACCAATAATAGACTAACTGACTTCAATAATATATATATATATATATATATATATATATATATATATATATATAATGTGTATCATAAAAGTCTCGAGATTAAAGCTGTATTTGCCAAGATAGAAAATGAACAATGTTTGGAACGATAGTTGTTTTTTTTTCAGAATAGAAGGTATGTCATAAAAGTGCCGTGTTGAAACTGTATTCTGAAAAAAAAAGTTTCATTCATTGTTAATTTCTATCTTGGTAAATGCAGCTTAAATCTCGAGACTTTTATAAACACACCGTATATATATATATATATATATATATATATATATATATATATATATATATAATATATGGGGTGGCTTAGGCCTCTGGACCGGTAAGGAATATAATATCAGTCCGTATCCAGGGAGCAATCACCCCAGGACATTTCTGCCCCCTCAATTTAAAGGACAGAGCTAAATTAATTGCCCAGTGCCTGAGGCGCCTTAAAATAGAAATACCGAAGGGATACACGCAATTCTTAACAATGCTCACGCATGAGCTTCGGATTCTGCGTGGCTTCCAAAGTTATCGATCCTTGTGTTCAACTGATATGGTGGGATGTCAGTAAGTAACTACCAAGGCCATTTTTTAGACAGGGTTAACCCTCTGTTCCGACAGGGGTTGTTTTATCTTGAACAAATAGTATGTTACAATTTTAGATTATTATTCCATAGACAATTAATATGTGCATTCTTAACATATCTTATTATAATGGAGATTGTGTGTTTTTCTGTCTGTAACCGAAACTATAACCATGTCACAATTTCCTATTAACGACACATTCTCCATGTCTATTTAAACCTCACACTGTTGGCCTTACTAAATTCTAATAAATGCAATGTATTATATATACAACAAAATACCAGTTTTCAGAGTAAACGTAAAGCTAATTTGCATATTGATATTAAAAAACTGATTTTAATAAATGTGCTTGGTATTATTGATTTCTAATTGTTTGGTTTTTCTTAATGAATGTGAGTAAAAATCTCTTCAATAAATCCAATTCATTAACAAGAAGAAATAAGTAAATTTATTCTTTACTTCCTATTTTAACTAAATATAAACTAGAAAATTTAGCATTGAAAAACAGTAAGTTTCAGTTGTTCTATTTTCCGATTATACCCTCCTCTGTTTCAATCTTTTTATGAGCCTTCTGTTACATTAAAACTTAAATACATAATTTGCTAGTATCATATAATGGTGATTCGGAGTCTGTCTGATTGTAACGAAACTACATCACTGCTAATGTCACAGTACCCTCAGGAACTGGGTAAGTTTATCAATGAGTATTTAATTATTGTCAAAATCATTAATGCATAGAATAAATCTTATTTATCATAGATATCGAATGAAAATCAGTTTTGCCTCAAAACAGCCCATGTTATTAGTGCGCTTAAAATCCTGCAATGTGTCTTGTATATCACTAAGAAATAAAGGTTTACATATTATATGGTGTGCTTAATTTGCATACTGGTTTTATGAAATCCGGGTTTAATAAATAATTATTTGGTGCTATTGATCTCTAATATAGTTGGTTTATACACAACGTAATAAAGAACAATCCACTGAAAGATTTTAATTAAACTATAATTAAGATAAGTGTAATATTTGTATACGTTCTTATTTAATTTCGTTAGTTTTTCTAATTTAATATATTTCATTACATTAAAACTTAAATACTTAGGTCCAGAGGGCACATATTCTTGCTAGTTCTATTAATATTGACCTATGGTGCTTGGTTTTTTGGTCTTGTGCTTAAAATATTAATAGGTACACGGTGAGAATTCTTAACATATTCTTAAATGTATAATCAAATTGATACGTGTGTCATCAGACAGCCGAGATCACGCAAACATTTTCTGTTGAATATGACACTGAAATCGTTTTTAATTCACACACGGCCGACATTAGCTGTAATTACGGAAGTCAACCAGTCGAGCATGCGCAGTTCAGATGGACAATTTTAATCATTAGGACACCATTCATCTGATCGAAAACAATTCTCTCTTCATTTAATTGATCGCAGTTTTTAAAAATCTGTGAACGCTTTGAAGCGGGTGGAGTCCTTTCGTTTTTTTATCACTCTTGAACTGGCTGACACTCACGAGAGAGAAAGTCAATTCACGCGCTCTGTGATTAATCAATCGACAATGATTGGCTTAATAATGTCGGCTGCTTAATGAAAGAACGCGACCGCCAAACTGAAGAATGATTCCACTCGATCTGCTGTGCGTAGATTCATTCAATTCACAAAAAAAAAAATCTACTGAGTTTTACCTTGGCTAATCATTTTGCAAGGTGGGAGACCTTCGATCATCGTCCGTACAAATCGTGTAAGATATTCAGTTGCAAGTATTAATTAACAAAATCTTGTAATGAATCCTATTGCAGCATATGATACTGTTTTGTGCTTTCTATTTTCATTGAGAAATAAAAAAAAAATAATCAATAGTTTTCGATGCTGTGATGAAAGTAACTTCCGATTTAATTCCTGTGTATTATTCACATACATTTCTTCAACATTTAATGATTGATTAATAGTGGATTTTAAAGGCATTTTAAATGGTCAAGTGTTATTTATGCATGGAGTAAGGTGTTATATACAGCCACTGGACCGGACAAAAACATCGAACACTTTATATAAAAATATAAAATTATATTTATTCTTTGATTGTGTATATTGAGAGTCGTCGGCAGAGAATGCACATGCACAGGAGCCTTCGGAGTTCTGACTGCTAGCGATCTCGATCTTCAACCCAGATTTATAAGGGCTTTTTATAATTCTTCAACTCACAAGTCACGCCTCTTTGATCGTGAAACCTATGAAGTTTTCCTGTAGACACAACTCCTCGCCCACATAGTCTGTTTTCATTGAATATGCTACACCTACACACTTTCTGTGCCTACGCAGTGTCAATGTACACTTGCATTTTCTGGGTGCCAAAGGTCAGTTCAATGCGTTCTAGGCAAAATCATGTTCTTGCCTCAGGCCTATGTTTGACACACACACATTTCCTGCGTGCAGTACCTGGTTTCCAGTTCGACCAGGCCATATACTACATAAGGAATTACGTACAGTTGCACAGCGGCTCTCATTTGTAATGGAGTGATGACGTGATAATAACACTAATCATTGCTTACATATCTCTAGTTTTGTTCTACTTGGAGAAACTTGAATCTGGCTGTTGAATCTAATGTTCAGTTGATGTTGGCATTGTTAGATGTTGCGAGTCTGGAATCAACTTGGGATGCTGGAGGATATCTTGCCTTGTGCAATTTATCATTTTTAATAATAACACTAGGCGAAACTTAATTTTCCTCAGGAGATATTTTTATTTTCCTCCAAGACAAACTGCCCTGAGTGAGAGAGACTTCTCACCACACCGCATAGTTCCAAACTCACGCCACACTATCACTTCTACTCTTCCTCACTTGGCCACGTGACAACTCTCCGGCCAATAGGAAAACACCATGTCGCGTTGTGCTGACTCATCCTAAAAAACTTTCCCTGTTAAACTAGACGTAACTCTTACAACCCTGGCCTCACCCACTCTGTCTATTATGTTACGTTATATTGACATTTTTGTAGTGTCTTGTACATGGTTATCTGATATCAAACATTTCTATTGAATACAAATATTTGATCTATAAATGGGAACCTAATAGGTACTACCATACAAGGAAAGCGTAGACCTGGGTGTAATGGCAGTGAAGGGGTACACTCTCAGAACTCTGCTTGAAAACCAAGGACGAACAGACAATGTTTGTCTGTAGATCATCCTCATCATATCGCGTATGCAGCAGGGGTATCCATGAGAATCTTTCGACAACCTTTCTATTCATTCATTACACTTGGGAGCTCCTCTGCGGAGCAGCCAGCATCTTCACATAACTGGTCAATGTAGGTCCTTGCTGGGCGCCCCACACTTGCATGTCCATGTGTTGGCTTCCACAGGAGAACGTCGCTTATGAGTTCATCCTTGCTTCTCCAGCAGTATAGCCCGACCAACAAAAAGCTACATCAAACAGGTCTGTATGGATTCTGGATGACACGTGGAAAACCTGACAGAGGCAACAACCCAGTAGGATGGGTTGTAAGATTAAGAGAGTCATGGGTATCTGCTCTGTCAGCCGGATCTGAGGATGATATATATATATATATATATATATATATATATGCTTGTGTGCATGGGTGAATGTGCGTATATATGTGTATAAGTACACACACACACATATATATTTAGAATGATAATATAGTGTAATATTTTTAATGAGTAAATAGTGCTCAAAATCGTTTACAACATGTATATCTAAGTTAAGGTAACTCGCTATGAATTTAAGGACGATTAGTTGCTGACAGTTTCTCGCGGATGGGATGTTTAAACCCCTTGCTTTGATGATTACAAAGGCGGGAAACTCTTAGTTTCGAAGTATGTATGTATATATATATATATATATATATATATATATTTTGTTTTTTTTTAAATGTTTTTTTTTAAATTAGGCGTTATTGTGAAGCATTAAAAATAATTAAATGAATGAACTCGATATTATGGAGTATTGGATTCACTTACTTTTTAATTATTTTTTACATAAATTTTCAGGTTCGTTAGATACCCTTTGTCAAATGTTACTGTTCAACGGTTTCTTTGTCTCTGTTGTTATCGACAGTGGCAGCGTTTGTAAAATATGTGTAATAACGGAGAATTCAGATATCTGCGTTTAATCCCATCATGTGCGTTTGTAATTTTAGAATCCATTTAGATTCTGATTGTTTTCTAGATTGCGTTGTTGGAAATGCGTGTTCTAATAAGATGCATTTGAGCTGTGTAAGGTTGTGTGATAAGGTGTTAAAATGAAGTGCTATTGTACTATGCGGGGATTTGAGATTTATAGTGGATTTGTGGTTATTTAGTCTTAGTCTAAAGGGTGTTGATGTTTCTCCCACATATCCACTATTTCTACATTGTGTGCAGTATATATAGTATATAATGTTAGCGCTATCGCATGTATATTATATATATATATGTGTGTGTGTGTGTGTGTGTGTGTGTGGCAAGAGAGACAATGATTCGTTTTTAAATATTCCTATTCCGACGCCCCTTTTTAGAAGTATCTGCGTAGATTTTAATGCGTACGTGAGGATGATTTCATGCGAATCCTTCAGCATACACACATATTTATCTGGGTGACGCTCCCAAAGACCTCCCCTTACCCTTCCAACACGAAACATTCACCATGACTTTCTTCACTTCAAAGAACACCCCATGTCAATTCCTCGAATCTCAATGATTCCAGAAGAATCTACGTCTGATTATTTCCTTTCCTCAAACACAGCTATTATATTTCGCTTTTCTACCGATTCTATTCTACCCCACCTCCAGTGACAACCATGTTCAACCTTCAAATCAGAGGGAATAATGTTTTACCTGGTGCAAAAAATAAATATACTCTAAAGGAAGTATAAATAAATAAATAAATAATTGACAAAAGAAAGAATACCTATGCAAATGAATATATATATATATATATATATATATATATATATATATATATATATATATATATATATATATATAACTACGCTGTATGGTTAACAGTATCTTACTTGATTAGACAGAAGTAAACCAATATATACAGTGAGTGCTCAATATCTGTGATAGAGCAATATCAATGAAAAATAAAATATATTTTTTGTATATATTTAATTGTATGGAAACTAATCTGCTACCATATTGGTTTCAAGGTCTTTAAACTTGCTTGTTTAAGCTGAGAAAGGCAGGGAATGTCTTAGAAAAAGTAAAAAATGTGAATATATATATATATATATATATATATATATAAGTTAAAAGAAAGGAAATGAATCCGACGGTATGCGTATATATAAAAAAGATATGAAAACACCACAAACTGCTGTTAAAATGAAAACATTTTATAACTTCGCTGATATTGAACAATAACAACACGGAGTATAAACAAGCTCTGATGACGATTTTCTTAAAATCGAAATATTGTTCAATATCAGCGAAGTTATAAAATGTTTTCACTTTAACAGCATTTTGTGGTGTTTTCATATCTTTTTTATATACACTCATATATATATATATATATATATATATATATATATATATGTGTGTGTGTGTGTGTGTGTGTGTGTGTGTACGGGTTCGAGCGCTGGCCAGTGTCGAAAAATTGGCTACAGCGCCCCATCAACATCACACACAAACAAACCGCATCATAGCCAGAGCAGATAAACAAGACACACCCACTACCAACGTCGCAGCTCTGACCACAATGTCTAAGAAGACAACCGCAGAACCTAAGAGTTAAACACACCTACTAAGGTGTAAACAAACCCTAAACTTAGCAACATTTAATGTCAGAACGCTAAAAACGATAAAACCAACTACCTGAGTTAATGGCGTCTGCAGCGGATAAACATAGAGACATAATCTGCGTACAAGAGCATAGAGTTGATCAGAGTGAACTGGAAATACAATATCACGAAAAAGGTAATGAATAAACGTTTTTGTCGGCACCTGCGTGGAAGAACTACACAAATGCCACCATGGGAGGTGTAGGAATGCTCATCAGCCCCCGCGCTGTAGAAAAAATCCAACCAAAAATTATATGCGCTACGTTTAATGTGAATCCGTGCATGACATTAGTCTCGTTTACTAATGTCAGCGAGGAAACGGACATTACAAAGTTCTATAATGAGTTATACTCCCTATGCAGACAGATTCACAAACACAATGTTCTGGTCGTTGGGGTGACATGAATGCGCAGATAGGCAAAAACGAGAACAATAGATATTGTCTACATAACATTCCAAAAAGAAACGAAATACTCCTAGCCTAGTTCTCTTTTGAGAACAGGCTGGTATGCTTAAATACTAAATACCAAAAAAGAAAGGGCAAATTACACCTACCGAAATAATAGAAAAGCCTAATTAGACTAGGTGCCAAAATATTAACACACATACACAATAGAACACTACGTAGAATTATGGAATCTTGCGTTATTCTCACACATCAAACCATCCCCCAAAGACAAGACTTTTTTAATATATCCCCTTATTTAGCGACACGTGTACTCAGAAATCATAAAATCCCCTGCACATAACCATTTCTGACATATACTTCCTAACAAATTTAAATTTCACATTATCCCAATAAACCCTTACACCATTCATATTTTTTACATTGAAAAAAATAAAATAGTTGAAAAAATATTTCTTTTCTGAAAATAATCCGTTGCAAGCTGACCATGAACGGGTTAAAACTCTTCCTGTTTGAAAAAGAGAATTTATCTATTTTTGAATTTGAAATATGTCTACTTCTTTCAAAAACTGTTACACTAAGATATACATTATATGCTAATAGATAAATAAAAAATGGATAAATAGTGCAAAAAACTGTGAAGCATACTCCTCTTTTGAAGGAGTATCCTCTGATCACAGAATAGCCGCAGCAAAATTACGACTAAGCCTACGTAGAAACAAAAAGCAAACCAGTAAATTTGTACAATACACTCGACACTTGCCAACAGCGATAAAAGTAATCGCTACGCTGTGGCAGTAAGAAATGAATTCGATATCCCCCAAGGGCATCTGAAAGCTTCACTCCAAACGAGGAATACGAAAGCTTTGTTAGTGCCCCCATAGAAGCAGCAGCTGAAGTACATACCGACCAAACTAAAAGCCAAACACTTCGTCCCCTGGGAGATAGAGCAGTTAGAGAAAAGCGAAACAATATAAAAAAAAGCAGCCCAACGTAATAAAACCATCCAACTAACACCAATATACACAACCTTAAGAAAGCCCAGATAGACCTAACCAAAACATACAAAAAAAGAACAAATAGAATACATCCAAGTACAATCGGTAGAAGACAGTCGCGATTAACATGACAAACGGTAAATGAAATTAATGGTAGGAAAAGTAACTCTAGATCAAAACTATAGGCAACCAACATAAAAAAGATAAACTTCAGAAATGAAAAGACCACTTCCAGAAGCTTCTGGGGAACCCCCCAAAAATCATAGAAAATAATACCCAAAAGATTGTAGACAGACAACTAGACATCAAAATAGGGGATTTCACAACAGAGGAGCTCAACGAAGTCTTAAAGAAGATAAAAGGTAGAAAATATGCAGTTCTTGACGAAATACCCCCCGAAGTATGGGAGATGGGAAAAAAAACTTAAACGCATTCATTTCTGATTTTCGTCTCTGAAGATAAGGTTTCTTTGAAATCGATAAGACAAAAAACATCTTTTGTTTTCATTTTTTATACGCATTGTAATTGCCTTCAAATTATTAATGTATATATATATATATATATATATATATATATATATATATATAATATATATATATATATATATATATATATATATATAATAGAAGTAGAAAGAAAGAAAGAAAGAATGAATGAACGAAAAAAGAAATGAATGAATTGAAAAGAAGAAGCCAAAGAAATCTTAAGGAAAAATCATTTTCATTCCTGTTGTTGATTTCGTTTTATCAACTCGTGTCTTCTTTTAGAACAATGTTCATCTAAAGAACATGGAGCAACACACGATTCTGTGATGTTGAATTTTTAAGGAATCTTTTAACATGTCAACATTAATTTCAATTCAAAAAGGTCTTCATTAATTAAAATTCTAGCATAGTGTCCGTAAAAACAGGGGCATTTATGTATGGATAAATACAAGAAAAAATAATCTATCACAGTCATGTAAGAATACACACACACTCTCTCCCCCTCTATTTCCACATCCCCCTCTCTCTCTGTCTGACTGTCTCTCTTTCTATAATACCCAACAAGAATGAATAATAAAACAAAACATAAAATAACTTAAGGTTTGACATGCTATGACATCCAACCAAACACCGAACAACTTATCTCATTATTTTTTGTTTTCTCTCCCATGGCATAAGGACTCATTTAAAATTCTTTAAAAATATTTCTAAAATATTTTTTCCATTATACGTCCCTTTCTATATTTCATTGCTTCTCTTTTAACATTTTAACTCTTTTAAAAACTACTTTAACCCCCCCCCTCCGAAAACAAATTCTACGAATTATACTAAGTCACTAGTACAATGTGTCTCTTATAGCTGTTAAACACTTAAAATATTTTTAAAGATAAAGTGTTCATTCTACCAAATGTATATGATAGGTCACAAATACAATGTTTATACGGTACGGGACATGCCAAATACCCTACACAGTAAAATATTTCTTCATGGCGTGTGGAGTTTTCGCTCCAATCAGAAAGAAATATTTCATCCTAAATAATATAAGGGATCTTTTTTAGAATACTAACATGGATGATATCTTATCCATTTTGAGAGAAATGAATATTGATAATTAGGAATCAGATATAAAATACATGCAAGAAATACATCTATAAAAATTACAACTCTAAAAGAAATTTGGGTACCAACTTTTACCTTACACTCTAACAGTTTTTAGCATTAAATAACTCACAGAGTTATTATACCATTAAACAAACTACACCAGACTAAAGGAAATTGATTATAATTGTTTATAGCAATTTGAAAATATTAAGATCTTGAAACATAGAAACTCTAAGTTGTGAAATTGATTCGTCCAATTTCTTTCTTCACCTGCAAAGTTCGACGATAAACTTTCTCGTGAACGCAACAATCTTCAAGCAGTCCTTCGTATACGCTTGTCAATAATCGAAGCCCCCCGCTATTCAGTTGTATCTAGTTTTATGTACGGCGATCTGAGAGAAATTTTGCATACGTGCAGATTTACTATCGCCACATCTCTTTGCTTAGAAATCCACGTATTTAAATTATAATGTCAAGGCAGTCATCTTGCAGGCGAGACAGTTTTGCGCCCGCTTTGCTCTCTCGCTTTAGAAACTTTTATCAAAATGAATTCTTTCGGTATTAAATGGCCCGAAAAGGGTTGATATGTCGTAAAATAAACAAACAAAATCTGCCCTTATCTATGCCTCCCTACTGGTCTAGTTGGGGACCACTCCAATGAACAGAGGTGACAGTTTTTATGCCTCTCTACTGGTCTTACCTGGGTGAACCACTCCAACCAACAGGAGTGACAGGTTTTTATGCTTCCCTACTGGTCATAGCGGGACGAACCACTCCAACCAACAGGTGGTGACAGGTTTTTATGCCTCCCTACTGGTCTTAGCTGGGGGAACCACTCCAACCAACAGCAGGTGACAGGTTTGTATGCCTCCCTACTGGTCTTAGCTGGGCGAACCACTTCAACCAACAGGAAGTGAAGAGAGGCTTACTACATGTCATTATTCACAACATGGAGGTTACGAGTTCTATCTCTAGCCTCCCGCAACAGCCACTGGACACGAATCCCGAAAAACATGTGAGGGTGGGGTCATATGAATTCATGCCTCTCAGAATAGCGGTAGCACATAGTGAAATGCAAGCAACCTCGGAAGGGCTGTGTAAATACATGCACAAAACAAAGAGATTACTCGCGTTGTACTTGTCATATGCCCCCCACCACCACTACCAACGTTTATATTCATCAGTCATGCAATTCCCTGTGTCTTCATACATTTCACATCGATGATTTTTTTTGTTTGTATCTGTTGGATTAATATTTATCCTGAATAAATCCTGTTTTACAGGTTATTTTCTCGGCATTTATTTATTTCCAGTTGTTTCTCTTCCTTTGCTTTTTGATCGTCTCTCTTTAATGGTTGATGCTTTTTCAACGTAGAGAATTTTACTCACGTGTCTACCGTTGCTTTGTTTGCTTGTCTTTGTTTGTTTTCTTTCTTTTTACTTTCTTTTTTTCTTTTAATGTTGCTGACATTCGTTCCGCCATTTTTTTTCTACAGCCCAATTCGAAAGTAATAAAGCGAAGAAAGCCTCTCAAATTTACATTATTTGTTTATTTATTTTCTTTTTATTCCTTCTATCTCTCTTGCTTTATTCTGTCTTTACGTTTCCGCCTTTTTACGACTACAAGGCGCCATCTTCTTCTCGGCCCATACCGTTTGAGCGAGATCTTGTGATGTTCTCGCATAAGTAATCACGTGAAACGTTCAGCTCTCTACGGCCGGCCATTATGGTCCATTTGGCATTTTTCTTTTCTTTTTTTTAATATGTTCTTGGTATTTTTTTTCTTTTATTTTTTTTACTATATATATTCTCAAAGAACATGTAGAAAACTCTACTTTCAACGCATTAGCTTTAAAGAGAACCAATCTGGTTAAGAAAAAAAAACGAGAAAGAAAAATAAATAAAGGTTTTCATTTAGCCACACTTACGAAGAACCAACTTCAATTGTGATGATTTTCAAGACGAAAGACGGAAATTCAAGAGAATGAAACATTGCAAGGATCTGTTAGCGTTAATGCAAGCCTGTTCTGGCTAGAAAAATACGTACAAATGCCAAAAACTCTGTCTTATATTCGCTTTATTCAATAGGATGAAACGGGAAATGCTGGTGCATGTAAAAATAGACAGGCGAAGAGGCGAACTTACATCACATTTCATGAGCAATTTGCTAAGGTGTCTGTTTGTGCTTTCGGTTAGAAACTAAAAAACACGTGTAATAGTCTCGGTTATTCAATAAAGACTTTGTATGCCACTTCGGCTATTTTATAAGCGAATGCATAACTAGAGAACATCAATAAAATATTCTCAAGCTAAAAGGGTTAAACTAGATGTCATCGCACGTATGTTTATTCTGAAATAGAAATGTGGCATCGCTACTTTGAGGGAAGGGGTTCTGGAGGGGTGTGGGAATCGTGTCCCTATTTTTTTAGCTTTCTTCTTTGATGAAGTAAAAGTGGAGTCATTAACATAGATGTTTACTGATATTTCCTTTAAGATTCGAATCAAAAACCCACGCTGCCAGGGAGATTTGGTAGACCGTGGATATTCGTCTATTATTTGATCTCGTGTATACGACCGCTAGAAAGGTTGACGACGACTTACGTACTCTGTAATAAGTAGCTGACATTCAGAAATAGAGAAGTGTTTTTGTTCATGTATATGTAGAATAGAGGTATCTTTCTCTGAGTCTAAGCTGAATGGGGTTAACTGCCCTTGGCTAGACACTCTATAAATATGTAGCAGAGTAGCCATTTTCATTATATTATGGACATACGAAAGAAACGGTGACCACGTCTTTGTTTGTTCGTTCAGACATTTTTTCGGTGAAAATCCAAGATTGATTTAAAATCTTTCTTTCAACAGTGATTGAGGGAGCAAATGATCCACGCAAAGAAAAGGACAGAGTGGCTTCAAATGAAGAAGGACCGAATGTTGCTGCGGGACTTTACAAACTACTACTGCGGCAGAATACAGTAAATCCTTATCATTAATAGAGGCAATGAATCATTGTTTGTTTGTTTGTTTTACGGCATATCAACCCTTTTCGGGTCATTTAATACCGAAACAAATCATTTTAATAAGATATTAACCTTGTGGGTCTTTTAATGACAACAACTGTTAGAGTGTGAGATTAAAGTTGGTACTAAATTCCTTTACAGGTGTATTTTTGTAGATGTATTTCGTGGATGATTTTTTTTATTAATAAACATTGGTCAATGTTAAAAATTGCGTGTATCACGTCGGCATGCCTCTTTTGATGCGCCTCAAGTACTGGGCAGTTAATCCATTCCTCCCCTTTAAATCGAGTGAACAAGTATTTCCCGAGGGAAGGGCCTCTGGGATCATGCTAATAGTATATATCTTACCGGTCCAATGGCCGAAGTCACTTTTAGGTATAAGTTTTAGAAAAAGAAAATTCCTTTCGTCTCACACCAGCGCTGTTGATAATACTACCGCGGACAAGGGATTTTCCCAGCTAAGACCAGTGACTTGCTCCGTAGTGAGATAATGTCTCGGTTTTTATGCCTCCCTACTGGTCTTAGCTGGGCGAACCACTCCAAACAACATGAGGGGACAGGTTTTTATCCCTCCCTACTGGTCTTAGCTGGGGGACCACTCCAATCAACAGGAGGTGAGAGGTTTTTTGCCTCCCTACTGGTCTTAGCTGGGCGAACCACTCCAACCAACAGGAGGTGACAGGTTTTTATGCCTCCCTACTGGTTTTAGCTGGGCGAACTACTCCAACGAACAGGAGGTGACAGGTTTTTATGCCTCCCTACTGGTCTTAGCTGGGCGAACCACTCCAACCAACAGGAGGTGACAGGTTTTTATGCCTCCCTACTGGTCTTAGCTGGGCGAACCACTCCAACCAACAGGAAGTGACAGGAGGCTTACTACATGTCATTATTCACAACATGGAGGTTATGAGTTCAACCTCTAGCCTCCCGCTACAGCCACTGGACACGGATCCCGAAAAACATGTAAGTATGAGGGTGGGGTCATATGAATGCATGCCTCTCTGCATACCGGTAGCACATAGTGAAATGCAAGCAACCTCGGCTGGGATTTCAATGCGGGTTACCGATTCTACTATACGCTAAGCATGTCTCCTTTGCCCTGTGTATTCTGACACATTGAATTGGATTGAGAATAAACACAGCTGCTTGTTTGGTCTGAAAACACGATAATGATGTCTTGTTCTTGAGTGGAGGACAATGTATCTAAAGAAAATAGCCATGTTCTTAAGTGGCTAACGAGATTTCCATCGTGATATTTCGTTGTCCTCGGTTTTATTCATTCTGACTGTGGATCGGAAGTATGTTCAAAACACTTCATTTATGATGATAAACACTAAGTAAACAACAATTATCTTTGAGCAATTGACATAATGTACCACCGACTTTCAATTCTTAAGCATTGCTGAATGTTTTCCTACGTACGGGACAGCATATTTCTATTTGGAGGAACATGCGACCGTCAAAAGAAGCAAGCAAAGGGGGAATTGAACAACTGCGTTTCTGGTCAGCGATAGACTAATCAAAGCTGAGCAAATGGTATCAACAACAACATTTATTAAACACATGATCCTTCTTTGAATCATATGGATTTTTCATCCTAATCTTTATTGTTATATACATAATGTTTTGACCGATACGACATTCGGCCTTCATCAAGTATTTGTTGTCGAACTCGGGAACCATCTCTTCGAATTCTGAAAGTTTCTTGTCCCTCTCTGGATACTTCATGTTGCATTCGAGAGCCTTCATGGAACTCTTTATTCTGTTGTCCTGTTAACCATGAGTGGGAGAATGAAATACCAGAAAAGGCTTGGATATGCACAGCCCTAACGGTGGGGCCTTTGAATACGCATCTGAAGAGGGATACGTCTCACCAATAGGGCTACCAGTGAGCCGTGGGTGGTGAGCCATGATGATTAAGGATGGAATCCTGGTCGCGGATCAGTCCATAACATGCTTCACTCCACTTTGGCTCTTATTAGCTTTATTATCGGGTGATCCGAGAGGTTCCTCTGATCAATCGGCATGTCATTTCAAACACTAGAATCTATTTGATTGCCTTTATGGTAAACCCCCAGTAATTCTTATCATATGGATGCTGAAAGATGGTAGCTGAGGGTCTTAATATCCTGAATATAAAGTTAAACTTTGATCGTGAAGTTCCAATTCTGGAGATCTGGGGAATGAGTAGTACCCCATCGTCACCATTACTCACAGGCCCAAACTGATCCGCAGAGGTAGTACCTATTATGCCCCATAATAGGTGCTATGGATTTGATAGGGAAAATTGAGTTTGAAAAAAAAAGTTTTAACAAAAATTTTGATTACCCATCAGGAATAAATAAAACAAAGGTTTGAGTCATAGAATGACCCAATAAGTGTCGATATGCCGGAATTCCAACCAACCAACTAATCAAATGATATTTTAAAATAATCATAATTAAACTTTAAGAAATTCTGCGACTGCCCAGATAAAATAATGACCATATAAAATATGATGATGGAGATTGTTCAGAATAATATTAGGAAATTTCCATTTCAGTATATATAATATATATATATATATATATATATATATATATATATATATATATATATATGTATACATATATACATGCATATATATACACATGTACATATACATGTATATATATATATATATATATATATATATATACATATACATGTACATATACACATGTCGGCTGAAAATAGCTAAAGTTGTTTACACATGTGTATATGTACACATGTGTATATATATATACATGTGTATATATATACACATGTATATACATATACACATGTATATATATATATGCACATATGTATACATATATATGTATATGCACATATATATATATATACACATATATGTATATGCACATATATATACACATATATACATATGTATATGTATACATATGTTTACATATATATAAATATGTATCTGTATACATATATATATATATATGTATATATGTATACATATACATAAATATGTATATGTATACATATATATAAATATGTACTTATATATATATATATAGAGAGAGAGAGGGGGAACGCAATACCTACATTCACCCTTAGAGATAAGAGTAAGTTTCAGTCATTATCTTCATTTTTTACTAAAAAAATTATATTCAATAACACGTCTTCAATTATATGCAATTCACTAAGCCGGGATATTTATTTAGTTTTTCCAACTCCCTCCAGCTATTTACGACCGATTGCTTACATATACTTTTTGTGCAAGAAAATGTAACGAAAAGATTAAATATAAAAATGCGGGAAATGTTTGAAACTGACTGGATAGTGAATGTAAGTATCTTATTCCTCTTTGCCTGTGTCTGTCTTTCTGTCTGTCTCTTTCAAATTATTTCTCTCTGTCTGTCTGTCTGCCTCTCACCCTCACCCTCACCCTCTCTCTCTCTCTCTCTCTCTCTCTCTCTCTCTCTCTCTCTCTCTCTCTCTCTCTCTCTCTCTCTCTCTCTCTCTCTCTCTGTAAGTCTATATACCTGCCTGTCAGTCTCTCTCTCTCTCTCTCTGTCACACACTTTCTCTATCTGTTTCTGTATTTCTGACTGTCTCTTTCTCTTTCCTTTCGTATCATTCATTGCAACGGGGAAACCTCTACTCAGCATTTGGTATCCGTACAGAGCTGGTCAATGTAGGTATTTGCTTGATGTACTGTTTTTTTTTACAGGAGAACGTCGCTTATGAGTTTTCCTAGCTTCTCCAGCAGTGTACAGCATTTCTTGCTCGTCTCACGCGGATGATTTGGGTGATAGATGCCAAGTGGTCGTGCGTCTGCTTCCTTGAATGGTGTTTTTTTATACATATATATGTATATACATATTAAGTTGTTGGTTGGTTTTGAAGGCTGTCACAATGCAAGTGTAAAGAAAAATAAGGTAACAATAAAGGTGTTGTTTGTTAAACTGGGATTTGTTCTTAATATTTCGAGATTAAATCTCTTCTACTGAAGATTTCCGAAGCTGAAGCTGTTGCTAGCGATCGTCCATCTGAACGGTCGGTAGCAACAGCTTCAGAAATGATAAAACACTTATATATATGTATATAATATATATATATATATATATATATATATATATATATATATATATATATATTTAACGTATGTACCTTCTTCTGTATTGACACAATCCATCCATAGTGAAAGCTCGATGATCATTATTTCCAATATGTGAATGAACAGAGAAAATGAATGAATAAATTAAGGAAATACTTTAGATTTGCTTAATTTGGTAATTTATTTCAACTGCAACAAACTCAGTTCATAACAGCATCTCCAGACACGGTAAAAAACATGGAATTTTTGAGCATATATAGTTATATTTCTGAGTTTTTTAGTGTGAGTGTGAGATTTGGGGTGGGAGGGAAATTAGATTTTTCAGAGAATAGGACGGGATGAGAGGAAGTGGGTAAAAGGAAGAATGAATGGGAGGTAACTTATTAAGTTAAACTAGGGGTGGGGAGGACCCCATATTTGATATTTTCGTAAGAGGTAAAAATAAATATAAATAGAAACAAAAACAAAAACAAAAAATTCAAAGCGCGCACGCGCGTATGTATGTGTATGTGTGTGTGTGTGTGTGTGTGGGTGTGTGTGTGTGTGTGTGTGTGTTCCGACCCAGTGCAAACTTCTTTTCGGAACATTTTTGACATATTCATCGTATTGCTTTGACCATCCGAAAGTTCTTTGAATATATATAATAACACATGGACATGTTTAATAACACATGCAACACACCTAATCTCAAATACGTTTTACCCACTTCCCCTTACATCCTCCTACGCTCTAACCCATCCCACCGTTTTCCCACTCTCAATCACACACGCCCACAAAAAGTTCTTAGATATATATGTACAACCCAAAATTTGTCAATATATATATATATATATATATATATATATAATATATATATATATATATATATATAATACACTCCACCCCACATATATATAAATACAAACAAAGATATATACTCTTCATACATTTGTATATATGTGTGTGGGGGGAATATATATATAATATATATAATAGCGATCTATATATACTTTGGTGTGGTACCAAGTTTCTTGGTACAAGGTGATTCTAGGTGGGTCCTAATTCTCTACAGTAGTTTGTTGTAGAGTTCAGGTTCCGTATGAGAGCTCAATGTTTAATTATTGTAAACAATTTGGGAATAAAAAGGCCTTAAATACCATGGGTATCGTGGTTATGGACCATTTCCACTCGCGAGTATGCTCACGAGCTTCTTCAGACCACTGATATATTTTATTTAGACAGGCACATGGCCAAACTCAGCGAAACGACATCTAGACCATAAATTAAAATCCTGTTGGTCAGTATAAACTTAGGAATTTACCAAAGAGACTAGCAGACAATTAAAAAAAAACACCGCCAACCAAGGGAAAAAAAAATTTCCACCAATAAAAAGACACTTGAAAAGAAAGAATGCAATATGACCACCCTGAATGAGGGGTGAAATGTATGAATATAAATGAGTTTGGCCATGTGCCTGTCTAAATAAAATATATCAGTGGTCTTAAGAAGCTCGTGAGCATACTCGCGAGTGGAAATGGTCCATAACCACGATACCCATGGTATTTAAGGCCTTTTTATTCCCAAATATATGTATATATATATATATATATACAAATTTGTCAAAAAAGTATCGAGATTTTTTGAACTTTTTGACACACCTTGTATTCTGAAAAAATATGGTTACATTTGTTCTTCATTACAATCTTGGTAAATACAGCTTTAAAATCTGTACATTTTAACACACCTTGTATTTCGAAAAAAATTAACGTTATATTTATTCTTCAATCCTATCATGGTAAATACAGTTTCAATTTCGATACTTTTTTGACATATTGACAAATATATATATATATATATATATATATATATATATATTATATATATATATATATATATATATATATATGAGTGAGTGTGTGTGTGTAACAGCAGGATATTCTGGACAAATACCTATATTAGATTATAAAGAAAGAACAGTATTCTAAAAGGTTCACATTAGAATGGGACCATGTCATTGAATGAGGTTTCTCAATAAAGTCACTACCTGCAAATCATTCAGGGACATAAGTATACATTATAATCATGTCATTTTGACAAGTGAGCGTAAATAAAGCAAATGACAATGACTTACGTCGCAATCGCTACGCTCAGACAGTTTTCTCAGTATATTTGGTAGTTTCTGTTTTTTTTAAAGACGTACAGTTAGGGCATTAAAAATCGGATACATGTAGCAGGTCAGACAAAATGACACATTACGTCTTCTTCCTTGACCGACTATGAAGATTACTAGAGAACACACATCATTCTTGATAAAAAAAAGTATATAAAAAAAACGTATTTCCCTACATTCTTTTTTATAGGTCTACGTAGCTATAAAAAAGGAAGTTATTTTCTACAGTCCAAGACTAGATGATTAGATCACTGGCCAAAGAAATAAAGAAGATTACATGCTGTTATATAAGATTATACTGTATTTAGTGTTCTGCCAGTATCATAATAAAATTCATTAAAGTGCCATATATATATATATATATATATATATATATATATATATATATATGGCACTTTAATGAATTTGATTATGATACTGACTGCACACTAAATACAGTATAATCTTATATTATATAAGATAATTCATGAGGCTATATATATATATATATATAGCCTCATGAATTATCTTTAGCGGTCTGATTAATCGCATAGGTATAGGTCAGATACCTGTATACAGAAACATATCTATAACCGCAACATGACTAATTTTAAGCCTTTTTATTTACCAATTATATTGCGCTGTTCAATAATCTTAAACAGCGAGCTCTCAATCTGGACCTGACCAACTATCATTCCGCTGTTGGAAGAAAGGTCCAAATTAGAATCATCCTAATACCAACTTACCTTGTAATCCATCTACGGATATATATATATATATATATATATATATATATATATATATATATATAGAGAGAGAGAGAGAGAGAGAGAGGGATGAAAAAAGAAGAGAATTGAGAAATCTCACTCAATTGCAAAAGTTATTTTCTTTCTAAGGTTCGTAGTAAGCGAATTCAAACTCCAATTGCGCTATTATATTCCCTTTCAGGTTTATCTTTCGTGGACATTTCAGTCGATAAATCAACAAAAACAAGTGAAATATCATTGTCTTTCATCTTTTATTCTGCTTTACAGGACTATTCTTACCTCTCCCCTTCTTCTCTCTTCTCTCTCCTCTCTCTCTCTCTCTCTCTCTCTATATAATATAATATATATATTTATATATATATAAGGTGGGGCATAAAAGTTCCAAGATTGAAGCTGTATTTACCAAGATAGAAATGAACAATGAATGGAATGTTACGTTTTTTCAGGATAAAGGTGTGGCAAAAAGTACAAAAATCCTCGATACTCTTTTGACACACCCTGTATACACCCCCCACACAAATATATATATATATATATATATATATATATATATATATATTATACACACACTTCTATTCACAAATATGTTGGTAAATATCGATACAATAACCAAGAAACTAACTTTGCACACATGCACAAAACAAACTATTCTCATTTTGCAATACCCTCTCATCATTAAGCTCCTGAATAGATTAGACTTGATGTCTAACTCTAAGGAGATTATGATATGCTGGATCCCAAGCCATATAGAAGTGAGGGGTAATGAAAGAGCTGACTCCGCAGCTAAATCGGCTCTAGATTTGATCTCCGACAATTTCAAGATACCATATACTGATTTGAATATCTAAAATTAATACATTCCTTCACACAAAATGACAACAACACTGGAATAACAACATCCACCAGGAACTCTTGCTAATCAAACCCACTCTGGGAGGCTGGAGACCAACTTTAAGGAAGTATAGAAAGGAACAAGTAATCGTGTCCCGATTACTCATTGGTCATACAAAACTAACGCACTACTATATACTCAAACAAGAACAATAGCCACAATGTGAACATGTCAAACACCTTTGAGACTTAAACACTTATTCATGAAATGCAGTTTTTTTTGCTCACATCAGAAACCATTATTTTAAGGGAAACAATATGAAAAATCTGTTTAAAAACCTCAACATGGAGGATATTCTTCTTTTTTGAGGGAAATAAAATTATACCATAGAATATAGACATGAAACAAATCAATACCATACAACATAATCCCCAATAATGCTAACACATTGTTAAAACTAATTACTAAAAGTATAAATATAAATACACGATATGTATCACTTTCTAACCGTTAGGCATGACATAATCCCAGACGGGTGGATATGCCGTTAAAATCAATAAGCAAACATCTATCAGACGACACGTTAATTTTATAAGATTCTTCCTACATTTTCAAAGATAGGGCTACCCTCTATGGAACAAAAGAAGAAGAAGAACAAGAACAAGAACAAGAACAAGATCAAGAAATAAATAAATAAATAATCACCTTAAAGAAGAAGCAAAAAGGACATAAGAACGAATGGAAGAAGAAGAAGAAGAAGAAGAAGAAGAAGAAGAAGAAGAAGAAGAAGAAGAAGAAGAAGAAGAAGAAGAAGAAGAAGAAGAAGAAACACGCACACTAAAGAAGATATGAAATAAGAAGAGGAGGAGGATTAGAAGAAGAAGAAGAAGAAGAAGAAGAAGAAGAAGAAGAAGAAGAAGAAAAGAAGAAGAAGAAGAAGAAGAAGAAGAAGAAGAAACACGCACTCTAAAGAAGATATGAAATAAGAAGAGGAGAGGATTAGAAGAAGAAGAAGAAGAAGAAGAAGAAGAAGAAGAAGAAGAAGAAGAAGAAGAAGAAAACGCACACTAAAGAAGATATGAAATAAGAAGAGGAGGAGGATTAGAAGAAGAAGAAGAAGAGAAGAAAAGAAGAAGAAGAAGAAGAAGAAGAAGAAGAAGAAGAAGAAGAAGAGAAGAAACACGCACTCTAAAGAAGAAATGAAAATAGAAGAGGAGGAGGATTAAAGAAGAAGAAGAAGAAGAAGAAGAACTCATAATGATGTTAGTTGTGTTGTGAGAGCAGAAACCGTATACGCCATTGTCTTTTATAAAACCATTCATGGACATTAAGCAACAAAAAACTAACAAATAATGAAGCGACGCATTTCCATCAAACTTATTTCATCGGCGGCGGCGGCATCGGCGGAGATCTGTCTGAAACGATTAACCCTCCTTGGAATATTAATGATGACATTTTGACGTTGAGATTTTCCCGGCTTAGAAGGCGCGTTACATCAACAGAAAGCAACATCAGCTTAGTATTGTATTTTTCTTATTTCTTTTTTTTAGAATCGAGAGAAAAATAAAAGTAAAAACAACACCATCAGCTAAAAAGCCACGGAATAATCAGGAAAAAAGAAAAGAAACATTTTCAAAGAAATATATCATTGGAAATAACGGGCGTCACCTCTTAAAACAAAGTGCATAATCAATTTGAAAGAAGATAAAATAATATCTTATTATTTTGTTTCACTTACTGCGTGTGTTTGATTTTTTTTTTTCGTTTTATTTATTTATTTATTTTAATTTTCTGTGGCGTTGAAGAGGATTGAATGCGTTCAATGTGTGGATGTCTACAGGGAATGAAGTATAGAGCCCCGCATCAATTATCGATATTAACAATGTCGGATAAAAACGGAAGAATAAAAAAGCGCGGGAGAATCTCAAGCTTATATTTTCTGATGGAATAATCTTATGTTTCTAAGGTTTTATGTACAGAACTGATTCCCGATTGTCTATGTTCTGAGCGTTGTTTGTTGTTGTTTTAAAAAAAAAGTAAATGCCTGTGATTTGTCATCATAAAACAACGGCAAAGCCAACCTCCTCGTGTCATCACAACTGATTGTAACATATTCGCCACTCTTTATGCTAAGGATTTTTAAATGGATCCGAAATAAAAGGAGTCATTTTTGTGTGTGAGATATACCATCGCCAATGGGAATTTCAAAGAAAACAACTTTTATCAACGTTATTAAAATAGAAAAGCGTATTTTATATTTCCCCAATGGCCACCTTTTGATTTTCTGTGTGAGTTTATATCTATTTGGTAATCATCTTACGTTATCTCTGAGATGAAGAGTTGTGTATTCTTTACAATATTGATATGAGCCGGACAAATGTATCCATCATGTTTGTTAATATATATATATGGAGGCGCGTGTGCTAGTGGCTAGAGTCGTGGAAATGGGCTCGTCGATTAGAGTTCAATCCCTAGACGAAGCTGTTGGCATTTCACATTGCGCTAATACCCTTGGGAAAGGTATGAATCCATATATTCTCCCTCCAGCTATGGGTTAAATAGTAGGACAGACTGGGCTCTTCAGCCTTGGGAAGGTAACCAGTTTAGAAGAGATAACTCTAATTTCAAAATTCCTGAGATCGGTCGTTGATTGGGTTTGTGGCAACCCTTGATGCAGCAATTCTTTCCTGTACCAAAAAGTGTGGATGGTCCAACACAAGCCTTCACCACTATAAACAAATCACTGTGTGGGTGTTCATTGTGTGTGTGAACCCTCATGCATCGAAAATCGACGAGAGAGTCCATAATATATATATATATATATATATATATATATATATATATATATATATATATATAACTCTGACAGTGACAGGGATTTAAGGTTGTAAATATGGAGTATCAGTTCTGTCCTGGGACAATGGGCGAGAGGATAAAGATGTTGGATAGGAGCTTCTAGTTGGTTGGTTGGTTATATTTTATGGCATGCCAACCCGTGTTGTGTTATAATATACCAAAACGCTTTGTTTTATTCAATCTTATGAGAGTATTCAATTTTAAACCCTATTTTAACATATCTTTAAACACTTACTTTTTTTCTATTTAACCCATGGGACGCTAACAGAGTGGAGGAAGTAATGGTGATGAAGGGGTACTCCATGCTCCCAGAACTCCAGAATGGGAACATCACCATTAGATCTACCCGTCTACCCTTAATAAGGGTCTAAGTGGATTGTTGCATGTCATGGACTGATCAGCATCACAGGTCGTCATCCATTGCCAGGCTGCTTGGTTTTCTGCACCAACCTCCCATGTGCTGGTGTTGATGTGGCATGTCTTCATGTCCTTCTTGCAGACGTTGGGAGCCTTCTACTAATTTGTCATACAGTAGGTCTTTGGGTATGTGGCCTTTGTCCTGACATGATCAGTTTGTTCTATGTTGTGAACTAAAATGTGAGGTAGGTGTTAGCTTCAGATATAATTATGTTAAATTCCCTAAAAACATTTAAGTTTCTAAATTCATTATGCTAAAGAAAAATATTATTAATAAAAAGATGAACATTAAAACATATTACAGCACATAATTCATTATATTCTATTTTATTATGTTTTCATACAATACACTGATATTTTTCCTAATTAAAAAAAAGGTAACAAAAAATTAGGGTGTTTTTTTTTCGACACTGGAATGGTTTCATTGGGGGAGTCTTACCGCTTTGCAGAGGTGCAGTCGGTGTATTCTAACGCCCCAGCCGACTGAGCGGACGCAACATAAGTATCAAGGAATGACATCAACTCTATCATTTTACACCATGTGGACAATGGCTATCATGGAACTGGACAGTTATTTACGAAGCAGTGCTTGCCAGGCTACAAGATGGTGGCTCAAATTTACGATCAACCTCATTAAACAGGAATAAATCTCAGGTAAACTCGTTAACCATTAGCCCGTGATTAAAGCGTCTACTAAATTGTCAATTCGAAAGGGGTCAATGAGTTCACCAATCATCGGGGGGGGGGGTGCATTGTTTAACGCTGATCGTTGACCCGGGGTCAAATCTTGGTCGAGTTTGTTTGAATCTTACTTCATGCTGAAGCCCTTGAGAAAGGTATGAATCCATATGGTCTCTTTCCCAGTTATTTATTAATAGTAGAGCAGACGGGTGTTCTGGTAAGGCAAGCGGTCGATGAATAGAAGGTCGAATTAGAATAAAGAAGAGATTTATATATATATTTTTTTAAAAATTTTATTATGAACATACCCATATAGGTGAACCTACGTTACGTGTACATTTGAGAAAGGAATGTTCTTACCTGCATATATTAAATCCGATATAGACGATTTCATTTGAATTATTTATAGTGAAATAGATACATATCAGTCTTGACCTTGCAATATATAAGACACTTGGACTATTATTGTCAGCAATAAACTTTCTTTCCTTCAGACAAAATTAAATACAGTTGACTTGTTTACAAAGAAGTTTGGCATTTATTCTCAAAATCTAAATAAAATACATCAATTTATTTCTATCTGTATTTACTGCTTGACCCATGGAAAGATTTTCTGTCGAATTAGATTTTTTCTATCAGGACAACGCATAATAATGTGATAGTAGATTCCACTAAGTATAGCAAGCGTGTGTTTGGGAAAGATTTCTCCCAAATAGTTTTACGCAAATTGACTTGCTTATATATATATATATATATATATATATATTATATAATATAGTATATATTACTAGCAAATAAATGCACCCTCCGGGTGCAGTATTTTTAGTTAAATTTTAAATAAATAAAATATATATTAAATTAGAAAGGCTAATGACTGAATGAGAATGTAGATAAAAAGATTTTGACAGAGGGGGTATGATTGAAAATAGAAACACTTTGAAACTAACTCTTCCATCATTTTCCGTTACTCCGTCTTTCATTGGTAATTTTCCTAATTAAACTGTTTAGTTAAAATAGGAGTAAAGATAATAATTACGTTATTTCTTCTTGTTAAGGGATTTCTTTTAAGATTTATTGAAGAGATTTTGCTCATATTCTATAAGATAAAACCAAACAATTAGAAATCAATAATACTAAGCATATATTTATTAAAATCAATTTTTTTAATATCAATATGCAAATTAGCCTTCCCATTCACACTGTAAACCTCTATTTTGTTGTATATATAAATACAATTGCATGTTATTAGTATGTAGATGTGGTCAACAGTGTAAGTAATGTAAAACAATTTTATTAATAATTGAGGTTTAAATAAAAATAAAATCATGGAGAATATGATGTAAATAACTAAAGGAATTGTGACTTGTATAGTAATATAGTTTCGGTTACAGACAGACAGACACACAATCTCCATTATAATAGATATATACTAGCAAATATATGCACCCTCCGGGTGCAAGTATTTAAGTTTTAATGTAATAACATATTGTATTAAATTAGAAAGGCTAATGAAACTAAATAAGAATACAGATAAAAAGATATAAAAGATTTGAAACAGAGGGAGTATAATTAAAAATGGAACAACTGAAAACTTACTCTTCCATCTCTCTCGTTTTCATTGTTATTTTTTCTAATTTAAGTTTTAGTTAAAAGATGAAGTAAAGAATAAAATGACAGTTATTTATCTTGTTAATGGATTTCATTTAAGATTCATTGAAGAGATGTTTGCTTATATTCATTAAAATAAAACCAAACATTTAGACATCAATAATACTAAGCACATATTTATTAAATTCGATTTTTTAATATTAATATGCAAATTAGCCTTCTCGTTCACACTGTAAACCACTATTTTGTTGTATATCTAAATACAATTGCATGTTGTCAGTATGTAGACATAATTAACAGTATTAATAATGTAAGACAATTTTATTAATAATTGAGGTTTAGACAAAAATAAAATCATGGAGAATGTGATGTCAATAACTAAGAGAATTGTGACTTGAGTAGGAATATAGTTTCGGTTACAGACAGAAAAACACACAATCTCCATTATAATAAGAGGTATATATATATATATATATATATGAGATCTGATAATTTGCTTTAGAAGCATTGTTGAGTAAAGTATATTATTATTTATATTTTTTTTTGCTTGAAGGCAATTATAATGCATATATCGTTGGTATGCGAATCTGATGTTTTGGGAGAGTTAAACACTTTGTCTAAGCTTCCTGGAATAAACTATAGTGCAAAATTTCTAAGTCTTTTCTTATATTTTTACATATATATTTACTCTGTAACTTTAACGATAAGAGTACACATTGAGCTCTGCAAACTGCGCCACGTTTTTATAAACTATGTCGTTTGGAAGATTTCTTCTCGGGATTTTTGGATTATATATATATATATATATATATATATATATATATATATATATATATATATGAGGAAAAATGAGTAAAGAAAAGAAAAGTAAATGGATAAAATGAATTTAATCGATATCACATTAATCGATATCACTTACCCATGTGTTTCGGTCAGTTTATGTGTGGGAAAATATTTCGCACACATACAAGAATCGACCTTCATTAGAGTGAACATTTATTTTTATGAAAAAATTCGTTGGGAAAAAACAACAGAGATTTTTGGAAATATTCGAAAATCGAACTTTTTAAAAAAAATTTGGAACGCTGAGAAATAGCTAAGATAGACCGTTATGATTAGGATATTTGTTTGTTTTTTTTTTTTGTTTTTTTAGGGGTTATGGTACAAAAATAGTTTTTTATTGTTACAATATATATATATATATATAATATATATATATATATATATATATATATATATTTCCTGAAACATAGGTACGTGTATGTGTGTCTGTGTGTGTACCTATGATACATTGTTTTTGAGGACATACTTATGACGGATCCTCTGAGAATCAAACTCCGTCGGCCAGGCCTTAAGATACGGTGACTATCAATTTCAAGTTCTTTCCATGTGGTTAAAATCCTCTTAATTCAGAATAGCTCTTTCTTCGATGCTGAAATAATCATATTTTTGTCCCTAAATAACAACTCGTATTCCAAATTAGTTATTAGCTAAATGATGCATGGATAAATGTAACTTTAAATAACTTTTATATAGCTTGTTCCAAAATGATATATTAGCCGCGTTCCCCAAACAAAAACATATTCACACACACACACACACACACACACACACACACAGACATACACACACACAACTTTTTACTCTCTATTTTTATATATATGGCTGTTTTATCTTTCATTAGTCGGTATCAGCCAGACAGCGAGGGAGATCATCCCCTTTTCACTAGTGCTAGACAAAGGAAACTGTTTTATCGTCTGCGGTGGATTGCCATACCTATCATCAGCTCCTCACTTTACCCCTACAGATACCTTTGCTACTCGTACGCTGAGTTGGCGAGAACCGTTATCGAACCCGGAAACTCGTGTGTTCCTAGTCGAACGATTTACCGACTGAGATGTGTGCGCGTGTGTGTGTGCTTGTGTCTGTGTGTGAGAGGGTGAATGCACGTATGTATGTACACACACACACACACACACACACACACACACACACACACATATATATATATAATATATATAATATATATATCAGTCGGTAGAGCGTTCGGCTAGAAACCACATGGTTCCTAGTTCGATTCCGGTCCTCGCCAACTCAGCGTATGAGTAGCACAGGGATCTGTGCGGTAAAGTAAGGAGATGATGGTAGGTGTGGCGCTCCACTCAGATGCTAAAACAATCTCCTTGGTCTAGCGCTATTGAAAAGGGGATAGACTCCCTCGCTGTCTGGCTGATACCGACTTTAGCCCGCTCCGTCGACTTTACTTTTACTTTATATATATATTATATATATATATATATATATGTATATATATATATATATATATAGTTGTAAACACGGTATGTTTGGAATGGCTTTTTTATTTGGGAGAATATGTGCTTAATTGGAGTCGTACCTAATTTTGAAAATTAATTAATTATAAATGAATTAGGCGGGAATGCCTATTTAAATGTATGGCTAAACAAATCGAGAAAAATCAATCTCTGTATGTACATTTCGGCCTATTAGGCCTCATCAGCAGAGCTATAGATGATATAAAATATATATATATGTATGTATGTATGTATGTGTGTGTATGAATTTTTTTTTTCAACGTTCCAAAACATTTAAGGACAAGACGGAGCTTATCTCAAAATTGATCGGAGTAAGCCAATATGATGACATCCAAATTGTTCATTTGAATATACTCTAAATTCATGATCTGTTTAGGAGTAATGGAATGGGAGGGGGTCGTATTCGTACTCGTTGACACGGTTTCATTTGATGTTTTATAAGCGTTTTGCACTGAATCGCTCCAAACAACTCCCCCTCTCTCTCTCTCTCTCTCTCTCTCTCTCTCTCTCTCTCTCTCTCTCTCTCTCTCTCTCTCTCAATTGATGCTAATGATACGGGAATTAAGGGCTTCATTTATTGTGTTTGTTATCTTTTCCCCGCTTTTTTCGTCCACATTTTTTTACGAGGTTTATTAGCCTTCCTTCGGTTGATTCTAATTGATTGTAACGATAAATTCATATTTTTGTGTTTAGTGACTGGGTAATCAGATGCAACGCTTATGGGAGTTTGTTTGCACGCTTTCCCTCAGTATTTAGAGTCAGTTGTTATTATTTATTATTAATTATTATTATTATTATTATTCTTTTTTTTTTTTTTTTTTCTATTAATCAGATATGTTTTTGCTAATGTCTTTCACCCCTCGAACCCCACCCATCCAAATAAAGACAATAAGGAAATCGCTATGCAACGTAATTAAGCGCTTTTCGTAATTACACTTCGTTCTCATATCCATCATTCAATTAGTCTTCCGCTCACCGTTGCCTTTGAGTTCTCTTCATACTTAGGTAAACTATCGAAGCTGCAGAAGCGTTACCTGTGTATACAAATAATCTACTATGATAAAATGATAATAGATAAGACATTAAGATTTTTAAAATGATTATTTGATAACCATTGAAATTATAACGTATATAACGAAGGGAATTGCCACGTTGATAGTTTTACTTACAGACTGACACGTAATAAGATGCTGTAACGATTTGTTCAGTGTCTGTTGTTAAAATGAAATTGGTTAAATAATTGAGTCAGTAAAAATGCGTTATATACTTCAGTGGTAGGCAAATAGTTCTAAGTTAAGCGACGTGGATTATCCAGGCATAAGTTGGTCTTCAGAACTGTTCTTCGAAAACCTTCGTTTTTATAGGATTTCCTCGGCTCGAAATCGATCTTTTTGAAAAACTTATTTTTACGTGTGAAAGCTTCTGATTGGATGAAAATTATCATTTTTAATATTTCTATTTTTGCTTTCTACCTGCGCTGGTCCTATGCGCAGATTGCTTATTTTCATCATTTTATTTCTGCTCTCAAAGCGTAAACTTCCGGCTCTTTTCTTATCATATCAACCAACCCAAAACAATGGCTAAACAAAGATTCCACCATGTTTTCTTTCATGAAAATATGATAATACACGTTGTTAAAGCAGGCAAAAAGACCGAGGTCTTTTTGGTCAGAGCCAGATCATTCATTTAAATGGATCGTATGTGAACAACACATCACTATTGACCATCACACCCAATCAGACATTCTGCTAGGTGTACGATATCTGGCAACTAGACTACATGATCAATTTTTGTTTTGGTATAAATTCAACGTATATAACGAAGGGAATTGCCATGTTGGTGATGACGTAGTTTTATTTACAGACTGGACACATAATCTCCATATAATAAGATGCTGTAACGATTTGTTCAGTGTCTGTTGTTAAAATGAAATTGGTAAAATAATTGAGTCAGTAGACATGCGTGAGCATGAAGCAGACAGAGCAGCTATTTATTTTCTTTCTTTCACGAAGAAATTAAATTGAACAGGATAGTTGATGTGATTTTAACGTCTGTTCTAACAGATTGTGAATAGATTTCTTGACTTCGTTGAAGAATCGTGACGACAATGAAAATCAGACGAACGTATTACACAGTCATGGATTAAATCAAACGATGACAGAAGTTTATTTTTATTCTAACTTTTGATTCAATCTAATCCTGGATTAAATTCTAATCCTCTTTTTTAGCGATATTCTTTGTCATTTTTTTTTCTTCAAAAAATATGACTAAAATATTATCTCAAATATTAATCATTTTTTTGTTCTTTCTTATTTTTTGGATAGGAAGACAATTGCATTAAAACCAAGATGGCGGACGGATAAAGAACGGCGAATTGAAAGGAATGTTTTTAAAGACAGGAATGGATTGGTGTCAGAGAATTGCGAGCTTTCTTTACCTTTTTTGCTATTGTTATTTTGGCTTCGGTTTTATATCAGCTGCTCTGTTTCATATGTGTATCTCGCGGGGAAATAATAAAACTGAATGATGGGGAGGAGAGACGAATGAGGCGATAGAATGTGAAGATTATTTTAAACAATTGAAGTTTTTCAAATGAAACCGACCATATTTAGAACGATATATTCACGTTGAAATTTCTTATATTTTCGTCTTATTTGTTTTATTTATATATTAAAACGTGTTCATATATATGTGTTTGTGTGTGTGTACATATATATATATATATATATATATATATATATATATGTGTGTGTGTGTGTGTGTGTGTGTGTGTGTGTGTGTGTACATATATATATAGATATTTGTGTATATATATATATATATATATATATATATATATATATATATATATATATATAATCCACCTATCAGTTTATCTAACAATCTGCACACGCACAGAGGAATACACACACGCATATGTATATTGTGTAATCTCATTTACATTTAAATAATGCAAGACTTTCCAAACGTATGATAATTTTATATATGTATAAAATATGTATATTTCTCGTCGAGGTGCCAACACTATATATGAAGAGAGAGGACACACAGACATATATATATATTGATAGATATATTTCTTTTTTCTCTATATATATATACAATTACTATACATATTTCATAACCTCATGTAAAATTATCATACGTTAAGAAAATCCTTACATTATTTGCATATATATGAGATTACCTGTTGAACAAATACACTGATTTTATATGGTTATTTGTTATGTCATAGCAAGACCGATGTTTAAATATAATAATCCATCCATACCTGATATTTAGAAGTAAATGCAAAGATAACAACATTGAATAAATAAGTTTAAAAAAGACTTATGATTCTTTTATTCTGTAGATGAAAATCCAAACAATCATTAACATTTTCCTTATACTAGCCAGAATATGCACCCTCCTGGCGTATGTAGTTAAGTTTTAATGTAATGAAATATATTAAATTATAAAGACTAATGAAACTAAATAAGAATGCAGATAAAATTATTTGAAACAGAGGTGGGTATAATCGACAAATAGAATAACGTTGAAACCCAAGGAAGGTCTTTCCATCAACTTTCATCACTCCTGTCTTTCATTGCTAAATTTATCTTATTTAAATATTTAGTTAAATTTGAAACTAAAAAATAACATTACAGTTATTTTTTCTTGTTAATGATTTTCTTTTAAGATTTAACCCCGAGATTTTTGCTCATATTCATGAAGATAAAACCAAAGAATTAGAAATCAAAATACTAAGTACATATTTAATAAAATCAGATTTTTAATATCAATATGCAAATTAGCCTTCACGTTCATACTGTAAACGGCTATTTTGTTGTATATATAAATACAATTGTATGTTATTAGTATGCAGCCCCGCCCAACGGGTGGGAATTGCTATAATTAACGGCGTCGATCTCAGGGGGCCATCCCCCAGGCAACACCTGCCCCCTGATTTAAAGGGCAGGGCTGGGTTTATTACCCAGCGCCTGAGGCGCCCCCCTTGGGGAATGCCGACGGGATCGACGCAATTTTCACCCGCCACCCATGAGCTTCAGTTTGTGGGTGGTCCCACGTTAAAAGGGCCTTGTGCCTGACCCGTACAAGTGGGGTACGTGGAAAATATCATGTAGATCACGCCAACGCCAGGGATTCAGTGGCTTCGGCCCTGGATCTTTACAAGTTAATAGCGTCGATCCCAAGGGGGCTATCTCCCAGGCAATACCTGTCCCGGTGATTTAAAGGGACAGGGCTGGGTTTATTGCCCAGTGCCTGAGGCGCCCCTTGAGGGGGAATGCCGACGGGATCGACGCAATTTTTTCCACCTACCACCCATGAGCTTCGGCTTGAGGATGGGCCCACATGAAAATGTCCTTGTGTCACGCCCTCATCAGTTGGATGAGAGGCAAATACCTGTAGATATGGTCAACAGTATTAATAATGCAAAACAATTTTATTCCTAATAGAGGTTTAAATAAGATAAAAAAATAAGATCATGGAGAACTTGACGTAAAGAATTAAGGGAATTGTGACTAGAGTAGTAAAATCTTTTTAGTTACAGACAATCTCTATTAAAAGAAGATGTTGGGAACATCGACCCAGTATATGCATCTCAACGATATAATGGACCCACACCCACACAAACACACACACACACACACACACACACACACACACACACATATAATATATTATATATATATATATATATATGTTGGAGTGCCATCTTGCAAAGAGAGGAAATTAATAGTTATGAATAGTAAACAAGACGAATATTGCACTCTGGGTATTTGTAGCGGGGAGGGGGCATATGTTACCCTCGAAACCAACTCAAAAGGAAACGATGTGGACATGTACGACGCTACAACGTGTGATTGCGACAGAATTTCCAACTGCCTGCGAGGTTTACGATCCATGAGATACGCTGATGCGAACACCGTAATTCCCCTGTCAGAAAATGTAAATCGAATGACGGGGTTAAGAGTCAGGATCACCCTCACGGAATTCTGGAACTCGTTGTTAAACGACAACGTGCTGGAGAAGTTCTAAGCAGACAGGGAATCCAAAAAAGTCAAAAATGTTAAGCAGATCCGATATACATGCGAAATTTACTACAATTTATCAATGTGCTACTCATGAAATTGCGTGACATCAAGGGCAGTAAACGGTAATACAAGCGCCTAATATCATCAACGGGCGAAAATGAATGCGTTGTTAAGAAAATCACAAAATAAATTCAACTTGGGACTGCTAAGATGAACGGACGTTATTCTTTTATTCATCTATTTATTCATATTTTTTAATAGCCTGTCCAGTGGCCAAATGGCTGCTTGGTGGCACTCGGTGTGGCAATTCCGCTTTTAACCACCGAAACTGTGCTAGCACACTTAGTAAGCGGCTGATAAGGAAAGGGTATCGAAAGTGTTATTTATTACACGTTATATGATGAAAAAATGTGTGCATGTTTCTTTGCGTGTATGTGTGTGTGCGCGCGTTTGGTAACAAAAAAGCTTAACAATAGGTCATATTAGCATACCATTTCAATAGAATTGGCGATGATGAAACTCATATATATATATATATATATATATATATATATATATGTGTGTGTGTGTGTGTGTGTGTGTGTGTGTGTGTGTGAGAGAGAATGGGAAATGAATCCGACAATATGAGGAAAAAATGAGTAAAGAAAAGAAATGTAGATGGATAAAAATGAATTTTATCGATATCGATAAAATTCATTTTTATCCATCTACATTTCTTTTCTTAACTCATTTTTCCTCATATATATATATATATATATATAAATGAGGGTAGAAATAGATATATAACTGCTAATATGATCGATTTTTAAGCCCTTTTCTTTACTAAATATATTACTCTGTGCCTGAACAGTGAACTCTCAGCTTGAATCAAACCAATTATAACATTAAGTTATTTAAAAGGACCACCTTAGAATCAACCTAACATCAGTTAACCTGCCGATATATACATATATCGAGTGGACTAATGGATAAAATCGTATGAAATGGACTCGGCGGCCAGAGTTCAAATCCTAGTTGAGACTATTAGCATTTCACATATCGCTAATACCCACGGGAAAGGTATGCATCCGACCATTCCGCTTCCAGCTATTGGTAAATGTCTGGGTTGAGTGGCTTCTTAACCGTGGCTAGGTCACCGGTCTAGGAGAAGGAAAACTCTGAATACAAACCTTTAAACTCTTAATAAAAAATTGACTGTGTCGCATCCTGCTCGGGCGGACGGGTTGGTAAATATGTATATATGTATATAAAAGGTGTGTTATAAAAGTATCGACATTGAAACTGCATTTACCAAAATAGAAATGAACAATGAATGAAACTTTCTTCAGAATACAAGGTGTGTCATAAAAGTGCCGGGATTGAAGCTATATTTACCAAGATAGAAATGAATAATGAATGGAACGTTAATTTTTTCAGTATATAAGGTGTGTCAAAAAGTTTTAAAATCTCGGTACTTTTTATATACCTTGTATATAATTGTGTATATATATATATATATATATATATATATATATATATATATATATATATATTATATATATATATATCATCATTCATCATCATTGGCAATTCAGTCTCGAAAGACTATGATAAAAGTTTTTGTGTGCCCCTGAGGTTGCAGCGCCTCCTGTGACTATGAAGTCCTATGTTTGAGAAACATTCTCGACCACAGATTTTGCATTTGTAGGTTGTCCCTGTAGATGATGATGTCCCGATGCTTTGTTGCCGTTTCTTTCTTATGGACCTCTTAGCTTCATGATGTTGTATCAGGGTGAATTCTGACGTGTACAGGCCTCTATGGAGATTCTGCCGCCACCGAGGGCGGTCTTGAGCCAAATTTTCCCAGCTGGAAGGGACAATGCCAAAGCACCTGAGACCATTTCCGCAGACACCCCCGACAATTCCATTACAACGCTTGTCAACATAAAAGAGTGCCAGAGAGTATTTTTAGAGAGTGATTTTTTTTAGAGTGATAGAGGGGGGAGTTATATATATATATATATATATATATATATATATATATATATATATATATATAACTCCCCACTCTATCACTCTAAAAAAATGCTCGCTGGCACTCTTTTATGTTGACAAGCGTTGTAATGGAATTGTCGTTTTCAATTTCAATACTGAAACCCGGAAAGTGATGTTATTCTTCAATAAGAGATCCACCAATCATCTGACACTCATAATACATTAATCCCTTGAGATCCCACCATATTTGAGAAAGTATTTTCTAACCGATATGTTTTTCTGTTGATTTATACTGTCCCTTTTTTTTCAATTCTTGGGATTATCATAATAACACCCAACTTAATCTCCAATGAAAATCTTCCAGGATAATCCCTTTTTAATATGAAATAAATGTGCTGTGACGTTGACAACTGTTTCTGAGTGACACATATTTGGTGGTACGTTTTCCTGTCGTTTAATATTCGCTTACATGTCAAATATCGTACAACTCTAGTGTTAGAGACGCGGGCTTTTCAACAACACCGGGTTAGCTCAGTCGGTAGAGCGTTTGGCTAGAAACCACAAGGTTCCTAGTTCGATACCCGCCCTCGCCAACTCAGCGTATGAGTAGCACAGGGATCTGTGCGGCAAAGTAAGGGGCTGATGGTAGATGTGGCGCTCCACCCCAGACGTAAAATAATCTCCTTGGTCTAGCGCAAGTGAAAAAGGGGATAGACTCCCTCACTGATTGGCTGATACCGACTTTAGGCCGCCCCGACGACTTTACTTTTACTACTATATATATATATATATATATATATATATATATATATATATATATATAATATATATATATATACATGTCAAACCCTCCACACGAGTATGATATGACACAAGATCATTAAGTTCTTAATCGGAGTTTAACGGGTTGAATTAAGAGTTTTTCTTCTCCTAGACTGGTTGTCTAACAAATATTAAATAACTCACCTACTATTTAATTATAGCCTGAGTGAGAAAGGTGCACTTAGACACATACGTACATATATACATAGACATATAAATACGACACACTCACACATATATACAAAAATACTACACACACACATATCACACAATATATATATATATATATATTTATATATATATATATATATATATATATATATATATATATATATATACGCAAACAAGTGAAAACAATTTCTCTGAATTAACTATGCAAGTTTTTCTGCAAGCCATATTTGGGAGCTTGTGGGTGATGTTTATACTGTATAATTCATTTCTCTTTAACTATAAGCGTACGCATACGCACACACACACTTTTGCATCGATAAACACGAAGACACATGTGCACGCACACACAGACACACACAGACACACACATATATATATGTGTATGTGTGTGTGCGCGGATGTTTGTGATGTTTTTCTATACCAGCTGTGCCTATGAATATTATGTTGACAAATTTACCCTAGGTTCTATAAATGGTTCGAGATTCACATGAACGTAGATAAATATTAAAATATGAAAATCTTTAAAGACAAAACTTGGCTTTATTATAAGAAAGCGAGCTTTAGGCAAAGTCTGGTGTAGACAAAAATATGAAATAAGATATTTTGAAACAATCATTTCTTTCTCTCAATCTTAAACAAAAGATTTCTTATTTATTCAACTATCACAAAAGACCTAAGAATGTTTTAAAAAGTTAATAAAAAAAAACCAAGACAAGAATTTCTTCTTTGAACAAAAAAAAATGTTCACTGAAAATACACGTCAGAAATAACGTAATGTTTTGATGCTGTTTCAGCAAGGATAATAGTATACTAGCAGGACCTGTGGATATAAGACAGTATGATAATTTGATTATTACAAAATTTTATATGTTTACTCAAGAGCTATTGAAATATTTTAATATGTAAAAGTATAATAATCTCGATTTAAACTCTCTCTCTCCCCCCTTCTCTCTCTCTCTCTCTCTCCTCTCTCTCTCTCTCTCTCACACACACACACTGTTTTATCTTTTTCCTTCTTTTCCTTATGTCCTATTAAAACAGATTAAGTTATGGCTCTCGTGTCCTCTCTCTCTCTCTCTCTCTCTCTCTCTCTCTCTCTCTCTCTCTCTCTCTCTCTCTCTCTCTCTCTATCTTTTCACAACTCTCTTTCTTTCTTTCGTTCGTTCATACTATATTCTTTTATGTGTAGCATAACCTTTTTCCCTTTCTTTATTTATTATAAAAACGGAATCGTCCATCATTTAGCTGAGGTGACAACTATTAAGAAATAAGAATTCGGTGGATAAGCAACACCAGATAGTCAGGTCGGAAAATTAAGGGACAAGTGTATGAATATATAGATGCGCAATCTGTCAAAGATCATAGTTTAGTATCTCCTTTTTTGCATAAATTGTTCAAGTTATTTTCAATTGGTAGGTTTCTTGGATTTTACGGCATGTCAACTATTGTGGGATCATTTTATGCCGAAAACATTTTGTTTTATTCATTCTGGATGGGTACTCAGTTTTTGAAAAACTCAATTCTTTTAAACACATTTTTAAATCGCATTTTTTTCTTTTTAGCCCTAAATGGGACCCTAACATGTCCTACCACTTTATATCAGAGTGGACCTGGGAGTAATGGTATTGGAGGAGTACTTCACATTCCCCAGAGCTACAGTATTGGAACTTCATCATCATATTGTTTAACGGGATACCCAGGTCCTTAAGGCCCTCAATCACTGCATTCTAGCACATACATGATAAAAAGGGTTGGGGTTTGAAATAAGGGTATAGAGTCGCGACAATAATGTAGGTAGTAGGGCTTGACAGAACCAGCCGATTGATCGGAGGAGGCCTATACAACCGCCTGTCTAAGCAAATGCCAAAGTGGTGGCCTTACTACATATGAAATTTAACTT
>CM042141.1:139378591-139383591 GCA_023376005.1 Doryteuthis pealeii
CGCTGAGACAAAACTAAAAAAATTATTAAAAAAACACAATAAAACTATATTTTCTGATTCTTCTCTTCGTCTTTGATATTTATAATTCAAAAGCCGTCAATAATTTTCCATTATTTAATTATTTATTTTCGCCGATGCTGATTTCCTCCATTTTGTTTATATTTCTTTATTTCATTTTATTTTATTTTTATATCTCTCTGAGCAAAATTATTTTTCATCAAGGTTTCTCTTGCGTCAAAAATTCCAGGAGGCATTTTTATCTCCTTTGATGTCTAAAAGAAAAATAACTTTCTTTTTTTTTAAATGGCCGGAAATGACTCAGCACTTGAATTACGTTCGTATGAATGAATAAAAAAACAAAAAAAAAAACAAGAGAAAACAATATCGGAACTTATTTATTATTCTAGTGTAGTTGAATTAGATGATATCGATTTGCTTTTATATGTAGATATGATTTTTATATCTTATCTTTATTTTTTTAATATATTTTATATATTTTAATATCTTTCTTTCCATTCTTAGATTTATCTTAATTTTTTCACACAAAATGTCAAACGATTCTAACATTGCTATCAGCAATTTCTTTTTGTTTTATTTTCAATGCTGTTATTACAAAAACTTTTTTATTGGCCTTATCATTTGGACATTTATTATTATTTAAAAAGTTGTATTTCTCTTTAAGTTATATACAATTGTTGGTTAAATCGAACGTAACGGACCTAAATTCCACCATCATATGTCACCCCGCCGAAAGAAAAAAAATACTAGAAATCAGGGCATTAACCGAATTTAATGAAATTTTCCGTATTGATATATTAATGAATAAAACAAATAATGCACCAGTTATTTTATTTTTAAAAAACTTTTACATTTTTTTCAGGTCAGTTAATTTTGAACCCCGTATCTTTAAGGCGTAACACAGATTCTCAAATATACGTGTTTCAAAGTTAACTGACCTGAAAAATATGTAAAAGTTTTTTTTAAAATAAAATAGCTAGTGCATTATATTTCTATTCATTAATATATTAACACTGAAAATTTCATTGAATTCGATTAATTCCCTGATTTTTGGTATTTTCGGCGGGGTGACATACGATGATGGAATTTAGGTCTGTTAAGTTCGATTTAACCCAATTTTCCATGTCTTCTCAGCGTCCTTAATGATAAGAAGCCATTTTATTGGTATTAGTTTATTCTTATATTGATTCCATATTATATTTATTACATTTTATGGATTATTACAACAGGGCCGGCTTAGCTCAGTTTGTAGAGTGTCACCATAGGAACCACAAGGTTCCGGGTGCGATACCAGCCTCGCCTACTCAGCGTATGAGTAGCACATATGCTTTAAAGTAAGGAGATGAAGATAAGTGTGGCGCCCAAACTCAGATGCACAAACAATTTCCTTGGTCTGGCGCTAGTGAAAAGCGGATAGACTCCCTCGCTGTCTAGTTGATACCAACATTACTTACGACGACATTACTTACTTTTTTAACGACGGGTCTGTTTAGCGCAGTCGGTAGAGCACCCGCCTAGGAATCGCAAGGTTCTTGGTTCGATACAAGTCCACGCCAACTCAGTGCACGAGAAGCACAGATTGGATAATATAATCTCTGCGGTAAAGTGGGGAGTTGACGGTAAGTGCGTGCTCCACCACAGTACAAAAACAATATCCCTGATCTAGCGCTAGCGAAAAAAAAAAGAGATAGACTCCCTCGCTGTCCGGCTGATACCGACGATAGGCCACTTCGTCAACTTACAAAGCTGAAGGCGCGTGGTGTAATGTTTACCTTTGTAGGAAATGAACACGACGAGAATTTAAAACCTAGACGAGCTAGTTTGCATTTGACATAAATGGTAAGGGTAATAAACTTGAGAAATATACGAATCCAACTATTTTCCCTATAGTCATTGGTAAATTACTGTGGCAGACTGGCCTCTTTAACCTTGGTATGGCAACCAGTCTAGGAGAAGGAAAATTATGAACTCAAACAAAAGGGTCTCTCTTCCGGTAGTTAAAAAATACTACGAGAGTTCCCTTCCTCCTAGTCCTCCATTTTACTCCTAAGCAAAATCCACCATGACCTTTTTATTATGGATTTTGAAATATAGAATATCGGATTATATACTCCATGTTAGACAACTACAACTACTACTACTACAAATACTACTACCATAATAATAATTATTATTATAGGGAAAAATAACGAATAATTAGGGATATCTGGCAGTCCCAGCCTATATGAAATAAAAAATGTGTGCTTATCTCCTTGGGAGAGTATATTAATAAAAGTGAATAGTAACACCCAAAAACGACAGATCCCAATAAAAAGCATCAACATTCGTGTATATATATATATAATATATATAATATATTATATATATATATATATATATATTTGTGTGTGTGTGTGTGTGTGTGTGTATGTGTGTGTGTGTATGTGTGTGTGTGTGTGCGCGCGTATGGGAATTTCTGAACAGAAATTTGCTTGTATATAGCAGTGTGTAAAGCAAGCAACATTGTGTTGTGTACATATATATATATATATATATCTTTTACACCAAACCATCAGCAACTTCCCCAATTCCCACGTACCGTTCAGGCATTACATATGTTCTGTAAGACATTGGAAGTAAATGGCCTTACCTTGCAATAGATTTTTTCTATTAAACGTTTAACCTAGGTTATAATGTGAGACCTGACATTATATTCATATCAGTCTTCTGAGATCCTCTCTTCTGCAATGACAGTTTTGAAGTCGCCAGTTATATTTCAAAAGTACTTACCTGCAAAGATAAAAGAAAGAAAGTATATAAGTATAAAAAAGTATGAATAAATACATTCCCAAAGTGTAAGAGTGATATCTATTAAGAACGGAGATTCGGTCTCTATTTGTAACCGAAACTATATCACTACTTTCGTCACATTACACAAAATCATCAATACATAGAATAAAACACCTAATATTAATAAAATAAATTAAAGTTGTACCTTGAATCCTTTCCATTGTAATAATGACAATTTAAATAAACTATCTATTATTTAAATAAATTATGTAAACTATGAAAACAATTAAAAAAATATATTATTACTTTAAATGGGAAAAAATATTTGTGAAATTTGAAACCAATCTTTAGAATATCTTTTACTTTCGTATTTTTTTTTTCAGGAACAAGACATTAACTAAAATGTTTACAAATAAATACCTATGACTTAAAATGTATGTGTAAAATATTTAAAATATATGTAAAATGTATGTGTAAAATATTCAAAATAATTTGTGAGACAAAGTGGAGTATTTCATATTATGAACTGCTCAGTCAACAGAGTTCCATCCTTAATCATTACCGGTCGCCAATCACGACCAACAGGTGGCCCCATTGGACGGGTTCTTATACCTCTGTATAGATGCAGTCGGATTATTTTAAAGTTCCACCTCACAGGGCTATGTCTATCTGTATGTCTGTACGTTTGTTTGTACAACGACAGAGCGCACGTCCTTTTATAAATTCAATATACACGCATTGAATAAAGAAAACGATGAAAGAAATACATTAATTGAATTGTATTGTGCTTTCGAAACCATTTTCTTCGTGATTCAATTACGAAACGAGATTTAATTAAAAACTCAAGATACCATTATTTTCATGGTCGTCTCTCTTGAACCGAAGTAGATGATATATTGTGAATCTATTCGAAAAAACACAGATTCAGTTAAAGAGTATTCACGCAAACCGTCTACTATGAAAATAGAAGACACAATTTAATGTTGTCGGTCAAAAGCAACGGAGAGATTATAGCATCTTCATGCTCGAGATTTCTTTATTATTTCATAATTCATTGTAATTTTTAATAGGGAAACATCGTTTGAATATGTCTCCTCAAACTGGAAATTTACTGTTAAGGCAGATTAAAAAAAAAACCAGGTCCAAATGAATTTATTTTGCCAATAAAGTAAAAAAGAAAATTACAACAAATTACCTAATCAAAAACTGCAATAATGTAAAGAAAATTAAGATCAATTTCAAATTGTTTCAAATGATTTCAGAAAGAAATAGTTTGGTTTGGTTTGGGTTGATTTGGTTTGTTTTGTTTTACGGCATATCAACCTCGGTGGGTTATTTAATGCCGACAAAGTTGTGAAATAAAATCATTCTTAATGCATAATACAATTTTGTTTATAAACTCATGTTTTTCTATTTAACCCATATATGGGACCCTAACAGGTACTACCACTCCGGGTCAGAGTGGACCAGCGAGCAATGGTGATGAAGGCGTGCTCCACATTCCCCAAACCTCCAAAACTGGAACCTCACCATCAGATAGAGTTTGACGTCATTTCCAGGACATGTAGACCCTCAGTCACCGCCTTCTAGCACCCATATGATAAAAAGGGGTTGGGGCTTGCCATAAGGGCAATAGGGTTGCAAAAATCATATAGGTGCTAGGGCTTGTCGTGACCAGCCGATTGATCGGAGGGGGCCTCTCCGACTGCCCGTCTAGCCCAAGATAGGGCCAAAGTGGAGTATTGCAAGTCATGGACTGCTCATCCGCCTGGGCTCTATCCTTAAGCATCACGGGTCACCACGCGCGGCCAACAGGTGCCCCATTGGGGGAGTCTTACCCCTCTGCAGAGGTGCAGTCGGTGCATTCTACCGCCCCACCGACAGGGCGGAAAAGAAATAGTGAGAAAAATAATTTAAGAGGGCATTTTTGAGAAATATCGGATGAATTATAGAAACTAGCAAAAATATGCACACCCTGGACGCAAGTATTTAAGTTTTATTGTAACGAAATATCATATTAGATTAGAAAGACTACCAAAACTAAATAAGAACGAATATAAAGATATGTGTTCGCATCCTTTTGTCTGCTAAAGACGATGACGTAGTGTCCATTTTCTTCTTCTTTTTTCAACTGCATCTGTGTGAGTGGCTGAACAGGCTAATTTTTGAATGGCAATTTCTGGTCCAGTGACTGCAAACAGTGATGCTTGCTG
>CM042141.1:139386091-139391091 GCA_023376005.1 Doryteuthis pealeii
CTAGTCCGTCTCACTCTTGTTTGTGAGATAGGGGACAGGTGGTCATACATTTGCTTCCTTGTGGGGTGCTGCTTCCACGTCTTGTTCAAGACTGCACGCAGCATTCTTGTGCAGTTCCCATCTAGCTTATTCTCAAGGCGCGTCGTTAGGTTCCAGGTGGTGCAGCCACACAGCAGTACTGATATGACTACAGCCTGGAATAAATGTCGCTTTAGCTTTTTAGTGAGATCGGATTTCCATATGACTTATAATTTGTTTGCGGCGAATCATGCCTTTCCTATTCGTGTATTAACATCGCTTTCCGTGGGTGATATATATATATATATATATATATATATATATATATATATATATATATATATAGAAGAAGATATATATTTTACATATATGGAATATTTTAAATAAATAAATACACAATTCCAATATAATGAAATACAAATATAAATCTAGCAAATAATGATTAAATTAAATGTAACATAAATGCAATTCTAATAAAAGTTAAAGTTGGTAATATAATTTAGATTTTAGGTAATGTAAGAATTGTGTATAATACAAGAAGTGTAAGGTAATTTTTTATATATAAATTCATACACACATACATTATATATATATATGTATATATATATTATATATATATATATATATATATATATTATGTCGCGCAAGCAGCACGGATATCCATGACAGTCTCTCGCCAACCCTCCCTATCACTCATTGCTTCTGGGAGCTCTTATATATTCATATATAATTGTATAGCTTTAATCTCAGTTCTCTAAATGTTCTGATAATATAAAGAACAATATAACATAAATTAAAATTATGATGACAGATAAAATTTTGGTGACAATAATAATTATCATGATATCATTTTAGAACAATGTATTGATGGTAAAAGTGATAATTATTATTATTATACTAAAGCTGAGCGAATCAACTTTGACACCTAAAGGCTATTCCTATGTAGTTTAATGACACAAAACACATTCCAAAATATTAATTACATTTGGGATTAAATTATGTTTGAAAAAATTCCATTTTTAACCGTAATTAGTCATAATTTGCAATTAAGTAAAAAATCCACCATACTCTCTCTTTACTTCTTACCTGTTTCTTTCTCCCCATCTCAATATATTTAGAATGCCTACTCATTATATATAGAAGAAGAAAATTTAATGGAGCTATCCTGGTCGAAAATAAGTAGCGAAAATCGGAAAAAAGTAAAATAAAAACTAAAAGAATGATTTTTGTAGATATTTTATTTTTACCCTTTTGGATTTAATTGGCTATTATCTTATAGAAATTATACATCGATATTTGTTCTGTTTAAAAGGAGGGAGGCCTACATTTCCAATTGAGTTTTTTCTACAAAAAAGTATTAGATAACAATAATAAAGTAAAATAGTTATTAAATAAATATTTGTTTTTTAGAATCTAAAAATATGAAATTTGAAACTTAATATTAGGCGTTTCATATATTGAATGAATTGTATATATTAATTAACCATAGCAGAAATACCTAAATAAACCAAAAGTTTTGAAATAGAATAACTGAAGCATTATAAAATTAATTTCTTGATAAATCACCACTGAAAATGTCATTAAAATTGGAAAATTCCCTGATATTTGGTATTTTTCTTTTTAAATCGGGAGGGAGGGTAAATTTATTTTGCAAAATACAGATTTTACTTCATGTTAGACAGCATTGACGGCCATGTTTACGATAATCTCATCAAAATAGACCGAAAAATAGTTTAAAATATATTAAAAATATATTACATCATTGCGATTTCTCAACAATTTAACCCGAGCTCAATGGATGACCAAACGGGTCATGTTTTTTTAGTATATATATATATATATATATATATATTATATATATATATATATATATATATATATATATATATATACTAGAAAAACATGAACCAAGACGTGTAAAAAAGTACCAAGTTTAAAGCTGTACTCACCAAGATTAAAATGAAGAATGCATGGAACATTATTTTTTAAGGAATCCACTCAAAAAGTACAAAAAATCTCGGTACTCTTTTGACACACCTTATATATTATATATATATATATATATATATATATATATATATATATATTATATATTCAAGTGATCGAGGGAGTGCTTGGTGTTGGTGTACCAAAGGCATTGGTGGAGTATATCCCTATATTCTTTATCACTAAACAATTCATATATTTTATTTGTGCATTTGCCTACGAGGAGTAAGAACGATTTGTTGATCTCAACACGGCACACCTCAGTTAGGAGAAAATGGTTTGCTATGTTTGCAGTTTACTTGTCAGTCTTATCCACTAATCTCTGTCAACTGTGGACAGACTGCCTCCAAAATATCGACAAAAGGATTGGCCCTCCATCCCAAGAATAACCCTGCTCTCAAAAGCGCTCTTTTCACTCTTCGCATCCGGCAAAAGAATGGACGACCCGAGATAACATCAAAAACCTCTTAATGTGGAGCGGAGAGGTCAAACTATATTTAAAAAAAGAGCTGAAGAAAAATAGCTTTATTTACATTCACACACATACACACGTATACATATGTTCATGTATAAACACGATATAAATATATGAACCTTTCTTTGGTAGTAAATTATTCGGAGATTATAACCTCTAGGTTTTTTCGACAATACTTACACACTCAAATACGTATAGCGTGACTAAATGTAAGTCTACATCAATCTATTATCGTATTCTAATATATATATATATATATATATATATATATATATATATATATATATATATATATATATATATATATATATATTTAAACATTTGTTTTGGGATGAAACAAAGAAATCACAGTGCTCAACCACAAATTTGTAGGAGCTTTATAATAACAAGAAATGTCTTCAAATAAACACCAGAAAATTTAGCAGCCTGACGATGGTGAAATAACCTGCAACCTGGGTAGTTGCTTATGAAAAACTTTTATATTTAAAAAAATTCACAAATATATACATATATGCCGGGTTAGCTCAGTCGGTGGAGCGTTCGGCTAGAAACCACAAGGTTCCTAGTTCGATACCGGTCCCCGCCAACTCAGCGTATGAGTAGCACAGGGATCTGTGCGGTAAGGTAGGGAGCTGATGGTAGGTGTGGCGCTCTACCTCAGATGCTAAAACAATCTCCTTGGTCTAGCGCTATTGAAAAGGGGATAGACTCCCTCGCTGACTGGTTGACACCGACTCCAGGCCACCCTGTCGACTTACTTACTATATATATATATATATATATATATATATATATACATTTATATTTATATATATAACTCTATGTTATATATATAATTATATATAAAATTAATTGATAAATAAGCCATCTTTTTTACTTACTTTTCTTTTAATATTTTCATCATGTCCCATTGAAACAGATTAGCGTTATCACTTCCGAGCGCTCAGTGCCTCTCTTATTCCATTCACTCTTTCTTTTTTCTTATTATATTTTTGTTTGTAACTTGTGATTTTTCTTCCCTTTCTTTCTTTATAATAAAAAATGGGATGGTCCGTTATTTAGCAGAAGTGATGATGATCAGTAAAAAAAAAATTCGGCGGATAAGCAATACAAGATTATCAGGATTCATATATTTGCATTTAATCTTGGACGATTTAGACGGTCTCATTCTTAACCAGAGGGTGTTGCAAGATGATAACGGTAATACAATCAAGGAACACGAGATTTGGATTCTTTGGGGTCTAGTTCCTTCTTATCTGTTCCTGAAAACTCAGTGGATCACAAAACCTGGAGAAAATACTAACAGATACACCCCCCCCCCACACACCACACACCCACACACACCACACACACACACACATATATATATATATATATATATATATATATATTATATATATATACTGTCGGATTGATTTCTTCATTTTACTCCCATATATATATATTATATATATATATATATATAATATATATATATATATATAAGTCCGACAGTATGTGCAGAAATTGAGACAAACAGGGGATTTTACACTGGATGGAAGTTTATTATTGGTCGTAATGTCGATGTTCCAACATTTCGGTTTATATAGAAAACTTCATCAGGACAATATGAAACAATTAAAGGAAAAATAGTTTTGTTGTTAAAAAGGTGGATGTTTGGCTTTGTAAAATATGTGTCTTATTTTCCAAACTCAGCTCATTCAAAAACATCCATCATTTTTTTAACAATCAAATGTATATATATATATATATATGTATATATATATATATATATATATATATATATATATATATATATATATATATATATATATATTGAAAGATAAAAGGAAAGAAAATGTTGTATGGATAAAAATTATTTATTGGAATGCCGACACACAAAACATAACATTTTAAAAGAAACTTATTTTTTTTCGAACACAACCAAATTCTCTGTATTCATCCTGATTTACTTTCAAATATCAAAATATCTTGTTCTGAAGATGACCGCTTTTTTGTATACTTAAATGTTATGTTTTCTCAGTTATTATGATTTGATTTGATTTTGTATTGAAAATAATAAATAAAATAATATGTATACAAGGACAAACCCTTGGTCGAAACACGTGTCAACATTCCAATAAATACTTTTTTATCCATAAATCATTTTCTTTCCTTTTATCTTTCAACAATAGTCGGATTCATTTTCATTTAAAAAATTACACACACACACACACACACACACACACACACTCACACACACACACACACACACACACACACATATAATATATATATATATATATAGTAAATGAAGAAAAACTCTAAACTTGCTTCATTACAATAATTTATTTCAACCGTATTAATACGGCATCTTCAGGTAATCACAAGAACATGAATCTTACCTCTTTTTCTTAATTTTCTTCATTTACTAAATATCTTGCTCTGTCCTTTTACTCACTGGTATTAGGTACATTGAGCTCTCCTTATGGTCTACCTGCATCAGCTTGGTTAAACCACACATGGAAAGACCCTAACTACG
>CM042141.1:139401091-139403591 GCA_023376005.1 Doryteuthis pealeii
ATACGGCGCAACATTTACCAATCAAATATTGTTTATTTCAAAAAATAATATTAGTGAGCTGGTTGATTTTTTCTTTGTTCAATTTTTTTTTTGTTTATTTTACGGCATATCAAATTGTTTTATTTTCAATTTTTTTTACTCCTTTAATAAATATGAGGATTTGTCTTACTTATGATACAAACCCTCTGACATTGAATTTTAAACTCCCACCTTCTCAGGCAATGTCTTTCAAAAATTAATTCTACGACGCCTGAAGGGTGTTTTCTGTTGCTAGTATATATATATATATATATATATATATATATATATATATATATATATATATATATATATATATATATATATATATATGTAGTATATTAAGAAAAATGAAAAAAAAACAGGTTTAAATGGGTTAAGTGGTGAGTTTATTGGCCGTCACTGCAGTGTTTCGATCTATTAAATAGATCATCTTCAGGGCATAAGATAAGAAATTGAAGATGATCTAATTAATAGATCGAAACACTGCAGCGTCGGCCAATAAACTCACCACTTAACCCATTTAAACCTGTGTTTTTTCATTTTTCTTAATATACTACATACCGTCGGATTCACTTCCTTTCTTTCACACACACACACACACACACACACATATATATATATATATATATATATATATATATATATATATATATATATTCCCGTTATTTATTCGATGTCTTATTATGAGTATATAACACAGTATATATCAATTGGTTGTTTGAAGTAACTAGTCCCGTGAAATCTCGTTTCTCTCTTCCAAGGTTTCATCAGAAATTATTTATAGACAAAATAAATTACCTTCTCATTATTTAGGTACTATATGACAATCTAGTAGTTTTGGGTCATTTATGCAAAATTAATTTATTATTGATAAATAAACAGTTTGCTTAGAGTGCCTGTTCTTTAACAAATATAATTTTGTGTTTTCGTCGAAATCTTTTCCCTATTCAACTATTGTTTTATGTTCTAATATATACATATTTACCAACCCCTCCGCACGAGCAGGATGTGATAAAAGGTCAATTTCTTAAGCGGAGTTTAACAGGTTTGAATTCAGAGTTTTCCTTCTCTTAACCGGTTGCCTAACCAAGGTTAAAGAGCCCAGTCCGCCCTACTATTTACCCATAGCTGGAGGGAGAGTAGAATTCATACCTTTCCCAAGGGTATTAGCGCTAAGTGAAATGCAATTATGTTCTAATATATAAGATCTTATACTGGGACTGTCTTTAAAGCACGGTTTATTGGCTGGTTGGTTTTTACAGTGTGTCAACGTGTGTTGGGTTATTTTATGCCGCAATTGTTTTGCTTATGCATTCTTAATTGGTATTCAATTTTTTTAAAAACACATTCTTAGAGACTTTTGTCTATTTAACTCAAAGATAGGATCCTAAAATCTACTACCACTCCGGGTCAGAGGGGACCTGGGAGTAATGGCGATGAATGGATGCTCCACACTGCACAGGGCCCCACAATTGGAGCTTCACGATTAGATGGAGTTTAATGAAAGTACGGTGCAACATTTACAATCAAATATTGTTTATTTCAACAAGAAATGTTGGTTTGTTTGTTGATTATTTTGTAGTTTTATTTTTATTTTATTTTTTTTTACTCTTGTTTTACGGCCTACAAATCCTCTTCGAATAATTTAATGTAGAATGAAATCATTATTGACAAACAAAGAACTCAAGTTGTTTACAGTGTCTGCTCTTGCATAATGAATCATCTAATTCTGACATCGCTTCGGTGCGCTCATCCCCTATCCATCTTTCCTCTACACTCTTTCTTTCTTATATTTTTTCTGTGTAGCATATAATTTTTCTTTCTTTTCTTTCTTTATTATTAAACGGAATGGTCCGGACGGTACTCATAAAAAATAAGAATTCGGTGGATAAGCAACATCAGATAATCAAGATTTTCAGGATTTGGACGGTCCCATTTTTAACCAGGGGATATCGCAAGATACAATTATTCGTTCAATTAAGGAACAAGAGTATTACTATATAGTAATTTTACGGGTCATTCAAAATAGTTTTACTGCAATCCAATATGTAATAAGTATAATACTTTTGATTCAACTCTCTTTCGCTCACTCTTTTTTTTTCTTTTTTTCCTTTTCTTAAGGAAAAAGTAATCTATGAAATCAACGACTTTGAAAGAACTTGAAGGATGAATACGAGAAGTAATTTTTGCCATTCCACAAGAGTTTCTGGGAAGATCAGTTAATACAATTCCCGAGCAGCTTGAAAGGAGAGAGGCGAATGCTGTTTGCCATTTAGAATTGTGGATAAAACTCCATGTTACAAGGAATGTCAGAAAAGTTCCCTACTCGCCCGACCTGGCTCGATGTGATTTTTTCCCCTTCCCCAAGTTCAAGGGGGTCATCAAAGGAACCCATTTTGAGGATGTGACCGACATCAAAAGCCGTGATGACAGAGCTACGGAGATTCCCGCAAGAATCATTACACAAGTGCATGCAAGT
>CM042141.1:139408591-139433591 GCA_023376005.1 Doryteuthis pealeii
AACCAGTAAATATAGACATGGCAAAATTTGTCAACCAGTCAAACCGGTCAAAGCCAAAGAGATTGACATTGTGTTGTATTTTGCTCGTGGTGGATGGTTTGGGTAGATACATACAGAGAGTCAATAAGATTGGAATTGTTTCTCTTTCTGTTTCTGTGATGGCGTTCAACCTGGGTCAATTGAGATGACCTCATCGAAAGAATTCACCTGTGGTTAATTTATGGAATGAGTAACAAGCGAATATTAAATTCACAAGCGGCCCCCTAAACCCGCATGCATATCCCGGTCAAGGGAAGGAGATACACTTTCCTGACGCAGATTTCCTACAGACGCGATGACATATACGTCAAAAGCCCCGAGTTCAAATCCTAGATGTGATAATTGCATTTAACTTTGCGCTAATACCCTTGGGAAAGGTATGAATCCTACTCTCCCTCCAGCTATGGATAAATAGTAGGGCAGACTGGGCTCTTTAACCTTGGTTAGTTAATCAGTCTAGGAGAAGGAAAACTCTGAATTCAAACCTGTTGAACTCCGCTTAAGAAATTGACCTTGTGTCACATCCTGCTCGTGCGGAGGGGGTTGGTAAATATATATACGTCAAAAGCAGTTGATTCCTGAGGATGATAGGGAAGCCTCTTGGATTTTCACCACAGTCACTTTAACCGGGTTTTGGCTCTAATACCATTGAGTGACAGACCTTTCGCCTTGGGTGACCTACCAGTAACTCAAGCCCCAAGTTTAGACGCCCCAGCCGCGTTGAGGATGAGTTGGACTTTAGAAATCATGTACTAGTTGGCCATTGAACAAAGAGCTGCCTCCGTAGTTTCATTTGATACTTTAGATGCATTGCTCTGAATTATTTATTATCGCTCTGAATTATTTTGTATGACATTTTCAATTCACTGGATACGTGAAATGTTCTACGAGTTATTTAATTTGCATGTACCTAATAGATATAAAGAATTCTCTTCATGTAATTATTGTGTAATAATTTTTAATGTCATGCGTTGTTCTATATTCATTCAACTCGTTGCGGCGACAAGCAAGAGTTTCCAGGTGTGAAGGTTGTCTTCGTATGTGTGTCACTTTAAAAACTACAACTCTGTGCAAACAATTTCTAGTTGTAATAGAAAAAAAACCTGGATACTAAGTAAGATATATCCCCGGATATATATATATATATATATATATATATATATATATATATATATACAGAAAATTTCATTTTTAAAAAGCACAGGTCGCTGTTAACAATTCTTAGTTTAATTAAAAAAAACTGGAAACTTTGTTGTTTAAACATGTGTAGTAATATATATCGGGTTAGCTCAGTCGGTATAGCGTTCGGTTAGAAACCACAAGGTTCCTAGTTCGATACCGGTTCGATTAGCACAGGGATCTGTGCGGTAAAGTAAGGAGCTGACTGTAGGTGTGACGTTCCACCTCAGATGCCAAAAACAATCTCCTTGGTCTAGCGCTATTGAAAAGGGGATAGACTCCCTCGCTGACTGGCTGATACCGACTTTAGGCCGCCCTGACAACTTTACTTTACTTATATATATATAAAACAATTCACGTCGAAATAAGTAGAACACTATTTATTCTCTTAGCAAACTTAATAGTAAAGAAATACAGAAATAGCAGGAGAAACAAAAAGCGTATATATAGTTGTACAGGGTGATTGAAAAGTAACTCCCTATTCTAAACCGTTTATATTTGTTTTCTTTATGTGCAGTTACATTTTTCTCAATTCTTTAATCTATGTTCCTTACATTTGTATTCAAGAATTGAATTGGTGCTACTCATCTATGAATGTAATCTGCCTTTAGTAAGGCTACCAATTTTTAATTATTATTATCATTATCATTATTATTATTATCAGTATTATTATTATTGTTGTCATTATCATTATTATTATTATCATTATTATTATTATTGTCATTATTATCATTGTTATCATTACTATTATTATCATTATTATCATTATTATTATTATTATTATCATTATTATTATTAATATTATTATTATCATTATTATTATCATCCTTATATTATATTATCATCATTATTATTATTATCATTATTATTATTATATTATTATCTATATGTTAATAATCGTGTTGCTTAATGTACAATTAAGCAACACGATTATCATCTTGCAACACCCTCTATTTAAAAACGAGACCGTCCAAATCGTCCAAGATGAAATGCAAAAATGTAAATCCTGATTATCTAGTGATGCTTATCCACTGAATTCTTATTTTTTATAAATGTTGTCGTCTCAGCCAAATAATGGCCATTCTGTTTTTATTGTAAAGAAGTAAAGGGAAGAAAAAAGAAAAAGAAAATATAATATGAACGAAAGAAAAATAAAAATGAAAGAAAGAAAGTAGGGGAAAGATAGAGATAGATGAACACGCGGAAGCGATAATGCCAATGTGCTTCAATCGAACATAAGAAAAAGGGAGAAAGAAAGAAAGAGAGAGAGCGAGAGAGAGAGCGAGAGAGAGAGAGCGAGAGAGCGAGCGAGAGAGAGAGAGAGAGAGAGAGAGAGAGAGAAAGAGAGTTAAATCAAGATTATTATACTTTTCCATATTGAACTCTTTAGCAATAGCTCTTAATTATTAACACATTGTAATAAGTAAATTATCATACTGTTGCACATCAGCTATATGCTAGTTATTTGAGTTTATCACACCAGCGTTAGCTGATGGTCTTACACTGGAGTCTGAGCGACAAAGAATCTCCTCAAATCACCAGGTCACTCCTGAGTATTCCAGCTAGATTCACTAATGCTGTTTTCAGGATAGTCTCAATACTTCCTCTGATTTCAGTTCCTCAAGAGTTTTTTTATAAGCATTTGGGGACCGTTCCAAGTCCACCAACTACTATTGGTATCACTTTTACCCTCGCATTCTACTTTTTTTCAATTCCTTACGAGGTCTAGGATTGTGTCTATCTTTTCGTTTTCTTTTTCCCTCTTCACCCTCTGATCTGCTGGAATTGCAAAATCTACAAGTTGACGAGTTAACTTTTTTTTTAAAAATCAATTCTAAGTCTGGTCTTGTGGTTGGGGTAATGCGATCAGTCTTTATCTCAAAGTCCCAGAAAATTTTAAGCAATTTATTCTCAAGATTTATGCATATACCATTTTTTTGTATTGTCGAAATCTACTTTTTTTTTTCATAATTCCCAGTGGATCCCATTTCCAACACAGTCTTGTCAAGCATTTTTTTAAATTTCGTTGCGCTAGTTTGCTGCATTCGCTAATTATTATTATCATGAGAGTTTTTTTTCACACTAGCGTTAGCTGATACTATTTCACTGGAGTCCAAATGACAGCAAGTCTCCTCAGGTCTCCAGGTTATTATCATCATCATCATTATTATTATTATTATTATTATTATTATTATTATTATTATTATTATTATTGTTGTTGTTGTTGTTGTTGGAATAGTGATAATTAGGCAAATGAGATGATTGTACTGATAAATTGACTCACGTTGTGTTGCTGCCCGTAAACGATTGTGCATGTTAAAAGAATTAAACCCGAGATGGTTAAGATTGTAATTTTAGAAGAGATAGAAGAATTGTCTTGAGGACAAATTCTTGAAAGAATTCTGCTCCAAGGTTTTTTTTTTTCTTTTCTTTCCAAACTGGCAATGGATTTTGCCGAAAGGTTTGATAACATCTTGATCAGTATCAGTTCGAAAATTGAAAAGGAAAAAAAAAAAGAAAAAAGAAAAAACGAAAACCGATTGTTTTCTATCATTTTCATGGCATGTTTTAACCCGTATTCGTTTACAGCAGGTGTGGTCCTCAGACGAAACATTAATATCAGGCTGGCATTGCAATTTTTAGAGAAATAATTAAAAGGATATATACACATAATTTAATTATCTGTCTATCTATCTATCTATCTATTTACTTATCTCTCTCACACGGATATGCATGCACCTACACACACACTTTCATTCTCTTTCTCTCATATATATATATATATATAATATATAATATATATATATATAGGTAATTTATGAGGAAGACCGTCCCGGTCCCCTTCCTCAGAACTTGCTACCGGTGACTGCTGAAAAAACAACCCAGTTACGATTAAGTCCGTAGCCGAAGTAGTGTCACTTGAAAGAAAACAACCAACTTGGGGCGTTTTTTTTTTCGACATTCAATTACAAATAAAAAATCCAAAACGTTTATTTTTTCGGTATTTTCATTTTATCTTAATATATTTATTTCCAACAATCAATTACAAGTAAAAAAAATCAAAATATTTAGGTACTCCTGTTTATTTAAACAAAAAAAACAAGAATTAAACAAACATGAATAAAAGAAAATCTGAGTATTTAGATATTATTTTATATTTTAATTTAAATTAATATCTATCGATCTAGATATCTATCTATCTTCATTTGTTCATATCTATATTATTTTGTTTGTTTATCTATCTAACTATCTCAGAATATTCAAAATTAGTCATCTTCATATTTATCTATCTTAATTTGTTCATATTTATCTATATTACTTTGTTCCTATTTATTTACCTATCTATTATCTATATATCAGTCTATTCAAAACTATCTATCTATATCAATTTGTTCTTATCTATGTTATTTTGTTTATATCCATCAATCCATCTATCTCTGTTTCTATCTTTTTATCTGCTTTTCAGAAAAATATATAACTATTTTCCAATATGCCTTAATAAAATAATAAAATTAAATAAAACCACGTTTTTATCGACACTGCTTCGGCTACGGACTTCAATAGTAGCTGGGGTTAGTTTTCAGCAGTCAGCGGTAGCAAGCTTTGAGACAGGAGACCGGGAGGGTCTTTCTCATAAATTACCTATATATATATATATATATATATATATATATATATATATATAGGCTGTTCGGAATAAATTTGCATACATATATTTGGTTATTTTTTCTCCGTAGTTTGGAGGTACTGACGCACACTATGCATCATTTAAAAGCCTGGACCCTTCTTCATGTATATACGTGATGACAGATAGAATGGATGACTGAAACCCACCTGAATCATAGAGGACAATAAATTGTATCATGATGATCTATGCCGGACATCAAAATAATGAGATTATGGTTGCGGAACAATGCACCTAAACACTGATAAAACAATCAGGCATGGACTAGAGAAGTTCATAGAGTAGCCCGCTGCTTCAAACAACACAAAAAAAAAGTGCAGGTGTTATATCAGGACTTCTGGCTGGCCCCTCAAGCGGACCACATCTACCCATCCCTCTCGGTATAGTAGATGGTGATTCAGCCATTTACGAACAACAATAGCAAAATGTGGACGAAGACTATCTTGCACAACACAGATTTAATTGCCAGTATTTTATTTTTATAAACTCATTGCACACTCGGTTTTCCGGTTAACGCCAGGGCCAGCGAGATTCGACCGCTGGACTTGTCAAGAGTTTAATAATAGCGTCGATCCCAGGGGGCTATCCCCCCTCTTGTGGGGGATGCCGAAGGGATCGACACAATTTGTGTTCTTTCCCACCCATGAGCTTCGGCTTGTGGGTGGGCCCACGTTAAAACGAGGCTGTGCCCAGTCCATACAAGTGGGGTATGCGACAAATATACACAGATTTAATGCCATATATTAAGGAACATACATTAAAGAATAGAGAAAAATGTAACTGCATGCAAAAAATCTAATTATATAGTTTGTAATCACACATTATTGCTTGATAACCTGGCATTGTTACAAAATGATATCATGGGATGACCCCACTTAAATTCGACACAGCAGCAATCATTTATGTATGTATAAAAAAAGGGACAATGTTTGCTTTACGTGTCATTTGAACACTGGAAATCAATTACAAAAACTCCAGGATTCTTCATTTCATTTCAATCACAATAAGCCGTCGCTTGATGAGGTTGTTACTGTTGCCAAGCAACAACATAGAATAAATTAGATTCTTCTATGTTGAATGCTGAACTGAATTTTAATAACTTATAACAGAATGATTTATGATAAATTAAAATTCAATCATGTTTCAATTAATGACATTTATATCTAATTTTCCCACGATAATTTCACCTCAAATAGAGGAAGTAGGAATTTCTGTGTTTACAAACAACTCCGCATGAACAGGATGTGACACAAGTTAAATTTGAAAGCATGGTCGGATTTCAGAGTTTTATTTCTCCTAAACTGGATTTCATATAAAGTTTAAAGAGCTCAACATGCCCTGTTATTTACCTATAGCTGAAGTAGAAAAGGTTGCTTGCATACCTTTCCCAAGAGTACTGGTGTGATGTGAAATGCAAACAATCTCTTCCAGGATTTGAACTCGGTTCGCCGCGTACATTTTTTACGACGTTACCTATTACAGCACAATCACTCTCTGAATTGGCATTTGTAGTTGTATTTAACTTTGAACTGGATATTAATCACGGCCAATTTGTTAAGCAGAATACAGTTTGTATTTGGGATTTACCTCAAGACTTGTTTCTTTATGTTACGATTCTGGTCGCTATTTAGGCGTTTATGTCTCCTATTGGTAAATCCAATGATAGAATAGTGTAGTGTCAGTAGTCGAAAATCTGATGTATTCCTGAAATAATAGGTAGAACGAGAATGTACTCATTGTAGCCAAGAATCCAGCTATAGTCCTTGAAATCTTCAGTAAAACAAGGTTTTACACGTTGTAGCAGAGCATCCAGTTTTAGTCCTTCTGGTAGTAACATGTTAGCAACTGATTTCAGGACAATTACCGACTACTATAAACACATTTTATATCATTTACCATTGTTCCATGCCTGCTTTTTATTTTGGGAAAATTATAAATATATTGTGGAATTCTGCGTACATCTTATCCATTAGATAGTCCAACAATTATCAAGGCTAAATAACCCAGTGTTCCCTACTATTTACCCATAACGAGAAGGAGAACAAAGTAATTCATGACTTCCCCACTGACAATGGCACGAATGGAAACATCAGCTGTCTCGTTCAGGATGTGACCCGCCTGGCCAATTACATAATCTACGATGATACCCGTTAGGATAAGGGCGACTCCATTTGAAGATTGTAGATTATTTTGTTTCAGCAAAACTCCTCATTGAAAATTTCATTGTGAATATCAAATTGCTGTTCGATATCAAGATGCTACATAATTGCAAACCAGATTTTTCTCATTTATAGTAGAATATTATAAACTCAAAACGGATATTATTAGGTGTTATTTATTCCACAACCTTAAATAATTAAAATGAAGTATCTCTTTAATAAAATTTCCGAGCGCCCGTTTAGCCCAATAAGGACCACAATGGACTTCTCAGCCACCAGGGTGCCATCCTTAAGCATCACGCTTCACCATCCACGGCCGACTGGTGGCAAAATTTGGGGATCGAACCCCTTTGCAGAGGCGCAGTCGATGTATTATAAAGTTTCAGCCGACAGGCCTGTATATCAAGTTGTACAGTTCACATGCATATTAAGCATAAATATCTACAGCACCAGTTGATAGGGCGGTCGAAATTTTTGTACAGCACTTCCTAAAATCTACATTTTAACAGAGAACATCACGTAGTCTTTCTGATTTATCTGAGAAAGTATAATCTTGATAAATAGTCGATATAACGTGGAGTTCATCAGGTACATTTTTTTTATTTCAAGACATTTGAAGATTTTTTTTCTGTTAATGAAATAAATGAGTTAACCTTACAAAAACAATATATATATATATATATATATATATTTAAAGTAAATTAAAAGCCACAGCAAAGAGATCAATAAAGAAAATTGATTTAAAAGGTGGGATCAATAAGTCTGTACTCTGACACTTGGGTCATAACTAAATCATAATCTGAACATAACATTTTTAATCTTCAATGTATAGAAGTAATATTCGCCACTACATCACGCCTTAAGTATTAGTTTTGAAAAATATGATGTGATAATTTTAACTTATATTTTTTGGGAAACACAGGATTGTACAAGTGAAACATGCCCCCTACCTCAATCGACCTTGTGTTGCATAGGCTACTCTGAATCGTATACGTTATATACTGGTATTATAGCGGGTATCTAACCCCTTGAGGGAAGACATTTTTTTGCAAAAACGATCACCTTGTCAGCGTTTGCTTGTTCTGTGCGTTTTTCTTCTTGTTTACATCTCACGTTTAAGGTTTTGAGACATGTCGAGGAGATTAAACTAAATATAATTACGCAACTTCACACCGAGTGAGAACATGAACATCAGAGGCGCATAACGCTGGAAAACCCGCTGGAATAAAAGATTTGAGCGCTATCATTGGACTATTTTGAAGATAAAAAAGATTTTGAAAAAAAAAGTTAATCATTCTTGATTTGTGTTTTGGTAAATAAAACTTTAGTTTGGATACCTTTTCAACACACCTCGTAAGGATATAACCCGAAGGTTATCAATTTTCCTATGTCAGGAAAGATTATTATTTTTAGGGAAAGTATGCAATCAAAACGATTATAATTAGGTATTATTTATGACCGAAATCTAAACAACATTCAATATATATAAAGAGCGTATACATATTTTTGAACTGACATATATTAATCATTATTCTGTTCACACTACTTTTAACTTGTAGTTTTCCATTTATATATACCCACGTTTTCTCAAGAATTCTTTAAAGAATACTAATTGATTTTAACTGTGCCATAGTTGATCTCGATTTTTCCTGTAATCTTCCAGTGTTTTTCTTGTTCGTTAGGAACAGTTACAAGAATTGGGTATCAAAGACATCTTCATATTCCACAAACATTTTCAGCTCTCAGATAACAGCCAAGTTTTTGTCTCTTTCACTCTCTTTTATTTCTACTCAGTGGTCCGCTCCATCGACTAAATCGCCTATTTTCTTGGTATTATTTTGATTTTTCGGAAGATTTTCCACATCTTCATTGTTATATACACAACGTTTTGGCCGATGTGTCCTCTGGCCTTCTTCAGGTGTTTGTTGTTGAAATCAGGGACCTTGTCGTAATCGAGAACCTTCACGGAACTTCGAACCGAACCCATTATTCAATCTTCTGAGGTAGACTGTTCTCATTCCGTTAACCATGACCGGATATAAGTGTTAAGCTATGTCATGTATTCTAAATTATTATTGCGCTTGGCTACTGTATCCTGTCATGTAAGGCTGTATTATCTCAACCCTTCTATACATTGCGCCATGTGTCCAACTGCAAGAAGGCTCCTGAGTTCGAAAATAAGGTTCCCGAATTCAAGAAAGTTTCCGAGTTCGAGTAAAAATCACACTGAATAACGCCGAGGGTCACATCGGGCGAATTATAACAATAAAAGTGGGGACAATTTTTCGAAAAATTCAAATAATAAAAATTATCAAGCTGCATTTCAAATATACAAATTATATTTTTTTTGTGTTAATTGAAACCAGGCTTCGTCTTCTGGCGAGGATTGTATGTTAAATGTAGCTCAAAATCGCAGATAATTTTATCTGCATACGGGCAGTTGGAATTAAGAAAATGAAAGCAAATAAAAACAAGTGTTGTGTCCCTAACTATTCCTTCATTATTAACTTTAATCCAGAACAAATGAACCATGACTTATGGTTCCAGTAAAATTTATTGCGAAACCGTTATAATATATAAAATATTTTTATAACATGTAGTAAAATGACCTAGATATGTGAAAGATGTGATTCAGATCACTGCTTTTTGATATGGTATAAAATAAAAAGAAATATAGATAATTGAAGTTATTATCATACATTTGTTTTCTAGCGACATCTGCACCTATAAAAACCGTGCACGTTGAACTCCAACAACAATAGGTATCAAATTCACCTTCATATTCCAGAACTTTTTCAGCTCTCAGATAAGAGCCATGTTTTTTTGCCTATTTTGATTTCTTTTATTTCTTATGGTCCAAAGGAACGGCTAAATTGACTAGAAGACATTTTTTCTTGTTAATTTATCCCAGGCTTGGTCTCCTGCCCAGCAATTGTAGGTTAATTTGTAGCTCTAAGTCGTAGGGAATTGTATTTGTATACTTGCAGTTGCAATGGAAAAGCAAAAACAACTGTCCTGTCGCTAACAAATCCTTTAACATTATCATTAACTCAAGGCAAACGAGCAGAACTTTATGATACCACCAGAATTTATTGAGAAACCGCAGTGATATATAAAACATTTTTATAATATGTAGTAAACCCACCTAGATATCTGAAAGACTTGACTCCTTTTGGACATGGTAAAAAATAAAAGAAATATAAAAAAAATTGAAGTTATTATTATACATTTGTTTTCTAGCCGTATCTGCGCCTATAAAAAACGTGCTCGTCAAATTGTCTCCTGTTCGCTGAATAATGTAAGTTCATAGTGATGCATTCCTCACAGGAAGTCATTCTCTTTCAGCCTTTTTGTATTTGTTTATTTCTTGGATAACTTGATATTTTGTTTGTTTCTTTCTTTTTCCGCCTGTCGTTTTATTCACTCGCTTTGATTCATTAGAATAAATATAGAGAAAGAACAACTGGTGGCTCAGTCGGTATCAAAAGGTTAATGGTATCTCATGTCGATCGATCTTTTACATGACAGAATTCACAGAAATTAATGACTTGGTTCTAAGAGCAGATCAGTGATAAGTTTGTTAATAGAGCATCAGAAAGGCGACAAAAAACGGATGAGGTTCTCTTATCAATTCAGGTCAAACGACATTTAGCATAAAATAGGAAGAGATCCACTGAGAATGAATATTAATATCAAGGGAATTACTGAACAAGAAAACAGACGTATGGTGATATTATCTAACATTAGCATTTAATGTGTTTACAACAAAGGTATGTTGTTGGTTGGTTGGTTGGTTGGTTGGTTGGATTTCACGGCATGACAACCCTTGTTGGGTTATTTTATGCCGAATACGTTTTGTTTTATTCATTCCATTTGGGCATTCCCATTTTTTTGAAGCTCAATTCTTAAATACATTTTAATACTCATTTTTAAAATCTATTTACCCTAGAGATTAGGACCCTAACAGGTACTACCTCTCCGAGTCAGGGTGGACCTGGCAGTAATAGTGATAAAGGGGTACTCCACATTCCCCAGCGTTCCAGAATTGGAACTTCACCATTATAGCAGTTTCACGTCATACAAAGGATACTAATTTCCTCAACCAGCGCCTTCTATCACATATGTGATAAATTGTTTATGGGAGCCATAATAGAAATAGGGTTTGGATAATCATATAGGTGCCAATGATTGACGTGACCAGCCGATTGATCGGAGAGGACCCTTCGACTGCCTGTCTAGCCTAAATGAGAGCAAAAGTAGTGTTATGTCATAGACTGCTCAATTACCAGGATTCCGTGCTTAAGTATCACGGGTGGCCACCTACGGCCAACAGGTGATCTCATTGTGAGGATTTCACCCCTCTGCAGAGGTGCAGTCGTAATATTCTAAAGCCCAAGCCGACAGGATGGATTATTACTTAGGTATGTGAACAGTACAACTTGTATCAAAATCAAAGAAAAAGAATAAGGGGACAATACTAATTTTGACAGTAATGTTGGCAGTAATAAGGTTAAGAATTAGATTAGGAATAGCAAAATAATAACAATAATTAATATCTTTTTTTAACAAAATAGGATTAGTAAAATTTAGGATTAGAAGTAATACAAAAAATACTATTACTATAAACTTAATTATTTCTTAATGAAATGATTGTAACTTTATATTCCTGAATGAAATGATTAATATTTCTGAATGGAATTACCCACCTTATATAAAAAAGGAGGTTGTTGGCGTTTTTTCTATATAAGGTGTGTGCCAGATGTCCACTTCTACTTATAGACTCGCCGATAACATTGGCAGTACTCTGCTGCTGATATTCTTATTATACCGGCTGTTCTGGTCATACATACGCATATTGCTTTGAACCTTCGTGGAAGACGGAACATAGGATTATATCACTGGACCTTTGGCACTGCGTAGGATTCCATAACTCAGGACTTATTCACTTACCAAAGGATTCTATAGCTCAGGACTTACCTACTTTAAGTCCTTTACAACTGGCTAAGGATGGCGGTCAGAAACTTAACAATTATATAGAAACATGGTAATCATTATAATTTTTAGAAGTATTTATTTTATACCAATTTCTATTTGCAATAATATATTTGCTATTCGTGTGAAACACGAACAACCATTTTTGAGTAAGTCCTATGCTAAACGTGAAACTAAGTAATTTCATTTTCTTTCTTCCTAAGCGGAATTCGCTTTTCGTTACTTTAGTTACACGCGTAACATTTTTAACTGAACCTACCTCAGATATTCGTTTTTATAGCAATATTTTTTCATTAGTATTACTGAATTCTGAAATTTGGCTATTTTTTCCCCAACTCACCCAGGGTGTGAACGAAGAGTTGAGAAAATGAGTACATTTGGGATTCTACCAATCATTTTTTCATTACGCAAACGATTAAGAGCAGCTGGTGCACTTACCTAATTTTCCCTGGGGAAAAAAGGAATGAGACTTTGAATCTTACAGAAGAACATATCTTGTATTATTTCCTATGTATATGTTTTGTTGTCGTAGGTTAAGGGCCCTTTAGAGTAGCGATATAAAGCAATTAAAATTATTAATAATCTAAGACCTCTAAAATTTACAAAAACTTAACAGAAACAAAATACTAGTGTGGTTATTATTAAAAATACAATTATTATACGCAAGAAAGCCTAACAGAAAAGACAATGTATAAACATTTACTACAACTTCAGTTTTCTGACTTATTGTTCACTCATCCAAAGTTTTCAAGCATCAACGTGTAAATGCACTTAATCGAAAAGATTTAGATCATAAATTCAGATAACAAACGTGGCCTGCTATGAACATATTTATTACCACTATGTATCAACTTACACCAACTCAACAAAAACGTATACACAGTTATAAGACGACACATACATACCCCGACATTCTTATATATATATATATATATATATATATATATATATATATATATGTGTGTGTGTGTGTGTGTGTGTGTATGTGTTTGTGCACTCTTGTGTATCCATATATTCAAGCCAGTTCTAACATGAAAGAAAGAATATTTTCTTATTTCCATGCAATGCAGGAACATCTTCATGCCTACGCACTCTATATATCTGTCGATAGATAGATAGATAGATAGATAGATAGATAGATGTTCACCTGATATTCCTCCGACTTTACCTATATAATTCCTAGCCTGCCTTTGACGTCAGCTACCGAGGTTGAAGCACAGTATAAAACAGAGAGCGTTCGAGAAATCAGTGGTGTGCACACGTCAGATTAAATATTTGTACCTTCCGACTCGTGAGAATTCCACTTTCAAGTTACAAATCTCGTTGGGGACGTTACTTGTGCTTCTCCGGCGAAAGGCTTAAAGGCATTAAATGAATTCGTACTAACACCATTTACTCGTTCATCATCATCATCATCATCATCATCCTCCTCCTCCTCTCTCATCATCATCATCATCATCATCATCATCATCATTACTATTATCATTACGCCAACGATGTGATCAACATAGACTTTGACGTCTCAACTATTATTTTGCGTGGGCAATCCCAACGGTAACGTCTCCAAAACATTTAGAAATCAAAGAAAAATGTATTTCTCATTAGAAGCGGCTACTCAGCATCGCCTGGGTAGTCAGGTGGAACCCGATGCATTGATTTATTTAATTTTGAGATTTGCAAATGCTGGACATTGTTAAGTAGAATTACAATGCTATTTCTATGTATATATGAATTTTCAAACATTTTTAATATAAATCAAACCTTCACAGTTTTTGCACAAAAAGCAAAAACCATTGATATATATATATATATATATATATATATATATATATATATATATATATATATATATATCTTGTCGTTAAGTGATTTATTTTCGCAGTTTCATCCGGTATATATATATATATATATATATATTATATATATATATATATATATATATATATATATATATATATATATATATACTAAAACCCCTTTTTCTTTGTATAGATTGTCAATGAAACTTATATCATTTTAAATTTTGAAAATGTATCTATTTTTCTAAATATAAGCCATTTTGCCCGGAGCATTTTTGTAGTCGCTTTAATAGTTTTGTATGCCTATGTCATACCTGCTCAAGACTCTTTTGAGTATTCTAACCGATATTAACCATTTCCAGGCATTACATTCATTTTCTTCATCTTCTTTTATCCAACCGTTATATTCATTCATTCATTTTCTTCATCTTCTTTTATCCAATTCATTCATTCATTCATTCTTCATTCATTCATTTTTTCATCTTCTTTATCCAACCGTTATATTCATTCATTCATTTTCTTCATCTTCTTTTTCCAACCATTCATTCATTCATTTTCTTCATTTTCTTTTTCATTCATTCATTTTCTTCATCTTCTTTTATCCAACCATTCATTCATTCATTTTCTTCATCTTCTTTTTTCCAACCATTCATTCATTCATTTCTTCATCTTCTTTTTTCATTATATTCATTCATTTTCTTCATTTCTTTTCCAACCATTACATTCATTCATTTTCTTCATCTTCTTTTTTCAACCATTACATTCATTCATTCATTCATTTTCTTCATTTTCTTTTTCCAACATTACATTCATTCATTTTTTTATTTTTTTTTCCGATCATTACATTCATTCGTTCATTTTCTTCATCTTCTTTTTCCAACCATTACATTCATTCATTCATTTTCTTCATCTTCTTCTTTTTCCAACCATTACATTCATTCATTTTCTTCATTTTCTTCCATTACATTCATTCATTCATTCATTTTCTTCATATTTTCTTTTTCCAACATTACATTCATTCATTTTCTTCATTTTCTTTTTCCGATCATTACATTCATTCGTTCATTTCTTCATCTTCTTTATCCAACCATTACATTCATTCATTATTTTTCAACCATTACATTCATTCATTCATTCATTTTTTCATATTTTCCTTTTCCAACCATTACATTCATTCATTTTCTTCATTTTATTTTGTCCAACCATTACATTCATTTCATTTTCTTCATTTTCTTTTGCCAACCATTACATTCATTCATTTTCCAACATTTCATTTTTTCCAACATTACATCATTCATTTTCTTCATTTTCTTTTTCCGATCATGACATTCATTCGTTCATTTTCTTCATCTTCTTTTTCCAACCATTACATTCATTCATTCATTTCTTCATCTTCTTCTTTTTCAACCATTACATTCATTCATTTTCTTCATTTAATTTTGTCCAACCATTACATTCATTTCATTTTCTTCATTTTTTTTTGCCAACCATTACATTCATTCTTTTTCTTCATCTTCTTCCTCCTGCCATTACATTCATTAATTCCCTCATTCTTCTTCCTTCTTCTTCTTACTACCACTGCTGTTTGTGTTGGAAGCTGACAGAATCTTATCAATCATGTTCACTAGATTTTATTCGTGTTTATGCCCGTGGGAGATCATACTACGATTTCATCACGTCTACTAATGCAAGGACTGAGAACAATAATAAGCATCAGCCATCTTGGAATTTTAGAGCAATGAAAATTAGAAAGGCGGGAGTATATAAAAAAATTACATACTTCTTGTTTCTTTAAGATAGATAGATAGATAGATAGAGAGAGAGAAGAGAGAGAGAGAAAGAGAGAGAGAGAGAGAGAGAGAGAGAGAGAGAGAGAGAGATGAAATTAGTGTGACGAGGCGAAAAAATAATTCTAGCCTGTTGTCAACCTAAGCTGACTGGATTTGATAGTCTATTCAACATATTAAAATGTCTTACATCTATCATGCAACTGTTATCATCTTTGGTAACATTATGTAATTCATATATATATATATATATATATATATATATATATATATATATGTGTGTGTGTGTGTGTGTGTGTGTGTATGTGTGTGTGTGTGTGTGTATTTTAAATGAACGCTTACCAAAATACTGTTATGAGCCTTTTCTCTAAATAGATTTCACTCGTCACTCACTGTACATAAAATATTTTTCCATTCATTTATATAGTGCTGACAAAGCTTCAAATCAACTAGGCCATGTCACCCACACCCATCATTTTTTTTCAATTTTTCTGAATTTTTTTCTAAGTGTGTAGTATGATAAAGTAAGACAATCACCAAAAGTTGAGCTTCCAATTCCAAAATGCTATGGAAAAATCAGAAATCAAGAATAACTTAAAATTGGTTGACTTTAAGACTTTTGAGAATTTTTTGATTCGTTGGACAAAATTCTTTTATAAACCAATTTTTAGTAGTGGGGGGCACTAGAACTCATTTTACAGACAAAAATAGATTAAGAAAAGTCGCCAATTTTCCCCAAACCCACAAAATTTGGAGAGCAAAATTTGGAAACTTAAATGTTTTTAGTGAACTTATTAACATAAGCATATCTGAAGCTGACTTGTACCTCAAATTTTAAGTCTCAACACAAACCAAAAAATCGACCAAGTGACATACTCATAACTGAGAAAACTTGTAATTTGGAGCACTTGTAAGTCAAGGTACCATTGTATATAGATATACTTTTGGTATATTTAGCAACCCATCTAAGACAAGGAAAAGTCCAATACAAAACCTCCACTGTCTAGCAGCTTTACCTCATCCCAAGGAAAGGCTAAGGGAATAAATAAAAAAAATATCAGGAGCTGGAGTCCCTAAGGTGGTCTGATGCTGAAATATGTTGAATATATTCAATATATATTTACCAACTCCTCCACATAAGTAGGATGCAACACAATTCAGCTTTCCTTCTCCTAGACTGGTTGGCTAATAAGGTTAATAAGGTTGACATAACTTTCAATTTTTTGAATTGGAAGCACAATTTTTTGGGATTGACTGACATTAACATAGTCGACACCAGGAAAAATTTTCAGAAAAAATGAATGGGGTTTGTGACAATCTTACTTTTTTTTCTGGATAATTTGGCATGGAATTACCATGGGTTAAAACTTTACCAACGGTATTTGTCCGAAAGGGAAGATAATTGCCCGACTGGAGTTCGAAACCGCGTAGTACGATCGCACAGGCCAGCATGTAAGCCATTACCACAACCGGTGTCACCATCAATTGAGCGAACCAATGTTTTCGTGTTTTTGGAGAACATAATTGTATCAGCAACAGTTTATTTGGCGAGACCATATTCTAAAAGTATTTGCTCTATCTATGCTCTATGTATAGAATCAAATGCCTAGGAGTAACCTACAAACAAAAGTGTTGCCTCAAGATTTTTAACACCTACTCCTTTGATGATTTGCTTTATAGACAGAATCTAAGAAAATGTGCATCGATTTTTCTGAAAATCGTTCAGATCTTACCATGAGAAGTTTCTCAACCTCAGGTCGGATACGATTGAGAAGCATGGCATTTTAAACTTGATCAGCTATATCAGTAATAAGTATATATATATATATATATATATATATATATATATATATATATATATATATATATATATATATATATATATATAAGTAGTTATGGTAAACAGTGTATAACGAACACAGACAATTACGCTCAATTAATATTTCGCCTCTGTTGGTCTTATTGGCTTCAGCTGATGAGGAATTTTAATGTAAGTCAACAGAGGCCAATATTAATTCAATTTGATTATCTGTGTTCGTTATTCACCTTTTTCCATAGCATTTCCTCAAATTTTGTCGGAATTTTCTTAATCTGCTATTTTCTTCATATATATATATATATATATATATATATATATATATATATATATGTGTGTGTGTGTGTGTGTGTGTGTGTGTGTGTGTGTGTGTGAATTTTACGATTACATATATATTTTTTTCTAACCAATTTGTTGTTGCTTACAGTTCCGGCGTCGAGCATCCCTGATGTTGCTATTAGAATGACACTGCCGGTTCAATACAGTGAAATTAATTACTTTACAACGAAGGAAGTGACAACTAAGAAGAAGGAGAAAAACTGAGTACAAATAAAAAAAATCCCGTGAATTAGTAGTAAAATCAATGCAGAATGATAAATTAGTAAATAGTTAAGCCTTGAGGAAGGAGAAGGACCAAACACACTGTCCTAATACTGCTTATACTGACAAACACATGTACTAACGCATGCTTCCATAGACACACACACACACATATATACTAATGTATGCTTACTTACACACATACACACATATATACTAATGTATGCTTACTTACACACACACAAACACACACACATATATATATATATACATATATATATATACTAATGTATGCTTACTTACACACACACACACACACATATACTAATGTATGCTTACTTACACACTCACACACACGTATATACAAATGTATGCTTACTTACACACACACACACACACACACATATATATATATATATATACAAATGTATGCTTACTTACACACACACACACACTTATACAAATGTATGCTTACTTACACACACACACACACGCATATATATATATATATACAAATGTATGCTTACTTACACACACACACATATATACTAATGTATGCTTATTTACACACACACATACTAATGTATGCTTACTTACACACACACACACACATATATTAATGTATGCTTACTTACACACACACACACACATATACTAATGTATGCTTACTTACACACACACAAACATATATACTAATGAATGCTTACTTACACACACAGACATATATACTAATGTATGCTTACTTACAAACACACACATATATACTATTGTATGCTTACTTACACACACATATATATACAAATGTATGCTTACTTACACACACACACACATATATACAAATGTATGCTTATTTACACACGCATATATACTAATGTATGCTTACTTACAAACACACACATATATACAAATGTATGCTTACATACACACACACATATATACAAATGTATGCTTACTTACACACACACACACACACATATACAAATGTATGCTTACTTACACACACACACACATATATATTTGTGTGTGTATGTGTGTGTGTGAGGAAGAATACATTAGTACATGTGTTTGTCAGTATGAGCAGTATAAGGACACATATATACATATATATATATATATATATATATATATATATATATATATATATACGTGTGTGTGTGTGCGTATTTAGTTTTGACCGACTAGATTTCATGAATCTTCTATAAACAGGATGTTATCTGATGTGAATAGCAATGGCTGCCATTCTCCGACAGATATTACGTAATATAATTGGTCTCGTCATGTTTTCCTATCATTACTTATATGGGCGTAGAAATAGATATATTTAATAAGTATTGTATATATATATATATATATATATATATATATATATATATATATATATATATATATATATATGAGTAAAACAATAATTTATCTATAGTTTCATTATAAACAATTCTGTCAACTAAATTCCTCTAAGTCCCTTATACGTAGTCCTCGACGAAGCCAACACAGACCTTTACAACTCTGACTTCTCTTCACACGTACCCGAACCATCACAAGATCGACACCAGTCACTCCTTGTTTTTCATACACAACCTACAATTCTCTCATCCCCCCAAGTCATCAACTATCACCACAGAACATAACCAAAACGTTATACGAGGATGAGTCAAAAGGTAATGGCATTTTGTTTAGGACATGTATAATTACCAACATATTTCACCGCCTCGTCTGTGGAATAATGCGGAAGTGAAATATGTATTGAAGAAGTGGCTCAAAGAACAGTCAACAGAATTGAGTCTATAAGTCCAAGTGTTGGATTACAACACGCCTTATATATGAAAACTATGTGGTGTAATGGTTAGCAAGTCAGATTGTTAGGTAGTTCAATTCTACGTGGCAAGAATGCATGCTCTCATTCGAAGTTGGAAAATTGCTATTGAAAGAAACGCTGACTATGTGGAGTCGTATGGGAGGATATGATCCACAGAGGACCAGCTTTATTTTGATGTATGATACATGTACCTGTCCTAAATAAAATATTACTTTCTGACTCACCCTCGTATATATATATATATATATATATATATATATATATATATATATATATATATGATAAGGATAAAGGGAAATGGACAAAGAGGAATAACTCAAAACAACTAGATGTCAAGATATATTTCGTTCCGCGTTAATCGGCACTTCTGTTATATCAAAGTATTGTACATACAATTGTGCTTTAATAAGACTGACAGAAGAAGTACAGCTTAACGCGGAACGAAATATATCACCACATCTAGTTTAGAGTTATTCCTTTTTGTTCATTTTTCCTTTATCCTTACGACATTATGTAGGATTTACTCCAAACCTCATATATATATATATATATATATATATATATATATATATATATATATATATATATATATATATATATATATTAGATATTTTTTGTGTCTGTATCCGTTTTATGGAAGTACACAAATCAGGTTTGGGCATTAATGTGAAGCATTAATGTGCTATATTATAATAATGTAGTTATCATAATATATTCATCTGTGAATAAATAGAAAACCCGATTGTTTTTTGCTGTGTTCATTTGCCTATTTAATTTTAGAGTTAAAACTTAAAAAAAAGGAAGTGTGTTCGATGTTTTGTCTTCCAGATCAAATACCTTTTTCCTCTTTGTTTAATTACAATTACGTAAACACGAGTTTTCATATTTAACTCGATTAATTCCCATTGATTAACGTCAATAATTCTATTTAAAAGATATAACGCAATTACACTGAACGTGCTGCTCATACCTTTCGAAGAATTCACCTGCTGATAGATTATTTCACCCAGGGTTTATTTGAATTCCAATGATGGATTCAAAACAATAACATCATTTGACACTTTAATATAATGACTGAATAAATACGGGAAAATAAAGATTCCCTTAGTTTTTATAACGAGACTTGGTGCCTAGCACTAATTTTTTATTTAATAATTAGTGTGGGCTTACAGTCTAATCACGTTGAAAGCAACGGTTCACACTAGAACACCGAAGTTATAAGTAGCGATGAGCCTGTTCAATACTGAAGGTACTGTAAGTAAACCGAACATCAGAATGACTTGATATGTCGTGAACCAACCAACTAGTGTTTGTCGAAAAAATATTTATTTAAAAATCATCAAGTGTTCCAAAAAATGAATATCTATTCTTGATTCTCTCTTTTTATTCTTTCTGTATTTTTCTGTCTAGCAAGTGCTTTTTCATGGTTTTTTGTTCTTTATAATAAAAATAGAGTGGCCCATTATTTAGCTGAAATGACAATACGCATAATAAATAAGAATTTGGTGGATAAGCAACACCAGACAGAATATATTATCTTGGACGATTTGGACGGTGTCATTTTTTACCTGAGTGTGTTGCAAGAATATTGCTGTCGAACAATTAAGGAACAATTATTAATATACAGATCGTTAGTTAGATCCCCGCATAAAATAAACCAATACTGGTTGACATACCATAGAGCACACCAAACAATTATAAACTGGTTTCGAAGCGCGTGGTGTAATGGTTAAAGTCATGGGAAATGGATTCGTCGCCCCGAGTTCAAATCCTGGACGTGGTAATTTCATTTCATTTAGCGCTAATATCCTTGGGAAAGGTATGAATCCTACTCTCCCTCCAGCTATGGGTAAATAGTAGGGCAGACTGGGCTCTTTAACATTAGTTTGGCAACCGGTCTAGGAGAAGGAAAACTCTGAATTCAAACCTGCTGAACTCCACTTAAGAAATTGACCTTGTGTCGCATCCTGCTCGTGCGGAGGGGTTGGTAAATATATATAAACTGGTTTCGATTACCTAATCTAGGCGTGTATTGAATTTTCTAAATGTATATTCCATATTTCAGTTTGCAAATATGGAAGTATAGATTTGTAGATGTAATTCTATGAAGCTATTACCAAAGTTCTCCCCTCACCTATGGGTTAATAGTGACACTACTGTTATTCTAAAAGAATGGTTTTAGCAATAATTAACCCACGAATGTTGATATGCCATCAAATAAAGAATCCTAACCTAAGTGTATCCTGGGTATGACGTTAAACTGCATCTAATAGTGAAGTCTCAATTCTAAATCTGGGGAGTGTGGAATACCACTTCATCGCTATTTATCATAGATCCACTTTGACCTGGAGTGATAGTACGTAAGTGTTGAATAGAGTTTTTAAAGAAATTAATACACATCAAGGATGAATAAAATAAAAAAATCTTCAGCATAAAATAACACAAGGGTTAACATGCTGTAAACTCTCAACCAACCAACCCTATTTTCTGTGCTTGCCGTTTTATTCTGGTAATCCCTACTTCCTTTTTCTTTCTCTCTCGCCCTCTGTCTTTCTGTTTTCTTTATGCAAATCTTATGCAAATGTACAAGGGATTATTTTTCCTCACCATTCCCATTGCACACTCACAAGTCCACACATAAAAATAGTTTGCTTTTTATTTATCTTCAAACATATACGGCGATTCTATGCTAACGTCCTTGTATTTCTTTGGGATATGTAGGGGTGGCAAAATATGGAAATAAATCTTACGGCATGTAGGAATAAGAAAAAAAGTATACCAAAATATAAAGCTTTTCTATACGATGAGGTCGACGTTAAAACGTTTAGGTTTGTTATAAAACCGAAACGTCTAAATATCAACTACACAATATACACATAAATTCATCATTTGAAATATTGTTTTTTTTTATTTCTACACACACACACACACACACACACACACACAATATATATATATATATATATATATATATATATATATATATAATGTATATTTACCTTCTGTCTGTAACCACAACTACGCCACTGTTTTTACGTCACAATACCCTCAGGAATTGCACAAGTTTATCAAAATTATTAATACATAGAAAAATTCATTATTAACGCTGTCTCTACGAAAATCTGAGTTAGATTTGCCTCAGAAGATCCCATGTTATTAGAGAGTTTTAAATTCCTGCAATGATATATATATATATATATATATATATATATAAAGGTTAACATAATATATGGTGTCGTTAATTTGCATACTGGTTTCAATAAAATAGGTTTGATAAATAAGTACTTGTGTTATTGATCTCAAATGTTGTTGTTTTATTCTTTAACCTATTGCAATCAATCCTATGAAGGATTTTATATAGAAACCAGTTGAAATAATTGTAATCTGTTTATATAGGTTCTTATTTAATTATGTTAGCCTTTCTAATTTAATATATTTAATTACATTAAAACCTAAATAATTAACCCCCGGGAGAGACCGTTTATTCTTGGTAGTATATATAATACTCCTAGGAAAATCATTAACTACTGACTTAGAGATTTGGTGAATGGTTTTAATTGTTGGGCAGATTCATCTATCGATACTATTGGTTGGCGCGTAAATAACTGAGATAGTAATGTTTTAGAAACTTTATCCGTGTTCATTTTACAATTTCCGTTTTCCATTAAAAATTAAAACTGAACGTCTTGCAGTAACACTGTTTATTCTTAGAGTCAACCTTTGGATGAGAGCCACTCTTTTCCAATAAAAATGAAATAACTTTATTGGTAAAGTTTTCTTCATTTCGTAAAAGGTAGTAATATCTCATCAAGAGAAAGCAATGACAATATGTAAATAGGAAAGGCATGGTCTGGTATAGACAGATCGTACATAGATCGTATTAAAAATTGAATTGTAATACAACAAATAACAATATTTGTCATGTTTTCTTGTAATTCTCCTATGTCATTAACATTCCTGGAAAAAGGAATGCGCTCCTGATTGAAGTAGGAGGTTTCCAACAAAAAAAAAATATCGAAGGAATTGCTGGCTAGTGACAAAAGTAGGAAATATATACGAGAAAAAACGAGATTCAAATCAGTAGGTAAAGAAAAAAACGCGGGACAGCTGGAAAAATAAACGTAAGTAATGAAATACCCAGTTGGAAATAGAAATAGAAACTTAAAAAACGAAATCTTCGAGTGTCTACATTTCCTTGTGGTTGTTTTCACCTGCAATACAGTGTGCTTTAAAAATACAACCCTGCCTTTTAAATATACATAAATCTGAAGAGAACAGCAACCCCTGTTATATACCGTATCTATGAGGATTGATGGGTTTATCGCAATCCTCATTTACCCTATCTATGAGGATTAATGGGTATGTCCCAATCCTCATATACCCTAGCTATGAAGATTAATGGGTATGTCCCAATCCTCATATACCCTATGAAGATTAATGGTTATGCCCCAATCCTCATATACCCTATGGAGATTAATGGGTATGTCCCAATCCTCATATACCCTATGAAGATTAATGGTTATGTCCCAATCCTCATATACTCTATGAAGATTAATGGGTATGTCCCAATCCTCATATACCCTATGAAGATTAATGGGTATGTCCCAATCCTCATATACCCTATGAAGATTAATGGGTATGTCCCAATCCTCATATACCCTATGAAGATTAATGGGTATGTCCCAATCCTCATATACCCGATGAAGATTAATGGGTATGTCCCAATCCTCATATACCCTAGCAATAAATATTAATGGGTATGTCACAATCCTCATAATACGTTCTTAGAAAAAACAACTTTGAACTCAAAGCTTAAACAAAACGACCTCATGTCATATTCTACTCGTGTGAAGGGGTTGGGTAAATATATATATTTACATATATATAAAATTTACCTTTTCATATCATGGTGAAATTATATCATTAATTTAAATGATTTAGATTAATTTGTTGAAAGAATATTTCATGAAGATTTTAAATTAAAAAAAAAATGTTTTACTTCTTATCCGTGATTTTTTTTTATTTACTGCTAATGAAAAACACGTAGCATAACACTGGCTTTTCTCTTTGGTTCTGTTGGAATAGTTTTCCTATATAGTTATTTACTAAGCTTTGCTTAGATGTGGAACAAGGCCAGGTTATGGGGCGCCCAGTGACAATTGAACTAACAATGGTCTGTTAATCTAGC
>CM042141.1:139438591-139543591 GCA_023376005.1 Doryteuthis pealeii
TAAATGGAATCATCATATTTGAAAATACCAAATTCTCGTGGATGACCGTTTCACGGAATTGGCTTTAGTTCTTGATGTCACAGCCGACCCAAAATTTACTGCTGATAATTCATTACAAAATTGTGGCACTAAATAACCCATACGTAGTTGATATAGAGCAAAAATAATTGAAACAAACAAGCCTCGATGGACGACGGTGATAGTTGCGCGTCCTTTCAATACCGGCAATGAAAAGGTGATTCCTTTGTAATGTAATCAAAGCTGTGTTCACGTCTGTCTGAATATATTTCCAAACAAAGAAAAACAGTGTCTCAGATCGATATCTACCTGTCGACTGAGACTTTAGAATACACTGACTGCACCTCTGCAGAGGGTAAGGCTCCATCCAATGGGACCACCTCCTGGCCGTGTGTGGTATCCATGATGCTTAAGGATGGAACCCTAGTGGATGAGCAGTCTATAACATGCAACACTCCATTTGGACATAACTTATGCTCAACGAGTGGCCGGAGAGGAACATTCCAATCAATAGGCTGGTTACGTCAAGCCGTAGCACGTATATGATTGTCCCAATCTTATTGCTTTTATGGCAAGCCCCAAATCTTTTTATCATATATGTGCTAGAAGGCTATGGCTGAGGGTCTTATTGGCCTGGGTATGACGTTAAACTATCTAATCGTGAAGTTCGGATTCTGGAGCTCTGGGGAATGAGGAGTACACCATTATTCTTGGTCCACTCAGAACTGGAGTTAAAGGATCTGTTAGGGTGTCATCAATGTCTTAAATAGAAAAAACTGAATTAAAAATGTTAAAAAAATGAATTAAAAAAATTGATTTTGAAAAAATAATGAATTTTTAAAACATTAATACGCACGAAGAATGAATAAAACAATGTCTTCGGCATAAAATAACTCAACAAGGGTTGACATACCGTAAAATCGAACCAACCGTCGATGGAGCACGGTGTTAGTCACACGTATATTCATTGTTGTCAGTGAAAAAGTGATTTCCCTTTGTTATGCAAGAAAAGCTGTGTTCATGTCTATATGGAAAGGTCCCCAAACAGCAGCACAAAGACAAACTCTGTCCCAGATCATAATCTACCTACAGAAAAAAAAGGTGAAATGTTCTTCATATAAACATGAATAGATATGGAAATCCTGAGAGGCTATACGTCCTGACTGAAATGTCAAACAAGAATGTGAATCTACATCAGAAGTTTTGTGTCTATTTATAAGCGTGTTCCCCATAGAAAATGTTTTATACATCAAGTTGGGAAGTTGACATGCATGCTAGGCATTAGTAAGTTAGAATTTTTAGTACCAAATAATTTCGGGGCATCAACGATCATCTTAAAAATCATGTACTGGTGATAGTTTAAAATAATTATCAAGAAGCTGCTGATGGGTCATTAGACAGAAAACTAAAAGACGTTATATATATATATATATATATATATATATATATATATATATATAGAGAGAGAGAGAGAGAGAGAGAGAGAGAGAGACAGACAGACAGACAGACAGACAGACAGACACAGAGAGGCAGAGGTAAATAGATAGAATCATCCAATTGACTGGTAAATTGTAGATGGTTCTATTTGGGATCATCTATTCTTCCGTATATCCACAATGAATGTCAATGCAGATGCATTGACATTCATTGTGGATACACTTACATATTTACAATGATCATTTTAAATTCTTAGTGATCTCAATGTAAGATAATTGATAAATTAACTATATACAGCTCAATTTAATATAATAAATAAATTGACTATATACAGAACAAATATATATATATATATATATATATATATATATATATATATATTATGGACACTCTCGTCGGTTTTCGACGCATGAGGGTTCACACACACAATGAACACCCACACAGTGATTTGTTCATAGTGGTGAAGGCTTGTGTTGGACCATCCACGATAGGAAAGAATTGGTGCATCAAGGGTTGCCACAAACCCAATCAACGACCGACCTCAGGAATTTTGAATTCAGAGTTATCCCTCTCCTAGACTGGTTACCTACCCAAGGCAGAAGAACCCAGTCTCCCCTACTATTTAACTGGAGGGAGAATATATGGATTCATACCTTTCCCAAGGGTATTAGCGCTATGTGAAATGCCAACAGCTTCGTCTAGGAATTGAACACGAATCGACGAGCCCATTTTCCACGACTCTAACCAGGCGCATATATATATATATATATATATATATATATATATAATATCTGTGTGTGTGTGTGTGTGTGTGTGTGTGTGTGCGCGTGTGCATGTATGTTTATGTGTGTGAGTGTGTGTTCAATTGCGGCCTTAGTTTTTCCTGTTGTAGTGGCAATAGTAGTTTATCCAAAAGTGCTTAGTATGTCATAAACATAGAGCTATAATGATAGTAATAGTGGGAAATAGTTATGGGTCTACCATGTTTTTGGTCTATGTGATCTCATCAGTATACAACCTTATACATGACTAATTAGATATACTTAGTCAAATATAAGGTAGGTAAGTTCATATAAATTGAAGGCCCATAACTCTTTCCACTATTACTAATATATATGTCTGTGGATGTGTTGGTAGATTATTCTGTTTTACCTCATACCGAACCTATTCCAGTCTATAATAGCGAATCAAATCATTTTTGATAAAAAAAATATCAGAATGCTTATAATACCTGCTGTTAAGTGTCTGGTTGACTAGCAAAAAATGTGAGAATGTTAATTTGTGTGATGAAAGATGTGGAATCCTGTCTAGCGTAACATGAGTTCTGGACCACGTGCAGATGTTCTGTAAAACAGCCGTCGGTTTAGTTCCCTATTTTATTCCTATATATATATATATATATATATATATATATATATATATATATATATATATATATATATAATCGGATCATGAACAATATATATATATATATATATATATATCGTACTACAAACAATGTGCTAACCAAAACTATTACAGACCATAACTTTCGAATAAACCGGTAAAAATAATATTTAGTTCATGTAAGTATGTAAAATTGCACATCGATATTTGTTTTGTTTAAAATGGTGGAGCCTAACCTTTCAATTGGGTCTTCTACAAAAATGATTAGATAACAGTAGTAAAGTAGGCTTGTTATTAAATATTTATTTTTTTTAGAATCTGAAAATATTAATTTTAAAATTAGGCATTTCATATTTTTAAATTAATTTTCTCTATTAATTAGGTATATGAATTTTGCTTTTAAGGCGCATATAGGTGGCGCAAACTGTAATATTTATTTTAGATACATTTTACTGAGAAATTTGTTAGGCAAAGAGTTGAATAACTGGCGCCAAATGAAACAACAGGCAACTGCAGACATAAAGGAGAACAGATGAAGCAGATTGCATGAAAAAGCATCGACAAAATAAAGAATAAAAATAAATACAATCAAAAACAAAGAACGAAAAATCGAAGAAACATTCTCGATTGATTGATGGATCAAAGAAAGACGAATCACATTTAGATTTCCAATTTTCTTCTGAATATTTCGTCATTTTTTTTCTGGAATTTGTCTATTCGATTTTTTTTATACCTATCTCATTGAAGATAGATTTTTGTCTTGTTTTGCACGTAATTTTAGACCCAGTTTCTTGAAGTTGACCATGGAGTCAATCAAAAGAATTTCTTTTGTTTTTGATAATGTTATAATTATTTACAAAATTGGAAATAATTTGCAATTTTCTTGCTTAAAAGAAAGACAGATTGCAAATTATTCCCTTCATCCATTCGTTATTTATCTATTTAGGTAGTTATTTTTGCAAGACAATTTTCTCTTTTTTTCTTTCTTTTCTTCCTTATATGACACACTCGTTAAGCATCAGGCATTAAAGAGATAGCCATCTTTGGGACACGTCTACCTCAAAAGCCAAATCCACCTACCGCTCCCAGGAATATAACTTTTTTTCCACCCAGCTCATTGAAGATAGATTTTTTTGTAATTTTAGAGCCAGTTTCTTGAAATTGACCATGGAGTCAATCAAAAGGATTTTAGACGGGGGCTTCTCTTTTTTGGCGTAATTCTTGTTCATTTATAGAAATTTGTCGTAATTCTTGTTCATTTATAGAAATTTGTCGTAATTCTTGTTTATTTATCGTAATTTGTCGTAATTCTTGTTTAGATATGAAGATGGATATATAGTTTGGAATAGACTGAGATAGATAGATAGATAGATAGATAGATAAACAAACTAATATAGATAGATATGAACAAATGGAGATAGATAGATAGATAGATAGATAGATAGATAGATATGAACATATTTTTTTTAATAATGTTATAATTATTTACAAAGTGGAAATAATTTGCAATCTCTCTTGTTTAAATGAAAGACAGCTCGCAATTTTTCCCTTCATCCATTCGTAATTTATTTATGCTTTTGCGATGTTGGTTATTTATTTAGTTAATTAGTTATTTTTGAAAGACAATTTTATTTCTTTTTTTGTTATGACACCCTCGTTAACCATTTAACGTTGGGGAAATAGCCATCTTAGAGACAGGTCTGCTTCTTTCTAAAATCTAACCACAAAACGCAAGTCCATCTTCGCTCTCAGAATAGAACTGACACACTCAAATCGTCCTTCGGGGCGGGGGTCCGGTGAGCTTCGGCCACAGGACCGGTGAGTTGTGTTAAATTAATAGCGTCGATCCCAGGAGGCTACCCACCCAGGCAATACCTGCCCCTTATAGGCAGGGCTGGGTTTATTGCCCATCGCCTGAGGCGCCCTCCTTGAGGGGGAATGCCGAAGGGATCGACGCAATTTTTGTTCTCTCCCATTCATTAGCCTCGGCTTGTGAGTGGGCCCACGTTAAAACGAGGCCTTGTACCCAGTCCATACAGGTGGGGTATGAGACAAATAAACTCACGAATAGAACTGACTAACCTGTCTTTAGACACAAGGTCAGCAAAAGGTAAAGCCATGTAAATTTACTTTTACGGTTATTATGAATTACTGTTAGTTTTAACTTCTACTCCACCGAATATACTTTATTGGGAACCTATTAATCATGTAACATTAAACCCACTGCTCTACAATGACCCTAGGCGGCCCTAATATTTACGCAGACCTGCAGTAAGAGAATATAATAATTCAACCCATTCGCGAGATGCAAACAGCCTTGTCCAAGTTTTGAGCACTACTTACTTATAAATATACCACACTAATATATATATATATATATATATATATATATATATATGTGTGTGTGTGTGTGTGTGTGTGTGTGTGTGTGTGTGTGATCTCCAGGTTATGCTAACAGCCCAGATACCCACGGCATCCATCCCTATCATTCATCGTCCTTTGGAAGCTCTCTGTGCGGCATCCAGAATCCACGCAGTGTTGATCAATGTAGGTTATATATATATATATATATATATATATATATATATATATATATATATATATATATATATATATTATTGTAATGATTCGAGTCGACCCGAGTTCAAATCCTGGACGAGGCGGTTTAAATTTCACATATCGCTAATACCTTTGTAATAACCTTGCTCATGCTGAAGGATATATATATATATATATATATATATATATATATATATATATTAAACATCGAGAGTAAAAAAAATCTCCCGGCTCTATAGTTTGTAATTACATAATACAATCATATGCACCTCCTGAAAATAACCAGATGGTACTATAAAAATGAGCAAAAGTAAAAATACTGTAAGAGCTGCCTAAGTTAAATATACTAAAGGGCACAATAATAAAAAAGTCAGCTAATAAAGGAACTTTAATATTGTATGTCCTTGCGACGAATTTTCGGAATAAAATGAAATTCGCACGAAACCCTGGTAGTCAGAATAATCCTTATGATCGGTTAGGAGAAACCTAAGTAGATATTTTCTGACCCATTATGATTAATTTATTATATATATATATATATATATATATATATATATATATATATATATGCGTGTGTGTGTGTGAATGTGTGTGCTTGTGTGCATGCTTGTGTGTGTATATATATATTTACCAACCTCTCCGCACGAGCTGGAAGTCACACAAGGTCAATTTATTAAGCGGAGTTCAACAGGTTTGAATTCAGAGTTTTCATTCTCCTAGACCGGTTGCCTAACCAAGGTTAAAGAGCCCAGTCTGCTCTACTATTTATCCATAGCTGAAGGGAGAGTAGGATTCATACCTTTTCCAAGGGTATTAGCGCTAAGTGAAATGCAATTACCACATCCAGGATTTGAACTCGGGTCGACGAGTCCATTTCTCATGACTTTAACCATTACACCACGCGCTTCCATGCTTGTGTGTGTATATGTTTATGCGCGCATGTGTATATGTGAGTGTTTGTGTGTGGGTGTGTGTATGTACTCCTTTGTATGTTGTTCCTTCTGTCAAGAGTCAAACTTCTGAAAAACCGACTCACAATAAATGAATAACTTTTTTTTTGTATGCGCTCTGTTTGGTTATCTGAAAACCTCTCATATTTTTAAGCTCCCCCACCCATTGGTACGCACATTCGAGTGTATTAAAACGTGAACATTTTGGAATGAAACGTCATTCTTTCACTCTGATTCATTTTTCCTTTCATTCGTTCACTTTTGCACAACCGAATCCATTTTGGAAATCCCAGATCTCGCCCAAAACTGTAAGCACCTGTCAACCTCTCTTTCACCTGCACCTTTTTTTTCTTCTTCTTTTCTCGTCACGTGACAGTTGTCACGGAAAACAAGCCGGAAGGAAGTAATAACAAAACAAAAACAAAAAAAAAGTAATACAAGTCTCGCTATTGAGATTTCCACGTACTACCAAAGACAGAAGATGTAAAAGAAGAAGAACACTGCTTCTCACTAGAATTTTATGAATATTACATTGTTTTAGGAAATTAGATATGTATGTTTTTTTTCGTTTTTTGTTTTGTTTTTTTTGTTTTTTTTTAAATTCTGTGCTCTTTCTCTCTGCATGCGTAGAATGACAATGTCACTAGTAGAGATTTAACAAGGCTGGTTGGTTGTTTTCTTTTACGCTATATCAAAATATTCGCGTCATTTAATGCACAATATACACATTTCTTTTATTTAGGCTGCTTACTGTACCTTGAATATGAATGTTCTATTAATGATATTGAGGACTGTCTATTCACAAATATAGCAGCCGTATTACCTACATTTTATATATGCATATATATACATACATACATACACATAAACACATAAACACACATACATATATATATATATAAATATATATACACACATATATATATATACACACACACATATATATACATATACACACATACACACACATATATGCATATACACACATACACACACATACATATATACATATATATATACATACACACACATATATGCATATACACACATACACACACACACATATATACATATATATATATACATATATATACACACGTGTATATATACATATATTCATATATGCACACACACACATAAATATATACATATATTCATATATGCACACGCACATATATATACATATATTCATATATGCACACGCACATATATATACATATATTCATATACACATGTATATACATATATTTACACACACATATATACACATATTTATACACACACATATACACATATACGCACACACACATACACGCACGCACCCATACACATACATACACACACATACACGCACGCACCATACATACATACACATACACACACACACATACACACACATACACATACATACACACACAATACACACACCCCATACAAATACATACATACACACACCATACACACACACACACACACACACATATATATATATATATATATATATATATATATATACACTCAGTTAAAAATTATGCAATGGATTCTGAAAACTTTAGTCGACCTAGATAAGATGGTGGCCTTTTGTAAAATATTATGGCATCTCATAAACGATGTGCACTTTTGGGTAAATACTGGATGCATACACGAATTATCATATGCATTTTATGGTTTTAGAACATATTGTTCTTCATCGTTCCGAAACCATTTCAGCTCCCATGTTTACTATAACTCAAATTCCGTTAGGAACACCTAATAAATTATCAATGACAGTCGTTTTCCGCTTAAATTTAATATCCGCATAATTCAAAAATTAATATGCGACTTCCTGTGTATTTTATATCATGTTTCATATGAATGATTGGCTACATTAATAAAAACAGTAATGATTCCACCCACGAAGTGTTTTGTGTACAAAGGTACAGTCTTCACATCTGTTTATCACTTCATAATTCGAGGTTTTTTTTAATAGGGAAATTAATCTTGTATTTTCGAAAACCTGAAAGAACAATGAATGAAATCTTTATTTTCTTTTTTACTGTTTTGAAGTTAAATAAATATTTTATGGGAAGATAGTGTGTACGTTGAAAATAATTTAGAAAATCATTTACTAAGGATAACTGAAGAGAAATTGTTTAATTTTCAAATTGTTGTAATTTTTGTATTTTTTGTTAAGTAATGATTTAAAAAAAATGATTTAATAATTTAAATCAAATTTACATCAATCGATTTTACTGCTTTAATCAGCCAACAACAATTAGTATAAATATCTCCATAGAACAGAATCATCTACACTGTTAATTAAGACACAACTATTAAGTCAACAGTATTTCTTAAATATTAGTCTATTTTAACACTAAGATTTACCAAGATTAACCAATACTTAGATTTACAAACACAAGTATTTTTAAATATGTTTCATTGTACAGGAGCATACGCGAAGCCCTTACAATATATATATATATATATATATATATATATATATATATATATATATGAAAAAGAGAGTGAGAGAAGAGAAAGTGCTATTATCTTTGCGTGTCTAATGCATATCTCAGTAAATGCATAAACATGAAAGTAGCGAAAAGTTGTGCGAAATATAATGAAAATATTATTTAAGTCTGATGTGATCATTTTATTCACAAATTCATAAAACATCCTCAGATGATTTTCAATGACATTATTTACTTTTCCAATCAAAAATTGTCGAATGGAAAGCCTATATGTATACATATATATGAGGTTTGTTTTAAAAGTGCCGGATTGAAGCTGTGTTTACCAAAATAGAAATGAACAATGACTGGAACGTTTTTTGTTTTTTTGTTTTCAGAATACAAGGTGTGTCAAAAGTACCAGGTTTAAAGTTGTATTTTCCAAGATAGGAATGAACAATGAATGGAACGTTATTGTTTTTTCAGAACACAAGGTGTGTCAAAAACTGAAAAATATCTCAATATTTTTTACATAACTTATATATATATATATATATTATATATATATATATATTTGTGTTTTACTTCTATATATATATATATATATATATATATATATATATATATATATGAGAAGTAAATACACAAACGATGTTTTGATATGGCTTTTTTAGCCGACAATATTTGGGAGAATATGTGCTTAATTGAAGTCGACCTAATTTTGAAAGTTAATTAATTAATAATTAATTAATTAGGCGTGCATACCTATTCAAATGTACGGCTAAGCAAATCGAGAAAAATCAATCTCTGTATGTACCTTTCGGCCTATTAGGCCTCATCAGCAGAGCTATAGATAGGAAGACCACCTTGTGCGTGATTCGAACCCTGACTGGCAAGCTGACAGGCGAGGACCTTAACCCACCAACCGGACTTTCTTAGATTTTTCGTTTTGTTTAGAAGTAGGTTTTTATAGTGACTTTTTCTACACGGCATATATATATATATATATATATATATATATATATATATATAAGTAACTATTTTCAAGCATGCTGTATATGCTCTAGGATACACAGGTTAAATTTTAAAAAAGGAAAAATAAGAGCTTACCCCAAAATTCAAGTCAGGAAAAAGACATAGGCGAATATGAACAAGTACTTACCTAAAAGAAAAGAAATAAAGAAATATTACTTTTATGATAAAGAAAAAAAAACATAATTATTATATTCATTTTTTTTTTCAATTAAGTCAATTTTCTTTTAACTTATAAGTGTTAAAAACATAAAGACAATGTGAATCTGGTGATTAGAAGATAATCTATCTGTTATTTGAGATTAGGCCTTATCTGGGACAAGACACAACTACTTGCCAGGGAGAAATCTCCTTGTCACGTGCTGGCCATGACCCGTGAATAAAGCCTAAATAATAAAACAACCTTTTGCCTGTGTCAATTCCGTTTCTTTCCTTGAAATCCTTCTTTCTCAGCATGACCACCAAACGAGATGGGGTTAAAAGCAAAACCCTAGGAACATGCACCAAGAATAACCAGTTATATTTTTAACCTAAAACGTTAAACCTACTGCCACTCCATATGAAATCATTATATACTTGCTATTGTTTACTTGTTGATTGATAGACTGATCTTAACGGTATGTCAACCCATCTGGGGTCAATTTTTTCCAAGGGTTATTAAATTGCATACATTTATGATTACATTTCTTTTTGGTTTAGTGTGTTTTGCAGCATATCAACCACAGTTGATCATTTAATGCCAGCAAAGGTTTGAAATAAATTCATTCTTAATGGACACTCAAATTTCATTTATAAACATTTTTCTATTTAACCTATGTAAGGATCTAAAGGGAGTGTTGCGTGTCATGGACAGCTCATCCACCAGGATTCTGTCCTTAAGCATCACGAGTCATCGTCTATGGCCAACGGATGGCCACATTGGTGCAGTCGGTGTATTCTAATGCCACAGCCGACAGGGCGGACATTTTTTGTGTAATTTAAAAGGTTATTGTGGCACACAGTTATTAGATGAATTACCAATTAAGTTTTGAATCGCACGTCGAACGCTCGACTTTATATCCATGTAATTTCGTCTCCCAACAGTATAATACTAAGTGCAAAAGAGACCACCTGGTCTCTTTTTTATTTTATTCTAAAGACGTCATCAAGTTCCAGGAATGATAGTCAACTAATTTTAGACATGATGGGACCAAATAATAATGCCAAAAACGCGTGAACATTGCAGATATTATCTGTAAGATCGAAGGCCCTTGGACCTTGTTTTGAATGAAAGTAAGATAATTTCGCCTTCAACGATACACGAATGGCTCCGAGAAACTATTTTCCTTCTATTTCTACAAACTAATCATGTTTCTTAATATTCATTTTTTTCTATCCATCCCTACTATATAAATATCTTTATCTATCTATCTGAACCTGATGACTCTTTTTTCTTTTTATATTCATTCGTATATCGCATGGAAATATATAAAAATAAACAAAGGGAAAAGAAAAAAGCGTTTTATTATCTAAAGCTAACATCAAACAAACAAACATGTCAGTTCGAGTTGGGTCATGTAAACCCGCAATGTCTTTGGCAGAATATCAATATTTTCCAAGGGGAATGTACTGAAACAACGAAAAAAAAAATAGTAATTCCATTTTTTTCGAAATGTAACGTTTAGATACATGTGATTATTTTGCTGAACCAGTTCATTAATTTCCTTAGTTCAAAAGATTTTTAAAAAATTAAATGCACACTTTTACATATGAACCATTTTTAGAATATAAGGTAAGAATATTATTCATACAGGGCGTCTACAAAATATATATATATATATATATATAAGGACCAAAATGAGTAAGATTCTATCTATCTAGTTTTTGTCCTAATGGGTCTTCAGAATTATCCTGAAGAACCATTAGGGTGAAACATAGGTAGACAGTGTCTGACTCATTTATGTCCTTATAATTAAGGTCTACTTAACGTATTGAACGCTTTTTACATTGTATAACTTAGTAAACCCCTTTAATAATTTTTTTTTCTTCTTTTGGCCACTACATACTATACCGAAGATTATTTACAGAAAGTACGAGTGTTGGTCGTTTCTATTTTGTAAGAAATTTACCCAGATATCAGTTTGAGTTTTTTTTGTTGTTTTTTTTTAAAACTGAATTATCTTTTTTCCACACCGGTTGTGAAATATATATATATATATATATATATATATATATATATATATATATATATACATATTTCACAACGGTGTGGAAAAAGTATATATATATATATATATATATATATATATATATATATGCCAAATAACGTTTTCATAAGGTTTTTCTTTGCATGTATATATATACATATATATGTGTGTGTGTGTGTGTGTGTGTGTGTGTGTGTATAAAAGTAAAATATCGTCGGGTGGCCTAAAGTCGCTATCAGCCATACAACGAGGGAATCTATTTCTTTTTCAATAGTGCTAGGCCAAGGAGATTGTTTTTGCATCTTGAATGGAGCTCCAAACCTACCATCGTCTCCTTATTTTACTGTACAGATTATTGTGCTACTCATACGCTGAGTTGGCGAGGACTGGTATCGAACCAGGAACCTTGTGGTTACTATATATATAATCAAAATATTTATTTATCTTCAAAATTCTTCGCCTTCGGTATTAATAATTTGAGGTGTGTTCAAAAATAGGGAAACTGAATCTCTATTTACAAGGACATTAATGATCAATAAGTGAAATGTTTATTTCAGTCCATGACATGCAACACTCCACTTTGGTCCTTCCTCAGGCTAGAGGGGCGTTCGGAAAGCCCACTCCGACCAATCCGCTTGTCAAATCAATTCCTAGCACTTATATGATTGTCCTAACACTATTGTCCATGTTACAATCCCTAACCCTTTTTTAACATATATGTGCTAGAAGACGGTGGCTATGCGTCTTTATATCCTGGGTTAAACGTTATCTGATGGCGAGGTTCTAATTCTTGAGCTCTGGGGAATGTGGAGTACACTTTCATCATCATTATTCCCAAGTCAACTCTGATCCAAAGTGGTAGTAACGGTTAGCGTGATATCTATGGATTAAACAGAACAAATGAGTCTTAAAATGTGTTCAACAATTGAGTTTTTACAAAATTGAGTACCCATGAAAAATGAATAAAAGAAAATGTATTCGGCATAAAATGACCCGACATGGGTTGACATGCCGTAAAAACTAACCAACAAACCAATTATTGAAATCAGTGAGTATAATGGTTATTTATCTAGAAACTAGAATATATCTTATTATAATGGAGATTGTGTGTTTTTCTGTCTATAACCGAAACTAAATCACGACTCAAGTCACAATTCCCTTAGTAATTGATGTCACATTCACCATGAATTTATCCTTATTTTAACCTCAATTATTAATAAAATTGTTTTACATTATTTATACTGTTAACCATATCTACATACTAATAACATGCAATTGTATTTATATATACAACAAAATAGCGGTTTACAGTGTGAACGGGAAGGCTAATTTGCATATTGATATTAAAAATGTAATTTTAATAAATATATGCTTAGTATTATTGGTTTCTAATTGTTTGGTTTTATCTTAATGAATATAAGCAAACATCTCTTCAATGAATCTTAAATGAAATCCATTAACAAGAAAAGATAACTGTAATTTTATTCTTTACTTCCTCTTTTAACTAAATACTTAAATTAGAAAAAAATAACAATGAAAGACGAGAGTGATGGAAGAGTAAATTTCAGTTGTTCTATTTTTCAATCATATCCCCTCTGTTTCAAATCTTTTTATCTGCATTCTTATTTAGTTTCATTAGTGTTTCTAATTTAATACTATATTTTATTATATTAAAACTTAAATACTTGCACCCGGAGGGTGCATATATTTGCTAGTACTAAAAATAATTATCTGGTTTCAAAATGTACCTGCTAGAAATCTGTTTGGTTGCTTCTAATTTTTGAGTGTCCTAGGCTTTTCATCGGTTTATATGAAATAATTTTGATAATCATAGAATCGTGTCTACTGTTTGCTGGCTAAAACATTCGAATATGAAATGGCAGCATAGAAACAGTCTCACCGGAAGTAGGAAGTAACCGGAAGTATCCCTGCAGACGCGTCGCTATGACTGTGCAAAAACAGATCGATGAAAACGTAGTTTGGTTTGTGAAATTACACTCTCGAAATCAGAACGAAGAACCATAATTGCGTATCTACCTAATTGCACATAAACTACGTTACTTTTTTTTATACCTAATCTTTTACTTTTTTTCTGTCTCCTATGTTATCTGCTCCATAGCCAGCTAAATTAGAATTAAGATTGAGTCTGATGCAGCCACAAAATTTGAATGTATTGCAGCCAGAGGTGGTGTCAACGTAGCGTAGGAAAACAGCTTGTTAGACTAGAATACAAATATACACCAGACTTGTTTATGTTTGCCGGTATATTGTATGTTGATGTAATAGAGAGCCGCGTATGTGTTCAACACATTGATCAGACACGCCTCTTATTTTCAGTTATATGGCATAATAGAATCAATACATTACAATTCACTAATCACGATACAAGATGAAGAGCATTCCTGAATAGATGTACTAGACTTAAGCATTCTAGTTATGGAAGGTGACCGACTCAGAGACATCAAATAGAGGACTGAGTGGTTATACTCTACGGCATGTCAAAACTTGCTTGGTTATGTTATGCCGAAGACGTTTTGTTTTATTTTTTCTTGATAGGTATTTCAGATTTTTTTTAAATTCAATTTTTTAAACTCGTTTATTTTTAAACTCAATTATTATTTCTATTTAATCCAAACAGATACTACCACTCCCGGGTAAGGTGCTAGAAAGTACGGCAGAAGAGGTATATAGGAACACATTATAGAAAGTATACTGATGTAGAAATAAATTTAGATGTCTAAAAATGGTAGTTCCTTAAAATTGTTCCATGGTAAATTTTTGGGGGTGTAGGTTTTGCAGTAGTTTATTATTTCGTTGATATCACCCCATGAGCATTTTCAGAATTTGAAACAGTCATTGATATTGATACCGTATTTTTGTTCTATGCTCCCATAGAGGTGTTCTTCAAAATATGCTACGGTTAGGGTGGTGGCATAGGTTGTCACTCTCTCTGTCCTCATAGCAGTTCCCAGTGTTTGGATGTAATTATTGTTGTCGAATTGAAAAGAGTTATTGTTTAGGATTAGTTATATACCATCGGTGATTATTTTTTTGTTGAACCTAGGGTGTAGTATTTCTGGGTGTTTTTCTATCCAAAATGAGATGGGCTTTTTTCTTAATTCATTGTCATATGGACTGGTAACATCAAATGTTACTATAAGTGTGTCGGGGTCTAATTTTTATGATATATAATTTAGGAATTCAATGTCGTCTTAACGTAACTTTTTTTATCTTTTATAGCAATGGGTGTAGTAGGATGTCAATTAGTTTTTTTAATTCTGTTAGTAGGACATGTTGGTCCTGCTACTATAAATCTAAATTGGAAATCATTTGGGTCTCGTGTTTCTATATATTCTGATTTCTGTGTCTTAATTGCTGTTTTGATTGCCTCCGATTTGTAGATATTTTGCTCATCCGTAGAAGTTGCTTGTTTTGTGGATCAAATCAGTTAGGATGTCCTTTTCATTTTTGGTTAGTATTTCCTTGTGTTTTGTGCAGAATTTTATATTTTTTATATTATATATTGTCTACATTTGTGTCTATTGGATTATAGGTAGAATTTTCACAAGTATTTCCTGGATTTTTTAATATCTATAACATGATTTGTTTATGATGACTATTGTACTGTCTTTGTCAGTTCTTTTATGACTATTTCATTGTTTTCATGTAGATTTTTTAGGCTTGTTTTTGTTTCTGTGATAGTTTGTTATATATCTGTATGAATTGAATATGATCGGTTCTTACTTTTTGTTCAAGAATTGTGAAGGTGTGATATTTATCCGAAGATATTAAATATAAATATAAATAGCATTGAAGTTCTACATAACAATGTCCAGCACTTTTAATCTTTTAAAAATAAACAAATTAATTCACCAGTGTTCCCCCACCTCTATCCAGTATACGCTGAGTAGCCGTTTCTAGTTAAACATAAATTAGAAAACCAACATAACTTTAAAAGTAAAACTAACTAAAATATTACTTAATATACGTTATAGATAATACCGACTGAATCTTAAATCAAGCATTATTTCAAACCACAGAACCCTCAAAGATCCAGTTCTTTCAACCTGTCTGCTTATTTAGTGACAAATAAATCAGAATAAGTTTGGAGAATATAAATAAAGGTTTACACAATCTATGGTGTGGTTGATTTGCATACTGGTTTTAACAAAACTGAGTTTAATAAATAATTACTTGGTGTCATTGATCTCTAATATGATTATTTTATTCTCCAATCAGTCCTATGAATGATTTTATATAGAAACCAATTAAAATATAATTGAAATAAGTGTAATCTTTTTATATACATTCTTATTTATTTCCGATAATATTAATAATTTAGTATATTTAGTTAGAATAAAACTTAAATTCTTATGCCCCGTCGTGGGCGCATATTCTTGCAAGTATATCTAAGTTTGGGTAGCGTAGACATAGAGTCAACAGAATTTGGTATCTGTTAGTTTCTCGCTAATGCGAGTTTTACGCTACCCTAACTTATATAAGAAACAGAAACAAAAAAGAATCAGCAAAAAAATAAAAATGAAATAATAATAACAAAACGATGCGTTCAGAACAAGTGACAGATACATGATTGCAGAAAATGCAATTGGTTAAATCCAAAATCTGAAATCTAGTCTTCACTGTCAATTGATTATAAAAAAAAAAATATGCCAACCAATATATCATCCTGAAATACACAATAATTTTGAAGTCTGGAACCAACTTGGGATGCTGGGGGATATCTGCCATTTATAGTTTTTAGTATATTTAGTTTGAATAAAACTTAAATTCTTATGCCACGTCGTGGGCGCATATTCTTGCAAGTATATCTAAGTTTGGGTAGCGTAGACATAGAGTCAACAGAATTTGGTATCTGTCAGTTTCTCGCTTATGCGATTTTTACGCTACCCTGACTTATATAAGAAAATAAACAAAACAAAAATCAGGAAAAAAACAAAAAACAAAAAAACAAAAACGATGCGTTCAGAACAAGTGACAGATACATGATTGCAGAAAATGCAATTGGTTAAATCCAAAATCTGAAATCTAGTCTTCACTGTCAACTGATTATAAAAAAATAATATGCCAACCAATATATCTTCCTGAAATACACAATAATTTTGAAGTCTGGAACCAACTTGGGATGCTGGGGGATATCTGCCATTTATAGTTTTTAGTATATTTAGTTTGAATAAAACTTAAATTCTTATGCCCCGTCGTGGGCGCATATTCTTGCAAGTATATCTAAGTTTGGGTAGCGTAGACATAGAGTCAACAGAATTTGGTATCTGTCAGTTTCTCGCTTATGCGAGTTCTACGCTACCCTAACTTATATAAGAAACAGAAACAAAAAAGAATCAGCAAAAAAATAAAAAATAAAAAAACGATGCGTTCAGAACAAGTGACAGATACATGATTGCAGAAAATGCAATTGGTTAAATCCAAAATCTGAAAATCTAGTCCTCACTGTCAACTGATTATAAAAAAAAATGTATGCCAACCAATATATCTTTCTGAAATACACAACAATTTTGAAGTCTGGAACCAACTTGGGATGCTGGGGGATATCTGCCATTTATAGTTTTTAGTATATTTAGTTTGAATAAAACTTAAATTCTTATGCCCCGTCGTGGGCGCATATTCTTGCAAGTATATCTAAGTTTGGGTAGCGTAGACATAGAGTCAACAGAATTTGGTATCTGTCAGTTTCTCGCTTATGCGATTTTTACGCTACCCTGACTTATATAAGAAACAAAAACAAAAAAGAACCAGCAATAAAAACAAAAATGATGCGTTCAGAACAAGTGACAGATACATGATTGCAGAAAATGCAATTGGTTAAATCCAAAATCTGAAATCTAGTCCTCACTGTCAACTGATTATAAAAAAAAAAGATATGCCAACCAATATATCATCCTGAAATACACAACAACAACAACAACAAAAAAGATTCATGATTTGACAATGTCAAGATGTGTGATGGAAGGGAAAAACTGATTCCCTGACTTGCCTGAACAACTAAACCAGTCATTGCAATCAACGTTACTCCGTCAAATATACAGACAAACCAGTGACAAGTCATTTTTTTTTTTCGTTAAGATGTATCTCAGTGGAAGTGAGCACTGAGAAAAGTTTATGAATGCCTTGAGCAACTGTATTTTTAGTAATTTAAATTAAACAAAAATGCACAGGATAAAAATGTGATTTTCCCATTAAATTCGCCGTATCGTTAAGAGTTATTTCATGCGACGACAGCATAACAGAGGTAAATGAAAAATGTAAACCACTGAGAGTTATTTCAACACCTACATCATGAATATATATATATATATATATATATATATATATATATATATATGAAATAAATATTTTTAGAAAAAACAAACAAATGATAATTTATATTTTTTTGCTTGAAGGCAGTTACAATGCGTATATCGTATAAAATTCGATAATTTTTGAAAATAATCATGCCGAGCGAACTCAGCAAATATCGCGCCCTGCATAGAACATCGTACAGCTGTTTCAACTTTATTAAGTCTCATCAGCGATGTATACAGCGCTGATGAGACTTAATAATAATACTTCAAGCAAAAAAGTATAAATAATAATATACTTTACTCAACAATGCGTCTAAAGTGAACTGGTAATTACGAAGGGCAGTTTACTTTATGCCTGTACTACCCTAACACATACACGCGCATACACACACACACACACACACACACACAGACACACACACACACACACATACACATATATATATATATATATGTGTGTGTTTGTGTGTGTGTAAGGAGGAGTCTTAAGGGAATAACGAACACAAGCAATTACATTTAATTAATATTTCATCTCTATTGGTTTCAGATCGGGTGTGACCAATAGAGGCGAAATGAATATATCGATTAACTGAATGTAATTGTTTGTGTTCATTTTTCACTTTTCCATAACTTTTCCTCAGAATTTCCGTGATCTGTTATATATATATATACATGCATATATATATATATGTGTGTGTGTGTAAATCATTGGAAATACTAAAACTTTCAATTGTATATGCTTACACGCGCTTGTATTTATTTTATTTTAAAACAATACTGTTTCCCTTAAAGCTGTGAATGCAAATGATCCCTCAGACAATATAACAATAATATCTCCAGAACTAGAGCCTCAATGCAATTTAGTATCCTAACTAGGAAAACCCTATTTTGGGAGAAGGAAAGGGTTCTTAACGTGACCCTAAAAATAAATGCAAAACGGTTCTACCTTTGGAGGCAAAGATAGCTCAAACCGAGTTGAAAGACATCAGCGTGACCGATGTAGAAATAACAAGAGTGGGCAAATCTAAAACCTAGCCTGTATCTTTCAAAGACATATGGTTATTCCCACACTAGCATTTAATTAGCAACCCGCATTATCTGGGCTGATGAAGACGTGTATTAGACATTCGCAAGCTAGAAACAGCAAGGGGAGGTAAGTGTGGTGCTGAGCCGGAGAAAGCCCTGCGCACAAACGTACCGTATCTTTCATGTTTGAGCATCACAGAAATCGACTATTATTGGTTCTTCTCAACCTGCAGATGTCATTTTCTCACTGGCTTAAAATCCATGAATTCCTCTGGAGACAAACAACGTGTTCTAATCACACGCTTATTGGGGATGGAATGTTTTATTTTGGTGATACCAATTGCCAACACTAGAATGGCTCGTCAACAACCGATATGGCCTTTATTTTTTGTATCGAAAACTACTTGATCCATACCAATACTGCGTGTTTATTTTGTTCTTACTAGATAAGTTTTGTTTACATACTTCGTGTATTTTTTTATTTTTTTTTTTTTTACTTATTTGTTTTTGTTTATATCAAGACAGTGCCAAGATTTATAAATATCTACCTTTTCGGAGATACATCGAAAACAATGGTATGACCTAATTTTTATCACACGATAAGCAAAAGCACACACACACACACACACACACACACACACACACACACACACACACATATACATATATATATATATATATATATATATATTGAAATATGAAATATTTGGGCTTTATCTTTTCATTCAAACAGATTTGGCTAAATTTAATAGAATCCTTATTGTTTTCAAAATTTTTCTTTTTTCTTTCAAACTTTCTAACACTTTTTATGTTATCCTCTTAAATAAATATTATAATAATAATTGATAATAGTTAAATAATAAACAATCTTGTGAGAGTATAGTTTAGACAAATCTAAACAGCCTTTGATAATGGTTCAGAAAATAACCGAAATTACTTGTTTTGGACAAGTAATTAACTCCTTTCAAGATGATCACATGAAGACAATTGTTAGAAAACTTAAACTTGAAAACAATACTAGTACTCCCCTTGTATAAGGATGGTTTAGATAACCCATGTTGATATGCTCTTAAACAAAGAAACTAAACCTTGTTTTTGTAATTGTTTTTTATTGAGAACTTGGTTTTCCGTTAACAAATGTGATAATATCGCAAAAACTATTCTACCAATATCGAAATAGTCCTTTTTCAATCGGTCTGAATGTACAGTACTAGTACTCTTTTATTCTAGAGAGCAACAATGGAGAGGGTTATTTGGGGCGTGAGGGGGGGAAATAATACTTTTGCGCCAAATAAGTCTGACAGTGAAATAATCATAATTACATGGGCTATCTTCAGAAACTGGCCATAAGCGTTGATAACTATTATCACAAAGCTGAGTCTCAAAAGATTCTGTTGGTGTTGGAATACAAAGTAAAGGTCAGATGAAATTATAGGGATTCTTGTAAGGCACACAAACAACTGTTGTTTTTTTCTTTATCTTACTCCAAGAACTCTCTTTATTTTTGTTCTCTTTTCTTTATATTGTCTTGTTCCAAATCTCTCTCTCTCCCCCGCTCTCTCTCTCTCTCTCTCTCTTTTCTTTATATTTCTCGTTCCAAATCTCTCTCTCTCTCTCTCTCTCTCTCTCTCTCTCTCTCTCTCTCTCTCTCTCTTCTTTATATTGTCTCGTTTCAACTCTCTCTCTCTCTTTCTCTTTTTTTTATATTGTCTCGTTCCAAATCTCTCTCTCTCTCTCTCTCTCTCTCTCTCTCTCTCTCTCTCTCTCTCTCTCTCTCTCTCTCTCTCTCTCCTAATATCCCTCAGTCCGTTTTTCTCTATTATCTCTCATGAAGATATTGGTTGTTTTTTGGGTTTTTTGTCACTTCCCTATAAAAGCTCACTCTTTAGATCTCTCTCTCTCTCTCTCTCTCTCTCTCTCTCTCTCTCTCTCTCTCTCATATATATATATATATATATATATTCGTTCTCGCTCTGTAATAATACCCCCTCTCTCTATCTCTCTCTATCATTACATCATAAATTGGCGGGTTTTTGTGTTGTTTCTTAGGGTTGTTTTGACAGTTCTCTATAAAATCATGTTCAGAATCGATATAATCATTTAACAATTTAATTCTATTAACCCTTACAAACCTGAGTATTTTTGTCAGGTTTATGGTATACTCCCACCAAACGTGGTTGGTTGGTTGGTTGATTGATTGATTGTACGGCAATTCAACCCATGTTGGGTTATTTTATCTTTTTAAATCAATTTTTTAAACGCAGTTTTTAAAAACTTGTTTTCTATTTTACCTATTGATGGGACCTTATTAGGTATTACCACTGTGTCATGCTGGACCTGTGACTAATGGGGATATACTGGTACTCCAGATTCCTCAAAATTCCAGAATTAGAAATTCACCATTAGATGTAGTTTAACGTAATACACAGAACACACGCCATCCATCGTCTTCAGATTAAAAAATAATTAAAATGTTAAAATATTTCATTCTGATATAATATATGTGCGCTCTTGCATTGAAAAGAGAAAACGGACTTATTGATTTGTTTACTTTTAAGAATCACAAATGCTGGAACGTTTTAAGTAGAATTTCAATGCTATTTTTATGTATTTTTGAATTTTTAAATATCTTTTTTTTCCTTGATTTTTTTAATTTTAATATATATATATATATATATATATATATATATATATATATATATATATATACTTTGTTATTAATCCTTCTATTTTCGTAGTTTCATCCTGATATACATACACACCAACTGCCTTTTATATATGTATAGATCATTGTCATCCTAAATCTATCTTTATCTTCACTATGCATCATTCTAATGTAATTTCATTTTCTCTGTGAATATCTTATTTCGAAATATTGAGATGTTATCGTTGCCATTTCATTGTCATCCTAAATCTAACTCGCTCTTCATTGTCTATCATTCTAATGTACTTTTATTATTGTTTTGAAATTCTTTGTTATTCCCTTATCATTACATGATCATTCTTCATAATCATTTCATTTCATAATCATTCTTCTCTCGTCGTTATAAATCATTCAAATGTATTTTTGTTTTGAATTAAAACAGCTGAACTCTATCTTGCTTTTATAATCTATACATTTTTTTTTTCTTTTACGATATTTCATTTTGAATAATTTTGATATTTCGTATTGTTGTTCTCATCTTTATTATGGTGTGTATTAATACAACGTTCCGGCTGTATTAACCTCAAGCTTGGTTTAGGTGTTTCGTATTTACCTTAAAATAAAGTCATCATTAGATGATAGCCTTGAGTTCAAATGTAGTTTCGGGGTTAAAATATGACCACTAGTTCAAGGCGTACCAAGATTTCAACGGCCTGAATGCTGTGTTTATATATACCACAATAACGATGAGGACAACAAATTATTTACATAAAACCTCATCTCAAAAATACAGACAAATATTACTCCATTTTCTTTGTTAATTAATCAATTTCACACACGTGCGCGTTCACATTTCATTTCCTTCCCTTCTCTTTCACACAAACTCGCACCTATTATCTTTCTTTTCCCCTCTCTCTCTCCCCACACGCACACATAAATCCTCTTTTCCCCCCCTCTCTTCACTAACACGCACAGATTCTCTCTCTCTTTCCCCTCTCTCTCTCTCTCTCTCACAGAGCCGCACATTCTCTCTCTTTCCCCCTCTATCTCTCATATATATATATATATATATATATATATATATATATATAATATATATATTATATATATATATAATCTATTTCTGTATGTTTGTTTTGAATTACAAGACCTTTACTCTATTCTTGCCCTTCTATTCAATAACCTTATTCTTTTCATTCTTTACTATATCCGACTTCGTTTGATAAATTTTCCCAATCACGCTCTCTCCTCTCCTCTCTCTCTCTCTCTCTCTCTCTCTCTCTCTCTCTCTCTCTCTCACACACACACACACACACACACATCACACACAGACACACCCTTTATCTCTATCACACACACACAACCATGCACAGATTCACCTCCTTTTCTATCTCTCTCCATTACAAACATACATTCTCTCTATCTCTCTCTCTCTTCTCTCAATATCTCTATCACATACAGATACACACCTCTCTCTTACACATACACACACACGATCTCTCTCACACACACAAATACACACATTATCTTTCAACACACACAGACACACACCACACTCTTACACACATATACACGCACACTACACTCTCTCTCACACAATCGATACACCGCGCGCACACACACATACACACACTCTCTCACACACAGATAACACGCACGCAAACACACACTCTCACACACAGATACACGCACACACACACACACTCTCTCAACACACAGATACACGCGCGCAACACACACACAACACACTCGCTCACACACAGATACACGCACACACACACACACACACACACTCTCTCACACGCAGATACACGTACGCACAACACGCGCACACACAGGTACACGCACACACAGATACACGCACACACACACACACTCTCACTCTCTCACACACACAGATACACACACACACTCTCTCTTCCCCCTCTCTCTCTTCCCCACTCTCTCTCTCTCTCTATCTCTCTCTATATATATATATATCGTCTCTCTCTCTCTCTCTCTCTCTCTCTCTCTCTCTCTCTATCTCTCTCTCGGCATTTGAAATCCTTCATCCGCATTAAAATCGTAACCTTTCTCCCGGTTAAATCTCCGCCAAAATCATCTGAAAATCTTTCAATCTTTATCCGGATATAATCTCCCCCCGGTAATACCTTCCAGCCAGCTGTGCTCCCCAGTATTGGCACCTGCGTCCGCATCCCCCTCCCCCCAATAAAATAATGAATCCCACTGCGTTCCGATCTGGCATCACATGGCCTTTTTTGTAATTTAAGTTTCTTCTGCCAAATCGGATATCTTCCCAGACAGAATTTTAATCGGCCTATTCTTTTATTTCCTCTCCCCTCTCCGATAGGGAATATATTCTTGCAATATCGAAAGAAAGAAATAGAATATGGAAGGCCAGTAATGAAACTATGAATTATTCATAAGTTATTCTGAGATTTAATCATTTAATCAGCATTAGAACGATATTCTACCAGTTGTAAAATCATTTGGCTTTCTTTAATTATATTTCTTAGATTCCATGTAATAATAATAATAATAATAATAATAATAATAATAATAATAATAATAACAATGGACACTTCATACGACAAATCGGAGAGGTGGCACATGAAAATACCTGGGCATGGTTAAAAAAAAAAGGAAACCTTTAAAAGAGAAACTTAATCACTAATAATTGCTGCTCAGAATAATGCCATAATGACAAACTATATCAAAGCGAAAATTGATAAGACCCAACAAATAGTAAATGTAGACTATTCAGTGATAGAGATGAGACTGTAAATCATGTATATACGAATGTAGCAAACCAGCACAATGGGAGTACAAAACTGGGTTGGGAAAGTCATCCACTGGGAATTATGCAAAAAATGTAATTTTGACCATACAACAAAATGGTATAAATGTATAAACCAGAATCTGTTCTTGAGAACGCAACGCATGAGATTCTCTGGGACTTTGAGATAAAAACGGATCACCTTATCCCAGCAATAAGATCAGAACTAGTGCTGATTAACAAAAAAAAAAAGAACTTGTCAACTGGTGGATTTTGCAGTTCCAGCAGATCACAGAGTGAAGCTGAAGGAAAATGAAAAAATGGACAAATGCTTGGACCTTGCTAGAGAACTGAAAAGGTTATGGAATATGAAAGTCAAAGTGATACCAATTGTAGTTGGTGCACTTGGAACGGTCCCAAAAGGATTGGAAAAATGATTGGAAAATCTGGAAATCAGAGGAAAGATTGAGACCATCAAAAATACTGCACTACTGCCAGAATACTCAGAAGAGTCCTGGAGACCTGAGGAAACTTGCTGTCACTCAGACTCCAGTGAAAGACCATCAGCTAACGCTGATGTGAAAAACTCAAAAGAAGTGAATAATAATAATAATAATAATAATAATAATAATAATAATAATAATAATAATAATAATAATATAATGGGAAGAAAAGCAATTATATGGATACTTTAAACGACAAATTGGAGAGCTGGCACATGAAAATACTTGGACATGGTTCAGAAGAGGAAACCTCAAGAGAGAAACTCAATCATTAATAATTGTTACACAAAATAATGCAATAAGAACAAATTATGTCAAAGCAATAATTGATAAGACACATCAAAACAGTAAATGTAGACTGTGCGGTGACATATGAGACCATAACCCATGTATTAAGCAAATGTAGCAAAGTAGCATAACGGGAATACCAGGCATGGCACGACTGGTTGGGAAGTGTTGTGATGTTAGTACACAACAGTAAAAAGAAGTCAAGTCGAGATAGGGTAAAATAAGACAAGTGTATTTACAATTAATGGTACATGTACGACTAGCTTGTCGTTAACGGGAATAGTTCTACCTTTCCACTCGGTGTCTCACTATTTATAGTGAGAACCGGTGCATGTTCTCCACTGTAGGAACGGCCGGTACAACTGGAAGGTTGCAAAAAACTAAATTGTATCCATACAACAAAATGGAATATGCATAAACAATAATCTATTACTGAGAATGAAACGCATAACATTCTCTGGGACTTTAGGATAAAGACAGGTCACTGTATCCAAGCCAGGAGACCAGACCTAGTATTTATTAACAAAAAAAAAGAGAACTTGTCAACTGGTTGATTTTGCAGTTCCAGCAGATCACAGGATGAAGCTGAAAGAAAACAAAAAGACAGACAAATGCCTATATCTCGCAAGGGAATTCAAAAAGCTGTGGAATATGAGGGTGAAAGTGATGCCTATAGTTGGGGCAATTGGAACGGTACCCAAAAGGCTAGAAAAAAGTCTAGAGGAACTGAAAATCAGAGGAAACTGGTTGTCACTCAAATTCCAGTGAGAGATATCAGCTAAAGATGGTGTGAAAAACTACTACTACAAAAAGAAGAAGTGACCGAGTGTTATTTAACAAGAAGAAAACTTGTTATCTTGTGGATTTTGCCGTTTTGGCGGATCACCGAGTGATGGTGAAAGAAAACGAAATGATAGATAAATACTTGAACAAGAGCAGAAAGATAAGAAACTGTGAAAGATGACGGTAAAGGTCCGCCAAATTGAAATGCTGCCCTTGGAAACGTCTCCATTGACTGGCCAGGAAAAGGATCTGGAATCAGAGGAAAAATCGATATCATCCAAACTACAGCGTTGTTAAGATCGGCTAGAATACTCAGAAGAGTCACGGAAACCCGATGAGACTTGCTGTCACCCGGCTCCGGATAAACCACCTTTTAAAGCTGGTGTGAAAACGTCTTATAATATTAGTAGTAATAATAATTAGTGACGGAATTCCAGACAGAAGAAGAAGAAGAAGAAGAAGAAGAAGAAGAAGAAGAAGAAGAAGAAGAAGAAGAAGAAGAAGAAGAAGAAGTATATCATATCAATTCGAGAATATACTAGTGTAGTGAGTTATGCCAGAATCTGGAGAACGATCTAATATATACTAACCAGAAATGATAACAAAAAATATATTACCATCTAAGACTTTGCAATTCAAACTGACAGGAAAATAAAAAGCAATATACCAGATATAATAGTTTTTAAAGATTAAATGCATACCCTCACAAGACTCCTGAAACCTCACCCCGAAACTCTTATCGGAACTAGTACCTAGGTGGAGGCAATTTTAGATTTAGGAGCTCGTATGCTAAAGTCCTAAATTTTTATGTCTCATCAGAGAAAGTAATCACAAGGGGAAAGATGTTCTTAGCAGACCAGTCACGTGATGTCACCATATAGATAAATGAGACGCCATCCTTTTAAAGTTTCTTTAATAACGGCACGATGTTCAACATTCTATACTATGGTGGCATGTGAAATAGCATAGGTGTTCCCACAGAATTCAGAATCACTTGCCCTCTACAAGCCTCTGTGCCGCGGCAATTTTAATTATCTATATACTATTACTCTTATTTCTTAAGCTTCTGACTGTTATCATTCAAAATGACACCGTCTAAATCATCTGAGATTGAATGCAAAAATATAAACCTTCATTATCGGATGTTGCTTATCCGCCGAATTCTAATTTCTTATGGGTGTCGTCAGCTCAGCTAAGGAATAAACTATTCGGTTATTTTATTAAGAAAAATAGGGAAGAAAAAGGACATGCTGCATAGAAAAATATAGTAAGATAAAAGAAAGAAAGCAGAAAAAAGATAGAAAGGGACTTTATGCGAGGAAGCGATAACACTAATCTGTTTCAATCGACTATAACGAAAATAATGAAAGAAAGAAGAAAAAGAATGAGAGTTAAATCTAGATTATTGGGTTAGCTCAGTCGGTAGAGCGTTCGGCTAGAAACCACAAGGTTCCTAATTCGATACAGACCCTCGCCAACTCAGCGTATGAGTAGCAGGGAAATCTGTGCGGTAAAGTAAGGAGCTGATGGTAAGTGTGACGCTCCATCTCAGACGCTAAAAATAATCCCCTTGGTCTAGCGCTAGTGAAAAGAGGATATACTCCCTCGCTGCCAGGCTGATACCTACATTAGGCCGCCCTGACGACTTTACTTACTTTTACATATTGAAATATTTTCAGTAGCTCTTAAATAAACATACCAAACATGGTAATAATTAAATTATCATACTGTGGCACAGTTCCTGCTAGTGTGATATAATTATACCAGATCGTGTATAAAAATATCTCTCACAGAAAACCCTTGTTGTAGATGACACACACACACACACACACACACACACACACACACACACACATATAATATATATATATAATATATATATATACAGTAAAGAAAATAAATAAAGTAAGGGTACGTAGTAGTCAAAGAAAGAAAAAAAAAAAGAAAGAAAGAAAGAAAAGAAAGAAAGGGTAAGCAGTAGTGAAAGGAAAAAAGAAAAGAAGGAAAGAAAGCAAGACAAGGTATACAGTAGAAAAGAAAGAAAGAAAGAAAGAAAAAAAAGAAAGAAATGGTATACAGTAGGAAAGAAAGAAAAAAGAAAGAAAGAAAGAAAGAAAAAAAAGAAAAAAAGGGTATACAGTAGGAAAGAAAGAAAGAAAGAAAGAAAAAAATAGAAAGAAAGGGTATACAGTAGGGAAGAAAGAAAGAATGAAAGAAAGAAAGAAAGAGTACACAATAGTGAAAGGAAAAAAGAAGGAAAGATGGAATAAAGAAAGATGGACAGCATTAAAGAAAGAAAGAAACAAGAAAGAAAGAATAAAAGAAAGAAAGAAAGAGTACACAATAGTGAAAGGAAAAAGAAGGAAAGATGGAAATAAAGAAAGACGGACAAATTAAAAAAGAAAGAACAAGAAAGAAAGAATGAAAGAAAGAAAGAAAGAGTACACAATAGTGAAAGGAAAAAGAAGGAAAGATGGAAATAAAGAAAGATGGACAGCATTAAAGAAAGAAAGAAACAAGAAAGAAAGAATAAAAGAAAGAAAGAAAGAAGTGGTACGCTGTACTGAAAGGAAGAAAGTAGGCACATCTATGAATTTTCAAAGTAATATTTGCCATTGACAAGGAGCAATCACAACGATATAAGTGGGTTTAGATTAAGAGCATCTACTATCGGAAAAATGTTATATATCCACAGGCAAATACGTCATCCCAGCATTGTCTTTTGATTTTAATATGGCGTTGCAAATTGATAAGCCAATCCGATAAATCAAGTGGAATCAAACAACAAGATGATACTTGAGTTACAACAATAACCCACAAAGTTTGGTGTGCCAGTAAAATAAAATAAAAATTAAAAAATGTTTACAAAGCCAGAATATTTATCTCTAATCACTCTGTTGGATTTTACAGCGTGTCAACCCTTGTTGGGTTATTTTATGCTAAATATGTTTTGTTCTATTCATGCTTGATGGGTGTGAACATTATTTCAAACGTAATTTTTCCTCGGTTTAACTCATAGATTGAAACCTAACAGGTATTACCGCTCCGGGTCAGAGTGGACCTCGGGGTAATGGCGAGGAAGGGGTACTCCATATTCCTCAGAGTTCCAAAATTGGATTTTCACCATCAGATAGAACATTAAGACACCCATCCCCTAGCATATATATGATAAAAAAAACATTGGTGGTTTGCTATAAAGGCAATATGGTCGGGACAGACATATAGGTGCTAGGGCTTGACGTGACCAGCGGGATGATCTCAATTTTTAAAAACATATTTGAAACTCATTTTTTCTTCTATCTAACTCATAGAAGGGACCCTAACAGATACTACCACGCCGGGTCAGAGTGGATCTGGGAGTGATGGTGATGAAGGGGTACTCCAGAACTGAAACTTCATCATCAGAAGGACATTAAAATCCTCAGCCACCGCCTTCTAACACAAGTGTTACATGTCATGAACTTCTCAGCCACCAGGGTACTCCACATTCCCTAGAGCTCCAGAATTGGAACTTCACCACCAGAAAGAAAAATATTCATCTTTAATGAGTCTCGCATTTATGCCTGTTTAATATGTTCTCTTTTGTAATATCAAGCATTTGCTGTAGACAGAGCAGATACCGAACAATGACTACCAGAGAAAAAGACTTATCTGATATTCCATATGGCGTCAAAATCCGGAATCATTTTCTCTGTTTATTTTACCATTTTTTTTTCATCGTTTCTCTTTTCATATTACGAATAGTCCGTTTTGTAATTCTCATCCGTTAAGATGTTATTTATTTCATTAGTTTTGCTTCGAACATATTAGTTTTGCGTATTCTGTTTTTTTTTTTTAACCTATTCAATTGCCAACAAAAAGGTTGGGGAAAATTTCGACAAACCTATCAAAGAAGCGATCTAAACGTAAGAAAGGAAAAAAGAATAAAAAGATAAAAGTCAGACTGAATGAAAAATATGGGGGTAATTACCTACGAAGCTGGGATTGTTGATTTGTAGTTGTGTAGTTCTTGTAAAAAATATGCGGGAGAAGATTAATAATGGCGTTGAGATAAGAATTGAAAAGAAATAACGCATAATATTTTTTGTGGGTGCCATTTTTTTATCATTTCCCATTGCATATTGTTATATCTTTAGAAATCTTTCAATAGCATTTTTAGTCTGCTGTTAATAATAAAGTTTTGGTACCTTTTTGTTCATTTTATCACTTCTTAAATATTCAGTGGGTCCGGGGTGTCGTTGTTAGTTATGTTTTATTTTTTTTACTTATATAATGGATTAATATAGTGCGTGTGTGAAATATGTTCAGCTTATCTAATTTCCTATATATATATATATATATATATATATATATATATATATATATATATATATATATATATATATATACATGGTGTGTCATAAAAGTATCGAGATTGAAGCTGTATTTACCAAGATAGAAATAAAGAATAAATGGAACATTAATTTTTTTCAAATTACAATGTGTGTCAGTAAGTACAAAAGATCTCGATAAATTTTTTTACTCAACTTATATATATATATATATATATATATATATATATATATATAATCCAAAGTCCAGAGAATAAATCTTCCTTACGACACAAGAGTTTTATTTTAAAAAGTTTGAGAGCTCAATGTGTGCTCCTAATGCTAGAGTCACAGAGCAAATATATAAGTAAAGAACTAACAAAAGACTTAGAGATTTAGCGTTATAGTCTATTTCAGGGAGCTTTCTAAGCTCCCTGAAATAGACTATAATGATAAATCTCTAAGTCTTTTGTTAGTTCTTTATTTTATATATATATATATATATATATATATATATATATATATATATATATATATATGCTTGTGAAAATGATGTAACTTAGAGAAGAAGGCAAAAAATTGAGTAAGTCGCAATTTTGACCGTAGATAAAATTAACCGAATAAGTCGTAAATATGAATGAATATAAAAGTACTCAATATGTGTGTATAGCTGGTTTAGAAAATCGATGTAGCCTACTGAAGTTTCACAGGGTCTTCAGGGCTTTTCTGTGTGTAACTATTTAAATTAATCAAAACAAATGGATGTAACAGAATTCATTATAATAGTTCCACAGAACGTTGAGCTTATTTTAACTGTCGCTCCATATAATAATATATATATATATATATATATATATATATATATATATATATATATATATATAAAGGTGAGTCAAAAAAGTATAGAGATTTTTTGAACTTTTTGAAACAACATGTATACTGATAAAAATAACGTTCCATTTATTTTTCATTTCTGTCATGGTAAATTCAGCTTCAAACTAGGTATTTTTTGACATATCTTGTATTCTATAAAAGAATGAATGAATGAATGGAAGGTCATTTCATGTCATGGACTGCTCATCTACGAGGATCTTATCTTTTAGCATCATGGATTGGTATACACGCCCAACAGGTGGCCCTATTTTTGGGAGGTATTACCCCTCTGCGGATGTGCAATCGGTGTATTCTAAAGCGCCAGTTGACAGGGCTGACCAAATCCTTGTCTCTCATTTTTTAAATACCCCCACACAATCATATATATATATATATATATATATTATATATATGTGTGTGTGTGGTGTGTGTGTGTGTGTGTGTTTGTTGGTTGAATGCACATTTTTCACATATAGCTTCATATATTCTTTTAGTCTTACTCTCTTTTTCTGTCTTGGTCTATTTTCATACCTGTATATCCATCGGCCTTTGTTTGAATTTTATTAAAGCTTCTAGGCCCCATCTATTTCTCTCTCACACCCACCCACACACATACACACACACACATATAATATATATAATATATATATATATACATATATATATATATAATATATATATATATATATATATATATAATATTAATCACAAACTCGCACGTATACACACACACAATTTTATACACGTGTGCTTGTGTATGCACCTGTGTGTGCTTATAGCTATTTTCTGGTGGAATTTTATGATTTAATTATACCTGACAAAATTTTTCTGCGCAGATAAACATTTTTATACGTTCACTAACTTTTACTGTTTTTTTTTTCTTCGCTGAGAATTTTGTTATTTGAAAAAAAAAAAAAAAGAATTTAATAACTTTTGCCCTCCTATATCACTCGATTTAGATAAATATTTTTCAACTCTAGATTTTATTCCTTTGGAAATTTTACTTCAGTTTTTGTCGCCTCTTTTTTTCTTTGCGATTCATTTCCTTTTAAGTGTAATTCCACACGACTTTTATGTAATTGTTATCTTTCTAAATACCTATTACTCATCATCCAGAAAGTCTAATCTGCTAGATGACTGCCCTATCTAATGTTGTTTCATTTTATAAAAAAGAAAACGATTATCTTTGTTCAAAAATAGTATGGTATATTTAAAAGAAAAGAAAACTATTCAACAAATTTTAGATTAATTTCTCAAGAACATGTTCATCATCATTAGTGAAGAATAATTAAAGTTCCAATTACCGTCGAACTGGGAAGACAAGGCAACAAACGGTTGTAACTGAAATACAAACCCGAATTCTACAAAGTCCACTGCAAAATGACAAAGTATATATAAGACTCCACAATGTCATTCAAATCAAGCAGTCAAGCAGCCAATCAGAACTCAAGGAATGGAATCACCCAAATCACCCAGATTCATGAATGGATCATTCTTGATTCCTATTTATACCAACTGTCTTGGACACTGCTTGGGTTGTACTTAGCTGCTGTTATTAAAACGAACAGTAGACTAATTGACCTCAATAATTAGTACTAGCAAATATATGCATCCTCCGATAGCAAGTATTTAAGTTTTAATCTAATAACATATATCAAATTAAAAGGTTAATGAAACTAAATACGAATGCCTCATATTCGTTAAGGTAAAAGCCAAACGATTAGAAATCAATAATACTAAGCAAATATTTACTAAAATCAGATTTTCTTTTATATTTCAATATGCAAATTAGCCTTCCCGTTCACACTGTAAACCGCTATTTTGTTGTATATATAAATACAATTGCAAGTTATTAGTATGTAGATATGTTGAAAAGTATTGATAATGTAAAACATGTTTATTCATAATTGAGGTTTAAATCTAATCAAATCATGGAGAATGTGAGGTAAATAATTAATGGAAATGTGACTTGAGTAGTAATATAGTTTCGGTTACTGACAGATAAACACACAATCTCCATTATTATAAGATTTACAAAAGTTCAGTGCGAAAATCCAAATTCATTGAAATAATTAATCACGCTGTTTTTCAGCATTTTTTTTCTGCGGGCCCCTTCAACGGGATACCTCGGTATATCATCATATTCAAAAAGGTAATGTCACAAATTCAAAGGATACAGTCAGCTCATATAAATAAATATCAGGGCTATAAAGGGATTGTCAAAGGTCATGAATTAAGGGAAGCATTACTGATAGAATAGGGATATCACCTTTATTATAATGGAGATTATTTCTCCGTATGTGTCTGTAAACTAACATACGTCTCCACTGATGTCATAATTCCCTTAGTTATTTACGTTATATTCTTAATTATTAGGAAATAATCATTATCTAATCTTAGGTAGAATCTTATTCATTAACAATGTTTCTATTGAATAGGAACCTAACAAGTACTACCACTGCGAATCAGAGTGGATTTGAGAATAATCACAATGCAGGGATAATCCACACTCTACAGAATTCTAGAGCCGAAGCCCCACCCCCGAATGCATCTTAGTTATTTTCTATTGTTCGTTGATATTCACATCTCCTTTCACTCTCTGTATGGATAGGAAAATTACATTCTACGTTTATCTAGATATATACTTTCGTGGGTATGCATTATCTCATCCCGTTAGCCAAAGTTAGGGTGTGACACAAGGTCATGGAAAAGTATGGGACATCCAACGAGTATCGCTATTCAATAGTAATGGGTCTGCTTGACTAGCTTACTAATCACAACACCATGGGGACGACATATAAATATTAAGATGATGTAGCGTCAAACCATTATAAAGGGGGATTACAGACGTGCTTCGAATAGTTAAAAGTTGGTGCATCCAATATTATGGGGACTATATTGGAGAAGGACTTTTCGGAGTATTATAGATGATTTTAACAATGCAGTGATCTCGATTTTTCGTCTTATTTCGAATTTCTTCTGTATTTTTTCAAGTAGCCTTTATGGATCCTTTCAACCGCACCAGAACCAGTTATTATATCCGTCACCGTTATGTTCCACAGCCTATTTTTATCTCTCCAGCAAAGTCCAGGTATTTTTCTATGTCTTTGGTTTCTTTCATTTTCATTCTGTTTCATTGCAACGGCGAAATCCACTGGATGACAAGTTCAATTCTTGTTAATTAACACAGGGTCTGATTTTCTTTATGTGATTAATTAATCCGTTTCTTTTTCAAGAGCACAGATAATACCATGCGTCTCATTTAGTAAAACAGATTATGGTTTGTGCATATATGTTATACGTTAGTATGGTCAAATTTTAATCCCTTCCAGAATTCACAATAGATCACCTTTCCCAAATCGTCGTGCCTGGTCTTGTACACATTCTGGTACTAACATTTCTATTGCATTCGCATATCATAAGATTAACCGTTTAATATGTCTCCACATATCCTACACTCGCTATTCTGCTGCGTATTATTACTAGTACTAGCAGGACCTGTGGATATATCACAGTGTGATAATTCATATATTAAAACGTTAGAAATGTTACTTAAGAACTATTGCTAAGTAGTTCAATATGTAAAAAGTATAACCTTGATATAACTCTCTCTCTCTCTCTCTCTCTTTCTCTCTCTCTCTCCTCTCTCTCCCTCTCTCTCTCTCACACACACACACACACACCACACACACTCTCTCTCTCGCATATTTTTTTTTCTTTCTTTCCTCCCTTTTTCATCTTTTCGTTATGTTCGATTGAAACAAATTAGCGTTATCTCTTCCCCGAGCTCAACCACTCTCTCTATTTCCCCCTACCCTCTTTCCTTCTTTCTTTTTTCTTTTTTATATTTTTTATGTATAGCATGTTATTTTTATTCTCTCTTTGTCTTTATTATAAAAACGGAATGGTTCATTATTTAGCTAAGGTAACGACACTCATAAGAAATAAGAATTCGGCACATAACCAATACCAGATAATAAGTTTTTTTTGCATTCCAACTAATACGATTTGGACGGGCTTATTTTTAACCAGAGGATGTAGCAAGATGATAACGATCGGAGTTTTAAACATGGATTCTCTCATATGTATTTCGTATGACCCTAACACAAGCCTACCGATAGAGAAACTACATACTAAACCACGAAGATGTTACTCAGAGGCATAGCTCATATTAACCAACAAGTTATATTCTCGATTATACTAATAGGATTTTATGGATTAATTCCCTAGTAATATTAGATATCATTGTAATATTTCTCAGTAAAGCACTTTCTAATATTACTATATTTCCTTTGTTATTTATTTCATTCCCCTTTTACTTCCTATCAAAATTTAATATTATAGCCGTTAGGCTAGATATCTGCTCGCCATTATAAAGCTAACGAAATTTGAGATAAAATGAATCATAAATCGAAATGAAACAAAAATGTCTAAGAATATTTTATAATTGGTGAGCATATTTGGTTTGTGTGCGGGTCATTGAATATCCTTGTAGGCACCTGAGAAAGCGCGTATGTATGTATGTATGTATGTATGTATGTATGCAAACGGATTTTTGTAGAATCGTTTTGGTTGTAGAATGATATCTAAACATTTAAGATTATAAACTAACAATGCATTTGGTCTACAATATAATTACGGTTTCCTGTCTTAAATACTTGCATTTCCACTTGGTATTCTGTTTGTGTTGAGTGTTCGAAACCGGTTAAAAGTAGTGAATTCACATGTATTGGGTTGGTGCATAATTATTGCAGTCTTTTTTTTTTAACAAGATTTATTCAACAAGTACAATAACAATTTGCGATTTCTACAGCAGATATGAATGTTCTTTGCAAGACACAATGTGTTATTATACTTTTCTTGGTACTAATGCAGAATACCGCATAAGTGATAACATCATTTGTTTATGTAAAAAATGCATTACATTGCTTTAAATTTCACGGAAATACCAGAAACCTTTGAGACATTAGGGTTAGGGTTAAGTTTAGGCTACTTTAAGAGTTTCTGTAATCTAATGCTATATATACATAAAATGCGATTCTAATGATATTATCTCTTGTGGGCTATTGTGCATTTGTGTCATTTTCTTTTCAAATGACCTCGCTCGAGATTGAACTTATTTCTACACGCTTCCATTTTATATTTATCAGTGAGAGAGAGTGAGAGAGAGAGAGAGAGAGAGAGAGAGAGAGAGAGAGAGAGAGCAGTGGGAATATATATCATTGCAACTTAATGTTAATAAAAAGAAAACTCGTAGTGCAATGATTATCGTCGTAGAAAATGGATACGACGAATCGACTGTATCTTCTTTTACATCCAGGCTTTTACGTGTGCTCGAACACTATCCATTAGAATCGTTCATAATATTTTAAAAATCTATTGAAATCCATATACATTTATCGAGTTCGAAATCTACTTCTAAGAGCAAAAATAAATAATGCTGACCGAATTGAAATAATAATAATAATAATAATAATAATAATAATAATAATAATAATAATAATAATGGGGAAATGAAAAAATGGACAAATACCTGGACCTTGACAGAGAACTGAAAAAGTTATGGAATATGAAAGTCAAAGTTATATCAATTGTAGTTGGTGCACTTGGAACAGTCCCAAAAAGATTGGAAAATCTGGAAATCAGAGGTAGAATCGAGACCATCCAGAATACTGCACTGCTGTAATTGCTAGAATACTCAGAAGAGTCCTGGAGACCTGAGGAGACTTGTTGCCACTCAGACTCCAGTGAAAGACCATCAGCTAACGCTGATGTGAAAAACTCAAATAGAGTGAATAATAATAATAATAATAATAATAATAATAATAATAATAATATTGGAATAAGCCACAATATTTAAAGTTTATTAAATAAGAAATAGTATTATTAAATGCTTATCTTGTTTCTATTTGCACCGGTGGAAGAAGAAGGTATGTTTACTTCTATTTGTCAAGTTGTTAAAATTAACTAACATTTAACCTGTTGATATTTTTCTCTAAAATATATATTTAAGCTTATAACTATTATATTGAGTGATTTTCATAACTCGCTTCTAAACTTTCAATATATATAATATATATTTTGCTTTTAACTCTCAATGTATATGCTGCTAAGATATATATATATATATATATATATATATAGTAGATAAAGTGGCATAAATACTTATAATTATGGTTTCCTATTCAATAATAAAAGGGGTCATGTGGACTTAAACTAAGTTAAAAACTTATAATTTTTAAGGTGCTACTATCTCCTGTGCGTAAGTGATTTAAGTATGCATGGATGTCAAGTACATAGATACAATTACCATCTAATTGTAATTAATACTAATTAGGATGAACTCCCTCATCAAATAGCTTAACCATCAAAGTATCTACAATATTTGCTACTCATATAAGTTGTCTGACATCTTTACTAGTAACACTGCATGATACTTAACAGTAAAGGTATACTGGGATATTTGATGCTACTCGCATTCTATAATGTTTGACCCTCTCTTAAGTAGGTCCTAATAATAGTGGCTGCACACCATACAACAAAAGATTAAGTTTAGTATCCTGCTTACCAACATTTTCAGGTGGTGAACTTGATCAATGATCTTTTACGATCATAATGAATTGACTGATTGACATAAAATGGGTTCCCCATATGCCACGGGATCTTCCGCATTGGAGCGCTTTGCCATCTGCAGTATTGCTCATCAATATTCATAGTATAAGTACTAGAGGACTTGATGGGTGACATTGTGGATGATGGAGCGCTTTGGGGAGTGGAGGTCTGGTCGTGTGTGAGAAGCATATCTGCGTTAACTATACGCACATTTTTTTTTTTTTTTTTTTTTTTTTCTGGGTCAGGGGCTCAGAACTTAAACAACCTCCTGGGTCAGGTATAACCACACTATACCACCTCATGAAAAATGTCTAAAATAAATTATATCAGCCGTGGAACGCAGACTTCGGGTCTGTGGGACGCCATGGGCAGGTGCTCCCTTGATGGCCAACATGGGGGACCCGGTCCGCATCCTGCGAATGTTGGCTCAAACTTTCATTTCAGATACTCAACACAAGATGATTCATCCCCAGGAAAAAGAATAAATAATCAGTATACCCAAGATATCAATCAGGGGGTAGATGATCAACCTTATATGCATGTAGGCTGCTGTTGTTTTCTTGTTCTTCCAGATATTCATGGGAAAATGGTAGCTCAGCCGATAGACGACCCAGTGAGGTGGTAGCCGATAGACGACCCAATGAGGTGGTAGCCGAGACACGACCCAGTGAGGTGGTAGCCGAGACACGCCAGTGAGGTGGTAGCCGATAGACGACCCAGTGAGGTGGTAGCCGATAGACGACCCAGTGAGGTGGTAGCCGAGAGACGACCCAGTGAGGTGGTAGCCGAGAGACAAAGAAAAGTGTGGACTAGAGAAAATAACACACAAGTACTCCATTGTTATTTTAAAAGCAACCCAACACAGAGAGGTTATAGAAAAAGAATGCTTCAGATTTGGAATGACAACAAGAATTTCAGCACAACCAGCCAAAGACTGGCAGACCAGGCAAGAATGATCCTGAATAAAAAATTATTCTCTGATCTCGAGATAATAGAAATATGTGGACAGGAAAATCAAGAAATACAAACCGAACAAGAATCAACCAAACAAAATGAACATGCTAGCAACCAAAACCGTATAAAACCTACCTTTACAACACAGGAACTAACACCAGAACAGAAAATGGATATAGAACTTATACAACAAATCATGAATGAGACAAAAGTACATTACCATCCCTAAGAAACATAGAGTGGAAAAAAGTCAAGAAAGAAACGGAAAAAATAAACAAATATTAGCGAACATCCCAACAAACAATATCACTGAACTCAACAACCTTATCTATGCAGGAGCAAAACTAGTCTGTGATAGAATTGATGCACCCCTTCGAAACACTAACACAAACAAAGAACCAAACAGAAACACAAAAGCTGGATGGGAGTTCAGATTGGAAGAACAAATAAAAAAACTACAACAAACAAATACGTTAAATAAAAACACAAATACACATGTAGCTAAAAAGGTTAAAAGACAACAACACAAATTAAGTTGGAAGAAGTAAAACAAAAGATATCGGCTATAGAAGGAAGACTCAAAAGATATCGAGAGAGAACTAAACAGTACAAACAAAATAGGACCTTCCAAAACAATGAAAAGAGATTTTATGAACAAATTGATGGAGCAAAAACAAACATTAGTGAACACCCAAATGCAACAGAAGCAGAAAAGTTCTGGAGTGATATATGGATGAGGAAAGAACATAATAAACAGTCAAAGTGGATAAGTGATATTAAGAATGAACTGATGGAAATTGAGGAAGGACCTGTTGCCAGTGTTCATGTAATTACGCTTAAATCAGTACTCAAGAAAGTAACAAATTGGAAAACACCAGGCCATGATGGCATACATGGATTCTGGTTCAAAAAATTTACGACTATCCACAAAAGAATGGCCCAGCAACTGAACAGATGCCTACAAGAAACGGAAATACCCGAATGGATGACAAAAGGAATAACTACACTAATCCAGAAAGACCCACAAAAAGGAAATGTCCCCAGCAATTATAGACCAATAACTTGTCTACCCATGATGTGGAAAATTCTAACTGCTGTTGTAAGAGAAGAAGTATACTTTTCACTCAATTGGCGGAAACTTCTCCCAGAAGAACAGAAAGGATCTCGCAAGGGAAAAAGAGGAACCCACGACTTACTCTATATAGACCAATACATTCTTAAAGAAGTCAAAAATAAACGGAAAAATATTGCAATGGCCTGGATCGATTACAGAAAAGCCTATGACATGGTCCCACATACCTGGATTTTTAGAATGCCTACAAATGTATAAAATTTCCAACAACATTATAAACTTCATTAAAAAAGCCATGGAAAACTGGCGAGTTCAATTAAAAGCTGGAAAACAATCCCTGGCAGAAGTAAAAATCCAAAGAGGTATCTTCCAAGGAGACTCATTATCACCACTACTCTTTATTATTGGCAATGATNGCCGCTAAACCATATACTGAAAAAATGTACCGGGGATACAAATTTAGTAATTCACAAGAAAAGATCAACCACCTTAGTACATGGATGACATTAAAATTTTTGCAAAAAATGAAAAAAGAATTGGAGACCTAGTACAAACTATTAGGATATATAGCCAGATATAGGGATGAATTTGGAATCGAAAAATGTGCTATGCTTGTAATAAAAAGGGGTGAAAGAAACTATAAATGGAATACCAACTACCAAATCAGGAAAACTATAAAATCTCTTGATGAAAATGAAAGCTACAAATACTTAGGAATTTTGGAAGCGGACAATATCATGCAAGCAGAAATGAAACGAAAAGTTAAAAAAGGAATATCTCAGGAGAACTAGAAACTTCTAGAAACGAAATTAACAGCAGAAATCTGATCAAAGGAATTAATACCTGGGCTGTCCCCATTATAAAGATACTCAGGACCATTCTTAAAATGGACAAAAGAAGAACTCAGACACATAGACCAAAGGACAGAAAATTAATGACCATGCACAAGGCTCTCCACCCTAGAGATGATAGAGATAGATTGTATGTGTCAAGAAAGGAAGGGGAAGAGGTCTTGCCAACATAGAGGAATGCGTTAGAAACCACAATCCAACAACTTGAAGATTACAACAAGGAAGAGCAAAGACAAATTACTTATGGCGACCAACAATAGTAGAACAGTGGCAGATAGGACAATGGAGGACAACAGCGAAGAACGACAAAGACTAGAAAACAAAAATGGGAAGAGAAAACAATTATATGGACGCTTCAAACGACAAATAGATGAGGTTGCACATGGAAAGACTTGGACATGGTTAAGAAAGCGGAAACCTCAAAGAGAAACAGAATCACTTATAATTGCTGCACCAAAATAATGCCATAAGGACAAACTACATCAAAGCGAAATTGATAAGACCAACAAATATAGAATGAGACTTGCGGTAATAGAGATGAGACTGTTAACCATATACTCTGCGAATGTAGCAAACTAGCACAACGAGAATACAAACTAGAACACGACTGGGGGTTGGGAGTGATCCACTGGGAATTATGCAAGAAATTAAATTTTGACCACACAACAAAATGGTATATGCATAAACCAGAATCTGTTCTTGAGAACGAAACGCACAAAATTCTCTGGACTTTGAAATTAAAACGGATCACCTCTATCCCAGCAAGAAGACCCAGACCTAGTGTTGATAACAAAAAGAAAAGAACTTGTCAACTGGTGGATTTTGGCAGTGCCAGCGGATCACAGGTGAAGTTAAAGGAAAATGAAAAAATTGACAAATATCTGGACCTTGCCAGAGAACTGGAAAAAGTTATGGAGATATGAAAGTGAAAGTTATACCAATTGTAGTTGGTGCACTTGGAACGTCCCAAAAGCATTAGAAAAGGTTTGGAAAGTTTGGATATCAGAGGAAGGATTGAAAACCATCAGAACACTGCACTGCTGCAATCTGCCAGAATACTCAGAAGAGTCCTGGAGACCTGAGGAGACTTGCTGTCACTCAGACTCCAGTGAAAGACCATCAGCTAACACTGATGTGAAAAACTCAAAAGGAGTAAATAATAATAATAATTTTCTTCTTTTCTTCTTGCATGGCTCTTCTACACGGCTTAACATACCATAAAAATCAATCACGAATTTACTCAGCTAAATATGAAAACTGTAAGTACATAACTGTTTTCAAAATCCTAGCTTTTACGTGTGCTAGAACACTGTCCACCAGAACTGTTCATAATTTAAAGAATAATTGAATTCCACATATGTTTATAATTTCGGTATTCCCTTCTAATGCCAAAAAATAAAGAAGTACTGACCGAATTAATTCTCATAAAAGTTCTAGACAAATCATCAAAAAAATGCAATTAAAATTAACAAACAAACAAAAGAAACCAAAAACAAAAAAACAAAAATAAAGCAACATTTAAAAAGTTTCGTTTCTCTCTAATCAACATGTGGAGTTGTAAATAAAATTTCCCCGTCAAATCAATACGATTCAAGATTTTAACCAAGATAAATTGCAATGCTTCGTTGCGCTTTTTATCCAGAACTTTTTTTTGTCTCGGCGCCGAATCTAATCTTCATCTTCTCCCACTAAGTCATAACGGCTTCTTAATTTTGATTTTTCATAGATAAGATACCGCCAATTTATCTTATGGGTTTGAGCGGACATTGAGGCGACGCGCGCGGGCGTGTGTGTGTGTTGTGTGTGTGTGTGTGTGTGTGTGTTTGATATTGCCATGGAAGAAGAAAAAATACCAAGTTCAAAATATCATGCCAGAATAATCTAAAATAAAAAAGTAGATTTTCTTATCAAAATACACGTTCTTTTTCTCTATCTCTCTCAATCTATCTATCTATCTATTATCTATCTATAAACACACACATACACATATAATCCTCTTTCTCAATGTGTGTGGAGTCTCTACGTTTTAATAACTGGTTAAATATTAGAAAAATAATAATACCAAAATAAACATATGCTGATTATTTATGCTTTTAAAGTATCTAACATACATATGATGGTTATATCAGAAAAAAAAGATGTATTCGTACTATATAATATAATATATATATATATATAATATATATATATTATATATATTATATATATATTACCTGTGAGTATTCGTCTCCATATAACAATTCTTATCAAACTATATTCTAACATAAACTATACATGCGTGTCGATATATCATTGTATATACAAAAATATTTTAATATCGTATACATTGGCGTGTATAAAAATTGATATATATATATATATATATATATATATATTATATATTGTGTGGTGTGTGTGTGTTGTGTGTGTGTGGTGTGTGTGTGTGTGTATTTAAATGATATGGGTGCTATATCAATAAGTAGTAAGTCCTCAATATCGTAGATAAGTAATTAGTTATATATATATATAATATATTATATAATATTATTATATATATATAATATATATATATATAATATATATATATACTAGAGTGCGGAGACATGGACTCCACGGCACTTGGTTTTTGACACTTATTACCTATCGATTTTAAAGTAAGTGGCATTGTTTTTATTCATAAACACTTACATTCATGTGTGAGTGTGTGCATGTGCGGTGTGTATGCATACGAAGCTGTTTGCATTTCACATAAGCGCGAACACCCTTAGGAATGGTATGCATCGAACTACTCTCCTTCACTACTGGTAAATAGTAAGCAACAAGGCTTAGCAAAGAACCAGTCTAGGAGAAGGATAACTCTGAATTCAAACTGTTAAACAACGTTTAAGAAATTGACCTTGTGTCACATCCTGCTCCTTCGGAAGGTTGGTAAATTTATCCCTCTCTTCTCTTCCTTTATATATAATATAATATATACTATATATATATATTGTTGTGTGTGTGTGTGGGTGATGGTGTACGTATTGTTGTGTGTGTGTGCGTGTGCTGTGCGTATGTGTATGTTGGTATGTTTTAGGATTTAACCGTAAAAGTGTTTTACAATCCGGTCTAATATATAACGGGTTGTTAAAACACTGTCAGCGTTAAATTCTAAAAAATACACATCACACACACACACACAGCCCACACACCGATTAATATTATATATAGTAACTAATATATATATGGTGTGTTGCTGTGTTGTGTGTGTGGTGTGTGTGTGTGGTGTTTTAGATTTAAACCGTAAAGTGCTTACTAATCCGATAACGTTTACATGTACAATCAAGAAATACACAGCAGTTTATAAAAAATGTTCAAGTATTACAAGCTACAATAACGATATAATTAAAAACTAAATAAATTCACGATTGGAGTAATGTCATGATTCTTAGTAAGTTGTCAACGTGAAAGTAATATTATTCATGTTTTTTTATTTCCCATTTTGAAATGAATTATAGAAATTGAAGAGAAACTATGACAGCTAGCCATTATATGAATTGAGAATAGTTTAGACTCTAGATGCTGATGTTACTATAAGATTTGAGAAAGAGAGGAATAAACGAGAAATATTACTGTGCTACATTCAGGATTTATCATAACATAATTATTTTTAGTTATTTCATGAATTCTTGAGATTGAGGTTATAATTGTGTTATTTGATTTTCCTCATCCGTATTGGTTATCTGTAAAAAAGTCCGCGCCGGTGTGCTCTCCGGCCTATCTCACACACCACACACACACAACACACACCACCAGCACGCACACTACCTATATATTATACTATATATAAATATATATATATTAGAATAGATAGAGAGAGAGAGGAGAAGAGGGAGAGAACAGAGGAAGAATGAAGATACACGACGAACACGCACGATTACCTTCCTCCCGAATAGCAGCACTGTCGCACACAACCATGCACGAAAAGTATATTTTTAATAAGTCTTCAAATAACTTTTAAGTTATTTCTATGGAATTTCTGGATGAGGCTGATAATTAGTGTTAATTTGATTACGTCTTCATCCTTATGTTATCTGTAAATTTCGTGACCCGAAACTGATCTATCGGCCTTCTTCACACATCACACACACACCACACACCATTATATTCTAATATTATACTTACTTTCATATTATATAGAGAGAGAGAGAAGAGAGAGGATAGATAGAATAGATGGAAGGTTACGAGAAAGGATAATTACTCCTTCTTCCAACTAAAGAACGAAACGATTGTGACACTTCGAGCGAAAAGTGTTAAGATAACAATATAAGATATCTGATTATCAGGGCCATGTTAAAAAAAATTCAGAATAACTATAAATGTATCTTTTGAAAATTTGATTGTGTAAGATAATTTCTTTTGATATTCCTCTGGTCTGCAAATCGTATGTGAATCGGCTCTACTGTGTCTTTTTTTTATGTTTTCTTTCATTTTTATCTGTTTTTTTATTTTTTTTTTTATTTTTAAGTGTCAGCTGGGATGATTTTCCGAAATTTTCTATTATCAATTCAAAAATAGGATTAAAAATTAGAAAATGAATACGGTGTCACCGTTTGCAAACAGCTGAGAATGAATGAAATCGGGGATTGTCATAAAAGCGTACAACGACAAGTGTGTTAATTGTGAAATTACTATTTTAAGAAGAAAACGGTTTCACCATTTCATATGCCTGGTAATTAATATTCTGTAGAACATTACTAGGGGTTTTATTAACTGTTGTTTACGCTGTCTAGTTAACACAAGTCGACTTTGACAGCCCGCTTCAAATTCCAATAAATGTTTGTTTTGGTTTAGTTTGTTTAGTTTTACGGCATATCAACCTCAGTGGGTCAATTAATGCCGACAAAAGGTTTTTAAATAAATCATTCTTAATGAGATAACCAAGTTTTGTTTATCAATTCACTTGCCGGAGTTAACCCATAGATGGGACCCCTAAACAGGTACTATCCACTTTATGTCAGGAGTGACCATGGGAGCAATCGGTGATTGAAAGGGATGCTCCCACATCTCCAAATCTCAGAACGGGAACCTCATCCGATTCAGAATAGAGTTTTTTAACGCCGATTCCCAGGACATGAATCCTCAACCATCGCCTTTCTAGCACCCATATGATAAAAATAAGGGATTGAGCTTTACCATAAGAGCGCAACAGGGGTTGGGGCCAATCATTTATAGGTGACTAGGCTTACCTGGCCAGCCGAACCGACCGTCTACCCCAAAAGCCTAAAGTGAATATTGCAAGTCATTTGACTGCTTCAGCCACCTGGCGTTCTATCCTTTAGACATCCAACTCGTCGCCACCCACGACCAACAGGTGCCTTTTGGCGGAGTCTTTACCCTTCTCTGCATAGGTGCAGGCGTGCATTTCCAACGCCTCAGTCAAACAGGGCGGGTCCAATTAAATATTAGAAAACTATTTCCCAAATTCCAAATAAAGAGAGAAGAGTAATAAAAAAAAATTGACCTTCCAGTAAAGACAAACAGCTTAATCCCACCTTAATCATTGCTTAGTCATTTACAGTGAAGAGTAACCTGTCTTGTCTTTAGACCCTATTTATCAGAAAAAGAAAAAAAGGCTGAGAAGAAAGGTTGACCTGATATTCCATGTGAATATTCAACTATTAAGGAACTGAAAGCAGAGTATTATAATATGAGTAGCGGAATTCTTAAAGCCCCTTGCTGTGAAACTGGCAAAAAACTCGCGCCTATTAGATTTGAAAGTAAAGGGTGCAGCAACATTGGCCCTGTCATATTTTCATTGCCTTACACAGACATGTAAACAGAACAGGCGCGTATTATGATTGATTTTTAATACCATACTGTTCAATAACTAAAAAAGTTCTTCTGTAATAAAAACTACTTTGTTTCATGGTTCCATCCTATCTCAAGATTTTTTTGCAGCTTCATAATGATAAAACTAAATTCATCATTCTCTGTGTATTTGTGGTTTTCAGCTGCAGCGACTTCTAGTGAAGGTAGCGAAAAAGTATTCATTATAAATTGTATTACCAGCTAAGCAGTTTAGCTCAGCGGTAGAGCGTTCGACTAGGAACAGGAAGGGTTCCGGTGTTCGATTACGGGCCATCGCCAAAACCTCAGGCGTTGTGAGTGAGCACAGAAATCTGTTAGGTAGACCGTGTGAGGAGCTAGGAAGTGTGGCATCCCACGTCAGACGGCAAAAACAATTATTTAATTGCGTCTGCGCAAGTGAAAATGGGATAGACTCCCCTTCCTGTCTGGCTGATTACCGTCTTTGTGCCACCCCGACGACGGTTACTTTTTACTTGCATCGCTAGAAAGGTAGCAAGCTTTAATCAAGCAGTACATAATTAGTCGTAGTAAGATAGAAACAGTTGTTTTATCAAGTTTAACTACATCTATTTAAAAAAAATACATTCTTTTTTAAAAAAAAATATTGACTCGATATTGAAAAATTAACATTACCCGATGAGAACATCCAGCAAAACATACGTAAAACACTGGATAGTTGTTTGACATATTAGGTCCCATCAACACTGTATACTGTGGCTTCCTCACAAGAGAGTCGAACCAACGACCACAGAGATGCAGAGCCGAAAACCATTGAACACTTATCCCCACGCCACAGATTAGGACCCCAAATTTCAACTTTCTAGGTAAAACGCGCAAAACCACTTTTAATTAAAATTATAATAAAGTAAAAGTAATAAATCGTCGGGGCAGCCTAAATATCGGGCGATCAGCCAGACAAGCGAAGAGAAGTCTAATCCCTTTTTCATCTAAAGCTAAGACCAAGGAGATGTATTTTAGCGTCCGAGGTCCGTGCGCCACACCCTACCATCAAGCTCCTTACTTTACCGCACAGATCCCTGTGCTACTCATACGCCGAGTTGTCGAGTGGCCAGTATCGAACCAGGATACCTTGTGATTCCTAACCGAACGCTCTACCGCTATTATATATATATATATATATAATACTATTATAATATATATATATATAAATATAATAATATATATATATATTATAATATATATACTATTATATTATATATATATATATACTATATATAATGGAGATTGTGTTTTTCTGCTGTAACCAAAAACTAGATTACTACTCAAGTCACAATTCATTCTTTAACCTTTCAGTTATTAATAAAATGTTTTACATTATTAATACTGTTGACCAACATCATTCATCGTCTAACAACTGCAATTGTATTTATAATACAACAAAATAGCGGTTACAAGTTTAACGAGTAAGGCTAATTGCATATGATATTTAAAAATTTTATTTTAATAATATGCTGCTTGGTATTATTGACTTCTAATGGTTGTTTTATCTTAAGAATATAAATAAACAACAAATCTCGTGGATAAATCTTAAAAGAAATTTATTAAAAGAAATACACTGTATATCTATCCTTTACTTCCTATTTAACTAATAGTTAAATTACGAAATTTATCCAAATGAAAGAGAGGGAGTAATGGAAATGATGGAATAGTTAGTTCAAAGTTGTTCTATTTTTCATTATACCCCCCTCTGTGCACACAATCTTCCATCTGTATTTCTAGTCAGTTTCATTAGGCCTTTCTAATTTAATACCCGGATATTTTATATATATTCAAAAACTTTAAATACTTGCCAACCCAGAGTGCATAATTTGCTAGTATATATTAATTCCTCTATCTACATATGAACAATGTGGACTGTGTCTGCCCAATGTGTATATATAGTTTTATTCTACTTTAGTCATCTTGTTATTTTCTTTTCCTTGTTCGTTTTGTAATGATGTCTGTTGTTTTCATTTGCACACTTGCTTTTGTTTTCGACAAAATTTTCCTATTTGTATATCACTGCATTTTTTTTTTAGTCTAACTTTCCTGGTCTGACCTTCCGTCTGGTCGGCCAGAAATGTCAGACCGTCAATCACGAGAAGAACGCACTGCATACATACGATATAGTCACGTGACTGTATCTATAAGTGAGTCTATATGCTATTTGATTCATAATTCCTGAATCTTACTGATTCGAGGTTTGTTAAGTGCAAACTCCATGCGCGCTTCATCCACATTCCATTATCACCGATTGTTGTTTCGCACGGCACACTAGTATACAACACCACACTGAATAGGCACACGGTTTATCTCTCTTTTTATACAGTAGGAAAGAGAAAAGAAAAAAGAAAAGAAAAGAAAGAAAGAAAAAAAAAGGAAAAAAAGGCGTATACAGTAGAGAAAGAAAGAAGAAAGAAAAAGAAAAAAAATAGAAAGAAAAGGTGATAATACAGTAGGGAAAGAAAGAAGCAAATGAAAGAAAGAAAAGAAAGAAGTACACAATAGATGAAAGGAAAAAAGAAGGAAAGATTGGAAATTAAAGAAGATGGACAGCATTAAAGAAAGAAAGAAACAAGAAAGAAAGAATAAAAGAAGAAAGAAAGAAGTTGGTACGCTTACTGAAAGGAGAAAGTTAGGCACATCTATGAATTTGCAAAGTAATATTTTGCAAATAATATTGCATTGACAAGGAGCAATCACAACGATATAAGTGGGTTAGATTAAGAGCATCTTACTATTATCGGAAAAAATGTTATTAATCCACAGGCAAAATACGCATCCAGCATTGTCTTTCGATTTTAATATGGCGTTGCAATTTGATATGCCCAATCCCGATAAATCAAGTGGAATCAAACAACAAGATGATACTTGAGTTACAACAATAACCCACAAAGTTTGGTGTGCCAGTAAAATAAAATAGAAATTAAAAAAATGTTTACAAAGCCAGAATATTTATCTCTAATCACTCTGTTGGATTTTACAGAGCGTGTCAACCCTTGTTGGGTTATTTTATGGCTAAATATGTTTTGTTCTATTCATGCTTGGTGGGTGTGAACATTATTTCAAACGTAATTTTTCCTCGGTTTAACTCATAGATTGAACCCTAACAGGTATTACCATTCCGGGCCAGTGTGGACCTCGGGGTAATGGCGAGGAAGGGGTACTCCATATTCCTCAGAGTTCCAAAATTGGATTTTCACCATCAGATAGAACATTAAGACACCCATCCCCTAGCATATATATGATAAAAAAACATTGCTATAAAGTCGATATGGTCGGGACAGACATATAGGTGCTAGGGCTTGACCTGACCAGCGGGATGATCTCAATTTTTTAAAACATATTTGAAACTCATTTTTTCTTCTATCTAACTCATAGAAGGGACCCTAACAGATACTACCACGCCGGGTCAGAGTGGATCTGGAGTTGATGGTGATGAAGGGTACTCCAGAACTGGAAACTTCACCATCAGAAGGACATTAAAATACTCAGCCACCGCCTTCTAACACAAGTGTTACATGTCATGAACTTCTCAGCCACCAGGGTACTCCACATTCCCTAGAGCTCCAGAATTTGGAACTTCACCACCAGAAAGAAAATGTTCATCTTTAATGAGTCTCGCATTTATCGCCTGTTTAATATGTTCTTTTTGTAATATCAAGCATTTGCTGTAGACAGAGCAGATACCGAACAATGACTACCAGAGAAAAAGACTTATCTTATATTCATATGGCGTCAAAATCCGGAATCATTTTCTCTGTTTATTTTACCATTTTTTTTTCATCGTTTCTCTTTTTCATATTACGAATAGTCCGTTTTGTAATTCTCATCCGTTAAGATGTTATTTATTTCATTAGTTTTGCTTATCGAACATATTAGTTTTGCGTATTCTGTTTTTTTTTTTTTTAACCTATTCAATTGCCAACAAAAAAGGTTGGGGGAAAATTTCGACAAACCTATCAAAGAAGCGATCTAAACGTAAGAAAGGAAAAAGAATAAAAAGATAAAAGTCAGACTGAATGAAAAATATGGGGGTGTAATTACCTACGAAGCTGGATTGTGTTGATTTGTAGTGTGTAGTTCTTGTAAAAAAATATGCGGGAGAAGATTAATAATGGCGTTTGAGATAAGAATTGAAAAGAAATAACGCATAATATTTTTTGTGGGTGCCATTTTTTATCATTTCCCATTGCATATTGTTATATCTTTAGAAATCTTTCAATAGCATTTTTAGTCTGCTGTTAATAATAAAGTTTTGGTACCTTTTTGTTCATTTTATCACTTCTTAAATATTCAGTGGGTCCGGGGTGTCTTTGTTAGTTATGTTTTATTTTTTTACTTATATAATGGATTAATATAGTGCGTGTGTGAAATATGTTCAGCTTATCTAATTTCCTATATATATATATATATATATATATATATATATATATGTATATATACATGGTGTGTCATAAAAGTATCGAGATTGAAGCTGTATTTACCAAGATAGAAATAAAGAATAAATGGAACATGAATTTTTTCAAATTACAATGTGTGTCAGTAAGTACAAGAGATCTCGATAATTTTTTTACTCAACTTATATATATATATATATATATATATATATTATATATATATATATATATATATATATAAATCCAAAAGTCCAGAGAAGAAATCTTCCTTATGACACAAGAGTTTTATTTAAAAAAACGTGTCGCAGTTTGAGAGCTCAATGTCTGCTCTGTATGTTAGAGTCACACAGCACATATATAAGTAAAGAAATAACAAAAGGCTTAGAGATTTAGCATTATAGTCTATTTCAGGGAGATTAGAAAGCTCCCTGAAATAGACTATAAGCTAAATCTCTAAGTCTATTTGTTTATTTCTTATTAATATATATATATATATATATATATATATATATATATATATATATATATATATATATATATATATATATATATATATATGGCTTGTGAAAATGATTGTAACTTAGAGAAGAAGGCAAAAAAGTGAGTCGCAATTTTGACCGTAGATAAAATTAACCGAATAAGTCGTAAATATGAATGAATATAAAAGTACTCAATATGTGTGTATAGCTGGTTTAGAAAATCGATGTAGCCTACTGAAGTTTCACATGGTCTTCAGGGCTTTTCTGTGTGTATCTATTTAAATAATCAAAACAAATGGCATGTACGCAGAATTCATTATCATATTCCACAGAACGTTGGGATATTTTTAACTGTCGCTCCATATAATGTATATATATATATATATATATATATATATATTAATATATATATATATATATATATATATAAAGGTGAGTCAAAAAAAGTATAGAGATTTTTTGAACTTTTTTGAAAACAACATGTATACTGATAAAAATAACGTTCCATTTTATTTTTCATTTCTGTCATGGTAAATTCAGCTTCAAACTATGTATTTTTTGACATATCTTGTAATTCTATAAAAGAATGAATGAATGAATGGAAGGTCGTTTCATGTCATGGACTGCTCATCTACGAGGATCTTATCCTTTAGCATCATGGATTTGCACCCACGCCCAACAGGTGGCCCTATTTTGGGGAGGTATTACCCCTCTGCGGATGGGCAATCGGGTGTATTCTAAAGCGCCAGTTGACAGGGCTGACCAAATCCTTGTCTCTCATTTTTTAAATACTCCCACACAATAATATATATATTATATATATATATATAATATATATATATATGTTGTGTGTGTGTGTGTGTGTGTGTTGTGGTGATTCGCGTGTGTGGTGTGTATGTGTATGTGTGTGTGTGTTTGTTGGTTTGAATGGCACATTTTTCACATATAGCTTCATATATTCTTTTAGTCTTACTCTCTTTTTCTGTCTTTGGTCTATTTTCATACCTGTATATCCATCGGCCTTTGTTGAATTTTATTAAAAAGCTTCTAGGCCTCATCTATTTCTCTCTCACCCCCCCCCATATATATATATATATATATATATATATATATATATATATATATATAATATAATCACAAACTCGCACGTATACACACACACAATTTTATACACGTGTGCTTGTGTATGCACCTGTGTGTGCTTATAGCTATTTCTGGTGGAATTTTATGATTTAATTATACCTGACAAATTTTTCTGCGCAGATAAACATTTTTATACGTTCACTAACTTTTTCCTGTTTTTTTTTCTCGCTGAGAATTTTGTTATTTGAAAAAAAAAAAAAAAAAAAAAAAAAAAGAATTTAATAACTTTTGCCCTCCTATATCACTCGATTTAGATAAATATTTTCTCAACTCTAGATTTTATTCCTTTGGAAATTTTACTTCAGTTTTTGTCGCCTCTTTTTCTCTTTGCGATTCATTTCCTTTTTAAGTGTAATTCCAAACGACTTTTATGTAATTGTTATCTTTCTAAATACCTATTACTCATCATCCAGAAAGTCTAATCTGCTAGACGACTGCCCTATCTAATGTTGTTTCATTTATAAAAAGAAAACGATTATCTTTGTTCAAAAATAGTTTATGGTATATTTGAAAGAAAAGAAAACTATTCAACAAATTTTATATTTATTTCTCAAGAACATGTTCATCATCTTAGTGCAAGAATAATTAAAGTTCTAATTACCCTCGAAACTGGGAAGACAAGGCAAACAAAACGGTTGTAACTGAAATACAAACCCGAATGCTACAAAGTCCACTGCAAAATGACAAAGTATATTAAGACTCCACAATGTCATTCAAATCAAGCAGTCAAGCAGCCAATCAGAACTCAAGGAATGGAATCACCCAATCACCCAGATTCATAAATGGATCATTCTTGATTCCTATTTATACCAACTGTCTTGGACACTGCTTGGTTGTACTTAGCTGCTGTTATTAAACGAACAGTAGACTAATTGACCTCAATAATTAGTACTAGCAAAATATGCATCCTCCGATAGCAAGTATTTTAAGTTTTAATCTAATAACATATATCAATTTAAAAGGTTAATGGAACTAAATACGAATGCCTCATATTCGTAAGGTAAAAGCCAAACAATTAGAAATCAATAATACTAAGCAATATTTATTAAAATCAGATTTTCTTTTATATTTCAATATGCAAATTAGCCTTCCCGTTCACACTGTAAACCGCTATTTTGTTGTATATATAAATACAATTGCAAGTTATTAGTATGTAGATATGTGAAAATATTTGATAATGTTAAAACATTTATTTATAATTGAGGTTTAAATCTAATTCAAATCATGGAGAATGTGAGGTAAATAACTAAGGGAATTGTGACTTGAGTAGTAATATAGTTTCGGTTACTGACAGACAAACACACAATCTCCATTATTATAAGATATACAAAAGTTCAGTGTGAAAATCCAAATTCATTGAAATAATCAATCACGCTGTTTTACAGCATTTTTTTTTCTGCGGGTCCCTTCAATAGGATACCTCGGGTATATCATCATATTCAAAAAGGTAATGTCACAAATTCAAAGGATACAGTCAGCTCATATAAATAAATATCAGGGCTATAAAGGGATTGTCAAAGGTCATGAATTAAGGGAAGCATTACTGATATAATAGGGGTATCATCTTTATTATAATGGAGATTATTTCTCCGTGTGTGTCTGTAACCTAAACTACGTCACCACTGATGTCATAATTCCCTTAGTTATTTACGTCATATTCTTAATGATTAGGAAATAATCATTATCTAATCTTAGGTAGAATCTTATTCATTAACAATGTTTCTATTGAATAGGAACCTAACAAGTACTACCACTGCGAATTAGAGTGGATTTGAGAATAATCACAATGCAGGGATAATCCACACTCTACAGGATTCTAGAGCCGAAGCCCCACCCCCGAATGCATCTTAGTTATTTTCTATTGTTCGTTGATATTCACATCTCCTTTCACTCTCTGTATGGATAGGAAAATTACATTCTACGTTTATCTAGATATATAAAAACGGAATGGTTCATTATTTAGCTGAGGTGTCGACACTCATAAGAAATAAGAATTCGGCACATAACCGATACCAGATAATAAGTTTTTTTTGCCTTCCATCTAATACGATTTGGACGGGCTTATTTTTAACCAGAGGATGTTGCAAGATAATAACGATCGGAGTTTTAAACATGGATTCTCTCATATGTATTTCGTATGACCCTAACACAAGCCTACCGATAGAGAAACTACATACTAAACCACGAAAATGTTACTCAGAGGCATAGCTCATATTAACCAACAAGTTATATTCTCGATTATACTAATAGGATTTTATGGATTAATTCACTAGTAATATTAGATATTATTGTAATATTTTTCAATAAAGCACTTTCTAATATTACTATATTTCCTTTGTTATTTATTTCATTCCCCTTTTACTTCCTATCAAAATTTAATATTATAGCTGTTTAGGCTAGATATCTGCTCGCCCATTAAAAGCTAACGAAATTTGAGATAAAATGAAACATAAATCGAAATGAAACAAAAATGTCTAAGAATATTTTATAATTGGTGAGCATATTTGGTTTGTGTGCGGTTCATTGAATATCCTTGTAGGCACCTGAGAAAGCGCGTATTGTATGTATGTATGTATGTATATATGCAAACGGATTTTGTAGAATCGTTTTGGTTGTAGAATGATATCTAAACATTTAAGATTATAAACTAACAATGTATTTGGTCTACAATATAATTACGGTTTCCTGTCTTAAATACTTGCATTTCCACTTGGTATTCTGTTTGTGTTGAGTGTTCGAAACCGGTTAAAAGTAGTGAATTCACATGTATTGGGTTGGTGCATAATTATTGCAGTCTTTTTTTTTAACAAGATTTATTCAACAAGTAAAATAACAATTTGCGGTTTCTACAGCAGTTATGGATATTCTTTACAAGACATAATGTGTCATTATACTTTTCTTGGTACTAATGCAGAATACCACGTAAGTGATAACATCATTTGTTTATGTAAAAAATGCATTACATTGCATTAAATTTCACGGAAATACCCGCAAACTTTGAGACATTAGGGTTAGGGTTAAGTTTAAGCTACTTCAAGAGTTTATGTAATCTAATGCTATATATACATAAAATGCGATTCTAATGATATTATCTCTTGTGGGCTATTGTGCATTTGTGCCATTTTCTTTTCAAATGACCTCGCTCGAGATTGAACTTATTTCTACCCGCTTCCATTTTATATTTATCAGTGAGAGAGAGAGAGAGAGAGAGAGAGGAGGAGGAGAGAGAGAGAGAGAGAGAGAGAGAGAGAGAGGAGCAGTGGGAAAATATATCATTGCAACTTAATGTTAATAAAAAGAAAACTCGTAGTGCAATGATTATCGTCGTAGAAAATGGATACGACGAATCGACTGTATCTTCTTTTTACATCCAGGCTTTTACGTTGTGCTCGAACACTGTCCATTAGAATCGTTCATAATATTTTAAAAAAATTGAAATTACATACAAAATAGTATATTGAAAATAACATTTATCTGAGATTCGCGACTCGAAAAATTAAAAATAAAATAAATATAATGAATATAATAAAAATAATAATAATAATAATAATAAGGGGAAATGAAAAAATTGACAAATACCTGGACCTTGACAGAGAACTGAAAAAGTTATGGAATATGAAAGTCAAAGTTATATCAATTGTAGTTGGTGCAATTGAACAGTCCTAAAAAAAATTGGAAAATCTGGAAATCAGGGTAGAATCGAGACCATCCAGAATACTGCACTGCTGTAATATGCTAGAATACTCCAGAAGAGTCCTGGAGACCTGAGGAGACCTGTTGCCACTCAGACTCCAGTGAAAGGCCATCAGCTAACGCTGATGTGAAAAAACTCAGAAGGAGGTGAATAATAAATAATAATAATAAATAATAATAATAATAATAATAATAATAATAATAATAATGATAATAATTTTCTTCTTTTCTTCTTGCATGGCTTCTTCTACACAGCTTAACATACCATTAAAATCAATCACGAATTTACTCAGCTAAATATGAAAACTGTAAGTACATAACTGTTTTCAAATCCTAGCGTTTTTACGTGTGCTAGAACACTGTCCACCAGAAATGTTCATAATTTTAAAGAATATTGAATTCCATATATGTTTATTAATTTCGGTATTCCCTTCTAATGGCCAAAAATAAAGAAGTACTGACCGAATTTAATTCTCATAAAAGTTCTAGACAAATCATCAAAATAAAAGGCAATTAAAATTAACAAACAAACAAAAAAAAACAAATTAAAAAATAAAGGCAACATTTAAAAAGTTTCGTTTCTCTTAATCAACATGTGGAGTTGTAAATAAAATTTTTCCCCGTCAAATCAATACGATTCAAGATTTTAACCAAGATAAATTGGCAATGCTTCGTTGCGCTTTTTATCCAGAACTTTTTTTTGTCTCGGCGCCGAATCTAATCTTCATCTTCTCCCCACTAAGTCATAACGGCTTCTTAATTTTGATTTTTGATAGATAAGATACCGCCAATTTATCTGATGGGTTTGAACGGACATTGAACGCGGACGCGTGTGCGTATGTGTGTGTGTGGCTGTGTGTTTTGTGTTGTTCGATATTGCATGACGGAAGAAAATACCAAGTATAAGTCGAAAATATAATAGAAGTCAGAATGAACAGGAGATTTAAATTTACACCTTTGAGTTAATAAAATAAAAAAGGATTGTATGATTTATTAGACTCTTATTTACCTCAAGAGAGATTTATCAGCTGCATTCATTTTCATTTCAGGCATCAAAATCCCATACAACAATCTAATACTAATATCATAATTATATTAATCATAATCACATCTATTAATCAATCTAAAAAATATTTAGTAATCACAATCATATGCAATGAGCCTCCCCGTCCCACATACGAGCACAATAACACTATTAACTTGTCCTAGTAATGTGTGTGCAGTAAGATATCACATAAACGTTTTGTGATAGCTAATGTTATATACAGTATTTATAAAAATAATTATACAAAAATAAAAACTATGCTGGATTATTAAATATGTCGTCCAACAGTTCTAATAATGTAAAACATTTTTTTTTAATTCATTGAGCTTTAAATAAAAAAATAAGATCCCAGAGAATGCTGAACGTTTAAAAGTTAAACTGAAGAGATAATCTAGTAAGACTTCTGAGAGTAGATTAAGTATATATATCAGGATATAAACAGAGCTTAAAATATGATACAAATCAATACACACAAAATCTATTCACACTTAATAATAAAATATTAATATTATATCAATTAATACTAAAATTATCTATATATATTAATAAAAGTAATACTTAGTATACTTAATAAGACATATAAAGTCCATAAGAGTAATCATATTATAACTATTTACTTTACGCTAGTTAAAGTAAATAGTTCATTATTGATTCCCCTCACTACATCTTTAGAGCCTCTCACACACATCAATACCAATAATTCTTAATCAAAAAACTAAACGTTATTCATAGGGTATCATAAACTATACACATAATCCGGTCGCATACTATCTATGGTATGATAAGATCCATTACTGAGCAGCCAGAATCTATGTAGATAAAGTTTACCTCATATATCACCTACCTAAACTTATCTCAGCGCACGTGACACACGGAGACGTGTTAAGGATATGCAGTTAGGGTACACAGTATTATGGAGTTAATAAAATTGATTATTAGAAACTTTAATGATGTCTGAATATGAAATATATAATTAATGTCATTAAACCTTACAATATTTGTATAAAGAATAGTTATACTAATGAGCTATATAAATTGTTAATAAAATTAAAGTATAAATAATAAGATTACTTGATAACTTATTTAAGCATAACAAAATGTGGCTGATTATGTAAGTAGATAAGAAAATAAGCTTGGTAGACTAATATAATGTTATAGTTTTGGTGTGTGGGCAATGTTGTGTATTTGTTTAAGTAAATTTTTTATCATCTTTGGAGTATCGGAAACTAAGTTAGAATCCAACATAAGTAGATTTGATCAGGGTGTACCCCAATATCGTAAAGATAATGTAATTATGAGTAAATACATGTAATAGAAAACATAAAACACCTATACTGCTATAGAGAGTTTTAGAAATTGATCAATAATAAATTGCGAGTCAGCAATTCATTTTACCAATGTGAGAATCCTCTTAGGAGGGACGGCCGGAAGGGCAAACAATTGGACTCCTGCAACATACGCAATTAAACTCTGACTTTTTTTACACCCTGAACATTATACTACCTCAAAGTGGACTGATTATTCCTGAAGAGGTGAGGAGTTGTCAAGTGCGATTCTCTTCTATTCATAAACCACTTACCATTTCAATGTGTGTATGGTCTGTGTACAACTCTAGAGGCTTGGGTGTATTGACATTTAACATAAAACGCCTGCACTTGCTCTTCATCATAGCTGGAAAACAATCACACTTAACTCAGGCTAAATAGGCGTATAGGTAGTCATCGAGAGAATAAATAATTAAACTCATTCAATATACATAACTGGGAGACCATAATGCTAAACATCTGGTGCCACAGCATCTATGCTTGTTATGAGGATCAAAGGAATACACGAGTCGTACTCAAATGGAGTAATAGATACAGCGAGTAACCCTGAATTTCAAAACCTTTAAACCAACGTTTTCACACCAACTTAAACGAGTTTTGTTCGAGCGGTAGTTACAGAGCTGTCACTTTGTGCCTATGTCGCATATTTATGGTTTGTATTGATGACGGTAAAATCTTTGAGGACTTCGAGCGAAGCTTCAGATCACCACTGTTATCTCGAATAGATCTGTCGACTTGGAGTAAATATTCTATAGTTTTCTAAAATCTTTCCATTACGCCAATCAAAAATACTTCTACAAAAATAAACATTAAAATATATTTATACTCATTACACGTACATTAACGTCTCATTCACATTCCTATATTTATAATTATATGGAGATTATTCAATACAATAACAGTGATTATTTATCTTACATTATAATAAAACGTAACATAAAAAATTAAGTGTTTTTTAAGTGAGGTAAACACGATTAATGAATTTCACTGTTAATTTATCAGTGAGGGTAATTGAGATTTGATAACGATAAGATATGAGTTAACGAGCGGAACGATTAAACCCGCGTTACCACTGAATGTTCATTATCAATATATAAGAATGTGATATACAAGAAATTGCTTCTTAAAGAGAAAACTTACACAGAAAAAGATGCAAATATATACGATACTAATGAAACGACAAAACGTCTAAATCCGAAGTTATAGAAATGGACATGTCATTAAACATGAATGAGTCAAATCATTTTACTTCCTGGCTCTGCATATAGTTCATTCCGGTAAATGATTTGAGATCAAATAATCATGTTTAACTTTTCTGGCCAAATAAACGTCGCAAGATGTTTTGTTATTTTAAATGTGTTGCAGAGTATAGCCGTATTGAAAGTTTTAGTGTGCTAAAAATAGTAACTAAATATAAATGGTATAAGAGTAGATATAAGAAAGTATCAAAAAACAACAAAAAGAAAAAGAAAGCGGTAAACAATATAAGCATAGGGAAAATAAGAAGAATAATAATTTCGTGATGTGCCATATTCTAATGAATCTATTTTTGGCAGCCTGTAAAAATGTGTGAAAAGAAATAGAATGTTTGAGTTGTTAGTGCTTATCGTGATAACTGAATCCTAACCTTTAACATGTATTTGACTCGCGAAATAGTGTTTACGCCTAATCGCACCGTGCTAATGTGATTAAACGAAAATATAATAAAGAGAAAAAAAAATGATGGCCCTGACCTCACCTGTTTTGTCATAATTTACTTAGATACTCAAAATACTTTTATCTAAAAAAACAAAAAAACAGACAATGTCATAATTACCACAGGCTGTTTTGTTGCTTTTAAAAAATTAGACGACGTTGAGTTAAAAAATTTAATTTAAATCGCGAATTTTACTCAAAATGAGCATCTTATGTCAACAATATCGACATTATTGTTTCTGATGCGTGACGCATATCCAAAATAAATCACAAGAACCAGTCCGGTTTTTTAATATTCCAAACAGCACCTTCACGTCAACAAACACGAGATAAAAGGATCCACCCCAGCACTTATATACCACAATGTGGTATTCTGAATATTAATCATCGATCACCACATAATACTGCACACATTTGTAATTCAAAAACATTACGTGTTGAAACATCTTAACCTATTAATTGAATGATCGATCATATTAACAATAGACGTTCATTATCAGTCTGCCAAAGTTGTGTCGGGTGTGTAAGTTGTCAAGATGCGGTCCATAGATGTGAATTTTATTAACTTCGCTCTGAAGTGCGCTGTGTAATTTACCAATATCTTGATTATTAGGTCCACTATACATTTAAACACCCCTGAGTGAAGCGCGTTGGGGCTGAAAGCAAGTATATAGGATAGTATTTTATAGTACTTATTACAATACAGTTAATACTTAATAAAATTACTATTTATAATACAGTATACAATATATAATTAGTACCGAATAATTACAACACCGTCCCAGGTTAATAATAAATTTTTACCGAAGATATCCCTCAAAGAAATAGACCATAGGGTGTTTAAATTCCTGTTCATCATGAGATTTAGTGTCCCTTACAAACTGCTCTAACATATCTATTGTTAATAGACAAGTAAGCACTTCTAGAGTATTAATGACATAATATTTATTGGTAAAGTTTTAAAATCTCACGACTTGGAGTTTTATGTCATAGATTCTCAGTAGTTGTCAACGTGAAACTAATATTATTCATGTTTTTTTATTTCCCATTTTGAAATTGAATTATAGAAAATTACGAGAAAACGTATGCACAGCTGAGCCATTTATATGACATTGAGAATAGTTAGACGTCTAGATGCTGATGTTACTAATAAGATTTGCAGACAGAGAGGAGATAAACGAGAATATGACTGTGCTACATCAGAATTTATCATAACATAATTTTTTTTTAGTTATTTCTATGAATTCTTGAGATGAGGCTTGATAATTAGTGTTATTTGGATTATTCCTCATCGTTATTGTTATCTGTAAAAAGTTCCGGCCGGTGTGCTCTCCGGCCTTCTTCACACACACACACACACAACACACACACACACACACACACACACATATATATATATATATATATATATATATATATATTAGATAGATAGAGAGAGAAGAGAGAGAGAGAGAGAGAGAGAAGAAAGAAAGATGGAAGGATACAGAGAAAGAGATTTACCATCCTCTCCGAATTAGCAGGATGTGACACATCGGCCGAAAAGTATATTTTTAATAAATTTAAATACTTTTAGTTATTTCTATGAATTTCTGAGATGAGGCTTGATAATTAGTGTTATTTGGATTATTCCTCATCTTTATTGTTATCTGTAAAAAGTTTCGGCCGATGTGCTATCCGGCCTTCTTCACACACACACACACACACACACACACACACATATATATATATATATATATATAATATATATATATATATATATATATATAGAGAGAGAGAGAGAGAGAGAGAGAGAGAGATAGATAGATAGATTAGATAGATGAAGGATACAGAGAAAGATAGATTTACCATCCTCTCCGAACGAGCAGGATGTGACACATCGAGCGAAAAGTTGTACAGATAACAATAAAGATACTGATTATCAGGGCTCATGTAAAAAAATTCAGAAAAATAACTATAAATGTTATCTTTTGATAAATTTTGATGTGGTACAGTAATATTTTCTTTTATATCCTCTCTGTCTGCAAATCGTATATGTGACATCGGCATCTAGACGTCTAAGTATTCTCAATGTGATATATAAGTGGCCCAGCTGTGCATAGGTTTTCTCGTAATTTTCTATTATTCAATTTCAAAATAGGAAATAAAAATTCATGAATAATATGGGTTTCACGTTGCCAACAGCTGAGAATCGATGAATCGGGTGATTTCAAAATAAAAGCACGCTACAACAAGTGTGTTGAATGTGAAAATTACTATTTTAAGGAGAAATTAACGTTTCATCCATTCTTCATATGCCTTGGTAATTAATTATTCTGTAGAAACATTCTATGGTGGTTTTATTAACTGTGTTTTACGCTGTCTAGTTAACACAACTTTGACAAGCGCTCAAATTCCAATAAATGGTTTGGTTTGGTTTAGTTTGTTTAGTTTTACGGCATATCAACCTCAGTGGGTCATTTAATGCTGACAAAGTTTTTAAATAAATTCATTCTTAATGGATAACAAATTTTGTTTATCAATTCATGCTTTCCGAGTTAACGCATAGAGGGGACCCTAACAGGTACTATCACTATGTGTCAGAGTGGACCAGGGAGCAATGGTGATGAAGGGATACTCCACATTCTCCAAATCTTCAGAACGGGAACCTCACCATCAGATAGAGTTTAACGCCATTCCCAGGACATGTAGATCCTCAGCCATCGCCTTCTAGCACCCATATGATAAAAAGGATTGAGGTTTACCATAAGAGCAACAGGGTTGGGGCAATCATATAGGTGCTAGGGCTTGATGTGGCCAGCCGACGGACCTCGCCTACCGCCCGTCTAGCCCAGAAAAGCCGAAAGTGGAATATTGAAGTCATGGACTGCTCAGCCACCTGGGTTCTATCCTTAGGCATCACGGGTCGCCACCCACGACCAACAGGTGGGCCCTTTGTGGGAGTCTTACCTCTCTGCAGAGGTGTAGATAGGGGCGGTCAATAAATGCTGGAAAACTTGATCCAAATTTACCAATAAAGAGAGAATAAAAGTAAAAAATTGACCTTCCAGTAAGACAACAGCTTATCACCTTATCAATTGCTTATCATTTACAGTGAAGTAACCTGTATTGAGACCTCATTATCAGAAAGAAAAAATGCTGAGAAGAAATGTGTTGACTGATATCCCTTAATATTACACTATTAAGGAACTGAAAGAGAGTATTATAAATGAGGAGGGAAATTCCTCAATCCCTGCTGTCTAAACTGGCAAACTCGCGCTATTCAGATTTTGAAAGTAAAGGGTGCAGCAACATTGGCCTGTCATATTTTTCATTGCCTTACACAGACTTGTTAACAGACAGGCGTATTGATTTGATTTTTTTATACCATCTGATCAATAACTAAAAAAAGTTTTCTTAATAAAAACTATTTGTTCATGTCCATCCTATCTCAAGATTTTTGCAGCTCACTAATGATCACTAATCATCATTCTCTGTGTATTTGTGTGTGTTCAGCTGCAGCGACTTCGTAGTAAGGTAGCGAAAAAGTAGTTCTTATTAAATAGTATACAGCTAAGGCCGGTTTAGCTCAATCGGTAGAGCATTCGACTAGGAACCAGAAGGTTCCGTGTTCGATACGGGCCCTCGCCAACTCAGCGTATGAGTAGCACAGAAATCTGTGAGGTAGGTGGGGAGCTGATGGTAAGTGTGGCACTCCACGTCAGACGGCAAAACAATATCCTTGGTCTAGTGCAAGTGAAAATGGGATAGACTCCCTCGCTGTCTGGCTGATACCGACTTTGTGCCACCCCGACAATGTTACTTTTACTTGCATCGTAGAAAGGTAGCAAGTTTTAATCAAGGCAGTACATAATTAGTTCGTAGTAAGATAGAAACCAGTTAGTTTGTAGCAAGTTAACTTACATCTATTTAAAAAAAAATATTGACTCGATATTGAAAAATTAAATTACCTCGATGAGAACATCCAGCAAACATACATACGGAAACACTGGATAGTTGTTTTGACATATTAGGTCCCATCAACACTGTATACTGTAGGCTTCCTCACAAGAGATCGAACCAACGACCACAGAATGCAGAGCCGAAACTACCATTGAACCACTATCCCACGCCACAGATTAGGACCACCAAATCAACTAGTCTAGGTAAACGCGCAACCACTTTTAATTAAATTATATATAAGTAAAAGTAAGTAAAGTCATCGGGGCAGCCTAATATCGGTATCAGCCAGACAGCGAGAGAGTCTATCCCTTTTTCTCTAAAGCTAGACAAAGGAGATTATTTTAGCGTCTGAGGTCGTGCGACACACCTTCCATCAGCTCCTCACTTTACCGCACAGATCCCTGTGCTACTCATACGCTGAGTTGGCGAGTGCCAGTATCGAACAAGAGACCTTGTGATTCCTAACCGAACGCTCTGCCGACTTTATTGACATTAAATTCTCCATTGATTTTATTTTTACTAAACCTCAATTATTAATAAAATTGTCTTACATTATTAATACTGTTAACTATGTCTAAATACTGACAACATGCAATTATATTTATATATACAACAAAATAGCGGTTTACAGTGTTGACGAGAAGGCTAATTTGCATATTAATATTAAAAAATCGAATTTTAATAAATATGTGCTTAGTATTGTTGATTTCTAATTGTTTGGTTTATTTTAATGAATATAAACAAAATCTCTTCAATGAATCTTAAAAGAAATCCATTAACAAGAAAAATAACAGTATTTATTATTTTACTTCTTATAACTAAATACTTAAATTAGAAAAATTAAATGAAAGAGAGAGTGATGGAAGAGTAAGTTTCAGTTGTTCCATTTTTTATTATACTCCCTCTGTTTCAAATCTTTTATTATACTCCGTCTGTTTCAATCTTTTCATCTGTATTCTTATTCAGTTTCATTAGCCTTTCTAATTTAATACAATATTTTATTATATTAAAACTTAAATACTTGCACCCAGAGGGTGCATATATTTGCTAGTATATATAATTTCCTCTATCTACATATTGAACAATGGTGGACTGTCTGCAATGTTATATAATGTTTTATTTCTTATTAGTTTCATCTTTGTTATTTTCTTTTCCTGTCGTTTTTGTAATGATGTTTTCTGGTGTTCATTGCAACACTTGCTTTTGTTTCGACAAATTTCCTATTGTATTATCACTGATTTTTTTTTTTAGTCTACTTTCCTGTCTGACCTTCCGTCTGTGTCGGCCAGAAAATGTCAGACGTCATCATCGATGAAGAGCGCACTGCATACATATCATAATAGTCACGTGACTGTATCTATAAGTGAGTCCTATATGCTATTGATTCATAATTCTGAATCTACTGATCGAGGTTGTTAAGTGCAACTCCATGCGCTGCTTTCATCCACATTCATTATCACCGATTGTTGTTTCGCACGGCACACTAGTTACAACACCACACTGAAAGCAACGGTTTCCACCAGATCACTGAAGTTAAGCAGCGATGAGTTTGTTCAGTATTCTATTGGTTAATCATTCAAGCAAAAACTTTTTTTTTCTACAAAAAGGTAGCAGCATTTTGACCTCCTTTTGAGACAACAATGAATACTCAGAAGCCATGACAATATTTTCGGAGTAGTTTTGGTTTAAACTAAATTTTCATAGGTGTGTAAATATCGGGTGAAATAAAATGGAGCCAACAAGAAATCTGCGATTAAGTGACACCAGATAATTTTGATTTACATTTTTGCATTGTATCTTTAAGAATTTGGACGGTGTCATTTTCAACCAGAGGGTGATGCAGGATGATAACGGAAGGAATATTTAGAAAGACCAGTACTAATATATAGATGGTATTGTGGTATACCACAATATGGTTGTATATTCACAGGTCCTGCTAGTTTCCTGTATTAGCTCTTGTTTGCGCAAGGCAGCCGGTCAACTGCACCGTTTATTAAACATGCTGAACTTGATCATGTTTACCGGGGATCCACTTCCTCCCACACATTTTAATCTCTCCTCCACATCGTTCGTTTTGATTCGAAGATGAGTGAGTTCAGGGCCAAACAAAAACTGATTGTGCACTGGAGATCGATAGTCGATAAGCAAAAGCATTTACTGCTTAAAAACGATCGAAATACCAATTCGTTATTGAGCCAACGTTTAACGATATAGCATTTGATCTAAAGACATTTCAAGACAAAATCACGAGCAAAGACAACATAGATCTAATCCTGCTCTTATTATAGACCCACGCCCTTACTTGCTTTCTCTTTCTTTATATATATATATATATATATATATATTAACTACCACAACACACACCCGTCGTCTTACATACCACATTTCTGATACTAGCGCCATAAAACAACATCTAATTACAAAACAGAGACAAATTCAAATCCTCCGACATAAGAAAAGTTGTGCACACTTGATGTAACTCATTTCGAAATAAATAAACAAATTTGAAGTGGGTGCACGAGTGTGCTCACTTCAAATAAGGACATAAAAAAAGTTCTCATCGAAATTTCTTTATAGAATAGTCATAAAAAACATAAATTCTTGAGGCGATTTGAAGGAAAATCACTAACCCTAACATTAATAAGTTAAAATTCAATATGGGCAATAATTTACTAAACATTTTCTATAACTAACACACTGATCTTAGCAGCCCTCAGAAAATAATAGTTTTAAATGAATAAATGAATGAATACATTCAAATGAGAAGAAAAAGAAAAAAAACGAACACACTACAACCTACCATCCCCTAATCACAACCGGTGAAATGGTCGAAAGAGCTAGGGTAAAAAGTATGAGATATCGTCTCTACCGATTGGATCCCAATATACGAAAAACCACTGGAAGACTAGAAAGAGTAGAAAGGTAAAGATCATAAAGAAGAAATATTCCGTGGTCTTCATAGTACTTGCTTATACTATATATATATATATATATATATATATATATATATATATTATATATTGTTAAATAATGCAGCCATTTTCTGTCTGCAAGTTTAGTCCTTTGTTTTTTCGTATTGCCGGATTATATTTGTAATATCTGACCGAGTACTTTCTCCCTATCGTGGGCCATCTTCAAGGTATTTTGAAACCGTACAACAATGGGCTATTCAATTTACCATTTATATAGGTTGTGTTTATTATTTAACAATATATGCCTACAAGAAAAAATGCTGCCTAAATACACAAACACACACACACAACACACACACACACACACACACACATATATATATATATATATATATATATATATATATATATATATTTAAAATTATTTTTCGAACATTTAAGAAATTCTTCACTTTCCAACGAATTTCATTTAAAAAAATTGGGATTTACTCTGATGAAGGTCCAATATTCTTTGTGTGCGGAACATTTCTACATTTTTCTATTATTATTATTTCATTTGGTTATTTAAAATAATAAAAGTTTGAATAATGTACACATGGATAAACTCCTGACTGAAACATGTGTAAGTAAAATTGATTAAAATATCCTATTTTATCCATTCTATACTTTCTTTCCTTTCTTTCTTTTTTTAACATACCGTCGGATTACCTTCCATTTTACATATATATATATATATATATATATATATATATATATGTGTGTGTGTGTGTGTGTGTGTGTGTGTGTGTATACCAACCCCTCGACACGAACAGTGTGGACAAAAGGTCAATTGCTTACGCGGAGTTTAACAGATTTGAATTAAAAGTTTTCCGTCTCTTAGATTGGTTATGTAGACAAGGTTCAAGCGCACAGTCTGACCCACTATTTACCCATAGTTGGAGGGAGAGTAGTTGGTTGGATTCCTCTCCCAAGGGTATTAGTGCTATGTGAAATGTTAGCCGCGTCGTAGGGAATTTTAAGTGGTGTCACTGAGTACATTTCCTATGACTCCAACCATTATTTGTGTATATATATATATATGTATATATATATATATATATATATATATATATATATATAAGTAAAGTCGTCGGGGTGGCCTAAAGTCCGGCATCAGCCAATCAGCGAGGGAGTATTCCCCTTTTCACTAGCGCTAGACCAAGGAGATTGTTTTTGCGTCTGAGGTGGAGCGCCAGACTTACCATCAGCTCCTTACTTTACCGCACAGATCCTGTGCTAATCATACGCTGAATAAGCGAGGACCGGTATTAAACTAGGAATCTGTGGTTTCAAGCCGAACGCTCTACCGACTGTTTATATTGGTTTGTATTGGTTTGACGATTGGTTATGTAGGCTGTCACAATGCAAATGTAAAGAAAATGAGGTACCAACGATGGTGTACATTTACATTTGAGTTATTCTCTTAATATTCTGGGATGAAAATCCCTCCATCAGAAGATTGTTATATACCTCTTTTATTCTTCTGGCCGGATCTGGTATATCTTCTACAGGTCTGGTCTTTCTTGGGGGTTCCGTGTCTGGTTCTGCTGGGGACCATTTCTTATCAGAAGCCTTGTGTCATTGTTAGCTTTTAGTAATAACAACAAGACTTCGATTACCTTTGATGTTATTTTATTCTGGAACCCCAGGACCAGACAACTGCGCGCTGAGAGTCACATCTTGCTAGCTTCTAACTCTGCAACTGACTAACTGCAACTAACTACTGCAACTGACTTACTGAGTTGCCCACCTTAAAACGGAAGGGAGCTTTCTATCGGGGTTCCGTTCTCACGATTCTATCGCCAGAAAGCAAGGTGAGAGTGAGGTCAAGCATTGTCACTCACTCTCAAGGCCATCAGCTGTACTGATCGCCATAAGGATTTCTATACTACCTTAAAAAGTAATAGGGATCCAATTAATATGTAACACAATATCCAGGATGAGAGGTAGTTACTGATCTAGAATCTGTTCATTGTGTTGTTGGCTTGTTTGGTAACGTCCATTCCTTTGAATTATTCATGTGTATTTGTGTGCGTGTTTATGTATGTTTAATAATGTCTTAGTAACATTGCAGATTTTTCCGTGTATTTTGAGTGGGTCTGTGTGCGAGTTTGTGTGTGTGTGTGTGTTTATATATATATATATATATATATATATATATATATATATATATATATATATATATATATATATATATATATATATATATATCTTACGATAACATCTTATTAAATTAAACAACTTATACAAAATTATCTACCATCAATATTTGTTCCCTTTTTTAATCGACCAGTGTTTTAACATTTCACCGATTTTTTCAAAACATAAACTGAGCTCCGAGAAAAATGTTCAACATGTTAATGATAAATAATAACACTTATTTTTTTTTTATTATTTTTTTTTTTTTTTGTGATAAAATCTATTTTGTTCCATAACCCCTAGAAAAACCAAATATCCAAATCATAACGGTCTATCTCAAACGTTCTATTTTCAGCGTTCCAAATTAAAAAAAAAAAAAAATTCGATTTTCGAATATTTCCAAAAATCTCTGTTGTTTTTTCCCAACGAATTTTTTCATTCAAAATAAATGTTCACTCTGATGAAGGTCATTTCTTCTATGCGTGCGAAATATTTTCACACACATAAACTGACCGAAACACATGTGTAAGTGATATCGATTAATGTGATATCGATCAAATTCATTTTATCTATCTACATTTCTTTTCTTTACTCATTTTCCTCATATTGTCGGATTCAATTCCTTTTCCATTTTCATATATATATATATATATATATATATATATATATATATATATATATATATATATATATGTGTGTGTGTGTATATTGTGATGCATAGATATATATATATAAACAGGAATAAATGATATATCTACATACATAACAGTACATATCTGATAATGAATCACAGTATATGGCTTTTTATAGCTATCATTTTTTGTTTCACTTTTCCATCCATTTTTTTCTCTTTTTCCCTATGTCTTTCGGGTTTGGATATTACTAAATCCATTCTGAGGATATTTTACTAAATAAACCCGAAATAATAATTGAATCAGTTGTTTGTGTTTGGTTAATGCATTTTTCCTTTTATATTTTTCACATTTTATTTTTACGGATTTTTTAATTTGTTTAGTCTTCACACACACACACACACACCACACACACACACACACACACACACACATATATATATATATATATATATATATATATTATAATAAGTCTAACTTCACTGATTAGACTTAAACGTCGAAACACCGTGTCTGTGGATGACTATATATATGTGTGTATATATATATATATATGTGTGTGTGTGTGTGATACACGAATACGTACAGATATGGTTGCCTGTGAGTATACACACACGCACACACACACACACACATATATATACATATATATATATATATTATATATAATATATATATATATATATATATATATTCGGGGGTGTATGTGTAAGTGAATGCACATATATACGTATATGTATTGTACGCATTTCTGTGTTTGTAGCAAACAATGCACAATCGAAACATATCTTTTACATTTCCCTACAGCCAGTACATGTGCAGTGGTTCTTTTTATTCTCCCCTCCACCTCCTCCTCCTCTAGACCCCTGCCAGAGAAGATGTATTACATTCAATTCTATTGCTAATGAGGCAATCGTGAAATAGATCCTGGCAATGTGTACTGGAACATTAGATGCACCCTAGGAGACCTGCCGTTGGCAGCAGAAAGGCTGTAGATTTGAAACAGACACAGGCGTGGGGAGGTGCTGGGTAACCCTGCGGTAAAGCAACATGATAAATTAACTCGTACATCTTTACTTATTTGAGGAGTTGGATTCAGGGAACACTCCTCGCACATTTGCCTTGTGCCATACTTAATAAGCTTCAAAGAAATGTTAGTGTGGTTGCGTGGTATTGAAAATAGAGAAAATCATTCCCGAGGTATTAATTTCTCGAAAATGTTCACGTGACTATCGACATTGAAAATTAGATGTGATCCTAATCAGTTTTGACATACGATACTGCTCGGATTCATCTATCCAAAACATGTATTCAAATTATAGTGAAGGGCAAATGAATGATAATAATAATAATAATAATAATAATAATAATAAGGAAAGTTTGGATATCAGAGAAGGATTGAAACCATTCAGAACACTGCACTGCTGCATCTGCCAGAATACTCAGAAGAGTCCTGGAGACCTGAGGAGACTTGCTGTCACTCAGACTCCAGTGAAAGACCATCAGCTAACACTGATGTGAACTCAAAAATATAATAATACAAAACTAGACACGACTGGGTTGGGAAGGTGATCCACTGGGAATTATGCAAAAAATTAAATTTTGACCATACAACAAAATGGTATATGCATAAACCAGAATCTGTTCTTGAGAACGAAACGCATAAAATTCTCTGGGGCGTTGAAATAAAAACGGATCACCTTATCCCAGCAAGAAGACTAGACCTAGTGTTGATAAAACAAGAACTTGTCAACTGGTGGATTTTGCAGTACCGCAGATCACAGGGTGAAGCTAAAGGAAAATGTAAAAATGGACAAATATCTGGACCTTGCCAGAGAATGAAAAAGTTATGGAATATGAAAGTGAAAGTGATACCAATTGTAGTTGGTGCACTTGGAACAGTCCCAAAAGGATTGGAAAAGGGTCTGAAATGTTTGGAAATCAGAGGAAGGATTGAAACGATTCAGAACACTACACTGCTGCAATCTGCCAGAATACTCAGAAGAGTCCTGGAGACCTGAGGAGACTTGCTGTCACTCAGACTCCAGTGAAAGACCATCAGCTAACACTGATGTGAAAACTCAAAAGGAGTAAATAATAATAATAATAATAATAATAATAATAATAATAATAATAACTTGCAGGACCCGTGGATATACCACAGTATGCTAATTCAATTATTACAACGTTTGATATTTTTCGGAATTTTTTAGATGATGCTTGCTAATTTGGATTATTCGGACTATAGTCCTCATCTTTATTGCTATCTACACAAAGCTTGGGCCGATGTGCTCTCCGGACATATTCAGGTATCGTGTCGAACTCAGACGAAACGTTGTGTAGGTAATAATAAAGATGAGGGCAATATTCCAAATAATACAAACGTTTGATATGTTTACTTAAAAGCTATTGCTAAATAGTTCAATACGTAAAAAAAGTATAATAATCTTGATTTAACTCTCTTTCTCTCTTTCTTTCCTTCTTTCTTTTCATATTTTCCTTATGTTCGATTGAAACAGATAAGCATTATCACTTTCACGTGCTCACCTCTTTTCCCTATCTTTCCCTTACTCTCTTTCTTATAATATTTGCTATGTAGCATGTCATTTTCCCCCTTTCTTTCTTTATAACTGTTGTACCGGCCGTTCCTACAGTGGAGAATATACACCGGTTTTCACTATAAATAGTGAGACACCGAGTGAAAAGTTTGTACTGTTACCGTTTAGCGGCAAGCTAGCCGTTCTTGTACCTTATTGTAAATACACTTGTCTCATTTTACCCTACCTCGACTTGACTTCTTTTTTACTGTTGAACTAACATCACAACAATAACAAAAATGGAATGTTATATTATTTTTGCCTTTTATCTAGAATGATTTGGATGGCCTCATTTTTAACCAGGGTGTGTTGCAAGATGATAATGGTCGTACAATGAAGGAACACGATTATTAATATATAGATAAAGAAAACCATTCATGGAGTCTTAATTCCTCGAGAATGTTCACGTGAATATCGACATTGAAAATTAGATGTGATCCTAATCAGTTTTGACATAAGATACTGCTCGGATTCATCTATTCAAAACGCCTATTCCAATGATAGTGAATGGCAAATGAACAATAATAATAATAATAATAATAATAATAATAATAATAATAATAATAAGAAGAAGAAGAAGAAGAAGAAGAAGGGAAGCAGTGTTTTGTGGAAACGGAGAGAAGTAAAGAAAAAAAGATGTTAATAAAAATAGAGATTTGTAATAGAAATAAAAAGAAGAAGGCGAGTGTAGAGAATGGAAGAAGAGAAGAGAAAGGAAGCAATGATTTGTGAAACGAGAAGAAGAAGAAGAGAAGAGAAGAACAATAGAAGAAGAAGAAGAAGAAGAAGAAGAAGAAGAAGAAGAAGAAGAAAAAGAAAGAAGAAGAAGAAGAAGAAGAAGAAGGAATAGAAGAAGAAGGAAGGAAGAAAAGAAGAAGAAGAAGAGAAGAAGAAGAAGAAGAAGAAGAAGAAGAAGAAGAAGAAGAAGAAGAAGAAGAAGAAGAAGAAGAAAAGAAAATAAATAAATAAATAATCACTATAAAGAAGAAGCAAAAAGAACACAAGAACGAATGGAAGAAGAAGAAGCAGAACACTCACTCTAAGAAGATATGAAAGAAGAAGATGAGGATGATTAGAGAAGAAGAGAAGAAGAAGAAGAAGAAGAAGAAGAAGAAGAAGAAGAAGAAGAAGAAGAAGAAGAAGAAGAACTAATAATGATGGTAGTTTTGTTGTGAGAGCAAGAAAATAAATCCAAAACAAAAATCACACCTGTATGTGAATAAAGATAGAGTTAATCCTGTTAATGAAAACAGAATTATCTTGAAAGCACAACAAAAAAGTTCAGATAAAAGAAGCATACAATCATTTAACGTTCTCTATTAATACGAACTGATTTGGCATGTGAAAACATATCACGTCTGAATGCAAATATTTCCTCTATAAACATTAAATAATAATTTGTTTACATAGCTATGTTTAGCACAGTGCCAATAAATTTAAAAAGAAATCCAGTGAGAATCAAATTCATTATGAATATCATACAAGTTAGCTTATTAACTCTTACATCCACAAAGTATCAATATCTTACAGAGAAAATTACAGCACACAATTTGAATAAATCTTAAAATTTCTTAGGGATCAAATCAGCTCATTTCATTAGTATTATTAGCGTTGTTCAGACTATTGTCCCCATCTTCATTGTTATTTGTACAACGCTTCGGCCGATATACCCCCGGCCTTCTTCGGGTATTTTTTGGACTCGGACTCTGGAACCTTTTCGAACTCGGGAATTTTCTTGTCGTATTCGGGAGCCATCACGGAACTTTGAACCTAACCCTTTATTTACTCCACGGGGGTATCCTGTTCTCATTCCGCTAACCATAGCTTGGGGGGGGGTAGGAGTTGTGCTAATTAATTATTTTTCTAACTGCTTTCACTCAACGTTGTACAAATAACAGTGAAGATGGGAACAATAGTCCGAGCAACGCTAATAATACTAATCTTCAAGCCTCATCTCAAACATTCAGAGAAATAGCTCATTTCATATTCTGATATTAGTATTCTGTCTTTTACTTGAATTAGGTTGAATTGTTGGATTTTAGGGCATGTCAATCCATTGGGTTATTTTATGCAGAAGAGGCTTTGTTTTATTCATTCTTCATGGGTACTCATTTTTTTAAACACGCTTTTTCAATTCGTTTTTTCTATTTAACCCATAGATAGGACCCTAACTGGTGCAACCACATTGGGTTAGTGTGGAACTGGGAGTAATGTTCCTCAAAGAGTACTCCACACTACCCAGAGTTCCAGAACTGGAAATTCACCACCAGAGTTTAATGTCAAACATTAGACAACAAGACCCTGAGCCACCGCCTTCAAGCAGATAAAAAATGTTGGGGTTGCCATAAGGGCAATAATGTAGGAACAAGCTTATAGGCTAGAGTTGATGCGACCGCCCATTTCGCCTAATTAAGGTGGAAAGTTGTGTTTTGCATATCATGGACTGCTCCGTTATCAGGGTCCATCCTTAAACATCACGGTCGCCACCCACAACCAATAGGTGGTCCCAATGGGAAGGTTTTACACCTCTGCAGAGGTGCAGTCGACTAATACTAAAGACCCAGCCGACAGGGCATAATGCACTTTGGAAAGGCATAAATGAATATACCCTCCCCCCCCGAAAGCTGGGGATAATAGTAGACTAGACCAGGTTATTTAGGATCGGTTAAGCAACCCGTCCGAGTGAACAAAATCTCTTAATTTAAACCAACTGTACTCCGCTTAATATATAGTTATCTGCACACCTGATTAGCTAACTACTTGTGAATAGCTGTCCGAACCTTGCTGGATGCCACGTACATAAGACCTCATGGTTAACCGCTTAATTACATACCTATAGATATGAGGATCACTTTATCATGTTTTAATTGACGTAAGTACAATGTGTATGTGCAAGTCATACAGATATTTACCAACTCCTCCACACGAGCAGAATGTGACAATTTAAAGGAACCATCTACCATACAATTTGCCCATAGCTGAAAGGAGACTATTTGAATTCATACCTTTCCAATGGTATTGGTACTACATGAAATGCAAACAGCCTCGCCCAGGATATCAACTCGCCTCGTCGTGTCCATTTCCTACGACGGTAAGCATTACACCACACGCCTCCCAAGAACGAGTTATATAAGTATGTGTGTCATATTTACATGTCTTTATTCAGATTCTGTTTGTCTCTATATTTATTTCCGTGCAGATTCTCATTATTTTGAGATAGATGCTTTAATTTCTATTAAATACTTAAGTATTTAAGTATCACTGTGTATATCATACTTTAATTGAGGCAAGTGTATGGGTGTATGTGTATATGTGAATCATAAGTATTTTTGTCGTATTTGCATGTATCTATTCAGATTAATACTAATAGTAAGTACAGTTGTTGGAGTGGTCTATTGTAGCTATCAGCCAGACAGCGAGAGAGACTATCCCCTTTTCGCTAGCGGTAAACCTGGGAGATTGTTTTTGCATCTGAGGTGTAGTGCCACACCTCCCATCAGCTCCCTACTTTACTTCACATTTCAAGCTGTTTTACTCATTCACTGAGTTGGCGAAGGTCGGTATCAAATCCAGAACTTTGTGGTTCCTAGACAGAATTGTGACTGTTTTCTGTTTGAGTGCCGATTCACATATAATACTAAAATGCATGCATTAATTTTTTTCAGACCACAAATTCTTGCAAAGCAATTTTTTTTATACTCATCGTTGTAACGATGTGTCAATTAACGTGTCCTGGTTTCGAGCCAAATGGAATTTTGGTTTTGCGTTTCCAATTTAAAGAACATTTTACGGTTAATGTCAACGCGGAAAAGTATTGCAGACTTTCAGGCAAGGTTCTGTTTACCATTCCATTCATCATCTCAATACGATTCTCCTTCTAATCTATACGATGAATAGGAACTTTTCCAAAAGAATACCAAAATCATTCGAAAAGTTGGTCAAGCCATTTCCATCTCCAGTTATCACGCACACCTCTCAATACTAAACTGCTGTGATATGTTTTCGACATTTACTATGAAATGGTAATGGAATAAGGTTTCCTTTAAAATTTCCGGGGTACGCCATACTTCTGTATGTCACCGGAAATCGCACTGATCGACAGACTGCTTGAAGGAATAAATAGATTCTATAACTCGCACAAAGGAAAAGGAAAGCATGCTATTACACCATATGAGAGAGTAACTACAGAAATATTAGGGTATTAGCAGGACATATGGATATACCACAGTATAATAATTTGATTATTGCAACGTGTGATATCTTTACTTAAGAGCTATTGCTGTATAGTTCAATATGTAAAAAGTATAAGAATGTTGATTTAACTATCTCTCATTCATTAAATAACCAGGTGTGGATTCCATATCCACACTAACTTAATTTAAATTTAAACCCTCTATCAATGATATTGAGCACAACCAATGCACGAATATAGCACCGCTATATATTATATATATATATATATATATATATATATATATACTATATATATATATAATATTATATATATATATATATATATATATATATATATATATATATATATATATTATATATATATATATATATATATATATATATATATATATATATATATATATATATATATATATATGGTGTGAAAAATAGAAGCTCTATCGGGAAACAAATTTTCATCAGATAATGCCTCAGTCGATGGTCTCTTTTATTCATTTTTTAAAAAGAAAACACTCATTGCTACTAAAGGAGTGGGACCCATCAGCAACGTACTATAATAAGATTAGTCTTTGTATATTTCTAGTTTTGGCATATATTCTTTTGTTATATTTACAACTTTACAACAACGGCTTGATGATTTGTCTATTCACTGACCAAAGCATTGAATTTCCATGAAATCAAAGTGCAAAAATACTCCAATAACGAATCTGTAATTTAATCATATAAATTTGAATTACATGACGAGATGGGCACATCAAACCTATTGGCTGGTTGTTTGGTTGGATTTTACGGCATGTCCACCCTTGTTGGGTTATTTTATGCTGAAAAAAACATGATACTTGATGGGTACTCATTTTTTTAAAAAAACTCAACTTTTTAAACATATTCTTTTCAAAATCATTTTTTATATTTAACAAATAGATATGACCCTAACTCGGTGACAGAGTGGATATGGGCGTTAGGGGTAATCCACATTCCCCAAAGCTCCAAACCTATTGGAAAGTATGCATTAACCCATCTCATTCACTATGTGTAGGATGGTGACATAAGGCCGTACGTATAGTAGCTTCCATCGAATATCGAACTTATTCAGTAGAAACCTATCGGAAAGTTATCATATATGTAGGCGCGTTGCATACTGATCAGAGTCGTAGGATATAGATTCGTCAACCCGAGTTCAAAACCAGGTCAAGGCTGTTTGCATTTCACATAGTGCTATTACCCTTGGGAAAGGTATGAATTCATATATTCTCCCTCCAGCTATGGGTAAAATAGTAGGGTAGACTGGGCTCTTTAACCTTGGATAGGTAACCAGTCTATGAGAAGGATAACTCTGAATTAGAAACTTTGAGGTCAGTCGTTGATTGGGTTTGTAGTATTGCTTATGTACCAATTCTTTCCTATCGACTGTACCAAAAAGTGAGGGTAGTCCAACACAAGCCTTCACCACTATATAACAAACCCCTATGTAGATTGTTCATTGGATGAACCCACATGCGTCAAAATCGACGAGAGAGTCCATTTCATTGGAAAGTAGAGTTAACGTTGTACATAGTTCGAGTCAAAGGACTTTTTTAAAAAACTGGTAAGTCATACCGATAAATAGAGGAATCCTGCGTATTGTAAAGAACTACTGAGTGTGAATACCTTCAATCGATTTGTAATCTTGATATGAGAATCGCGCCGTTATCGATACACGTAACTGTTTTGCATATGTCGACTCTGTAAGAAACATTTTAGAACATTTCACCATCGATATAGAAACGTATCGTTTTTCTGTCATAAGCAGATGTGATCCCAGTCGTGATTTGTTACCGATCATGGACGGCTGATTCAGCATGTAAAGAAAATTTAAAGGATAAACTTTTAGTTCTAATATCCGAATTGAAGTATTAATTCCCTATATCCAATGTGGTCGTGCAACGGTTATCGTCTAAAGAAATGGAATCAGCGGGGAGGGTCAAATTCCGATATTAGGCTGTTCACCTTTTACTTCACATTAAAGCACTTTGGAAAGGCATGAATCCAAATATCTCTCCACTCGAAGATGGGATAAATGCTAGAGTAGACAGAGTAATGAAATCTCTAACCAAACCAGCTGTACTCCGCTTAAAATATTGTTCTCTGCAAACCTGATCAGCTAACTTGTCTACTTCTGATCGAAATGACATGAATCATATATAAGATGTTGGTTTATCTTAGGTATCAGATGTACACCAAATTGCCACTCCTATTTATGAACTTTCCCCAAAAAGCGCAGCAAGCAATTGGATAAAATTGCCAATGAGAAACGTATACAGAACGCATTTAAGCGTCGTCAGCTGTTCTTGAATCAACTGTTAATTGGATCTTCTACCAGGGGAGAATCTATTGATACTACACTCTTTCTACCAAGGAACAGTACGGACTAGTATTACAAGTACATACTAATACTACACTCTTTTATACCTAGGATTTCAAGGAACACTACAAGACTAGGATTACAATGATTAACCAACTGAACCCAAACTCAATACCGACTTGGATTTAACAGAAGAACTAAACGCCTTAAATGGCAATCAGAATTTTAACATGCCTTTATAAAATCTCCAATATCCAGTAAATAATGATATTTCTCAAACCCTTAGCTCAACGCAAACATGTTTCTTGAAACTATTGTTTCATCAAATGTTGAAATAGGATCAATTAGTGGAGTTATAGTAAATATCGTTGTCTTAAGATATATGTCTTTTATATTTTTCAAACTATATCCAGTATATAAAAAAATACATTTGCTGATGCTCTATTGTATTTTCGAATAGTCTCGTCACTGGCATGTCAAATCAATTGATTTATTAAAAAATAGTCTGAGAGAACTAAGACAATCCATAACTTTTACTTATCTCTCTGTGACAGACTGATAACATACCTTCAACATAAAAGCATTTATAAAATCTGCACTATCCAGTGAATAATTAGTGTACTAATGCAGAATTGCGCGCAGAGATATCATTGGATTACGTATAAAAAGCGTTGAAGTTCATTATATTTCACGGAAATACCCAAATATTTGAAACGCTAGGACTAGGGTTAGTTTTAGAGTTAGGCTAATTCGGGAGTTTCCGTAATCTAATGATATTTATACAGAAATGTTATTATAATGATTTTATTTCTTGCGCTCTATTCTGCATTTGTAGCTAATTGTTTTCGGCAGTTCCCATAATATAATGCTATTTATACGAAAAATGCGATTATAAAAGTATTATCTCTTGCGCGCTATTCTGCATTTGTAACATACTTATCTTTCTCTCAAACCCAATGCTTACCTCAACATGATCATTGGAAGCCATTGTTTCATAAACAATAATAAGTCAACTGAAGCCAGCAGACAGTCCCTGCGCATGCGCAGAGTTCTGTTTTCAAAATCACTCATTTGCAACCACGAAGACACAACGCCAAACAAAGCGTGCCAATAATGGGCATGCACTTGATAGCCCTTTGCAAACGCTGGCAGAATCAAATCGACGCCATTGTTGCGTGTGGAGAATGGCCTCCTTTTTATTTTCTCTTCCTGTATTTTCTTTCCGTTTTACCAACAGACTCCCGAAAGACTCGCTTCTTAGGAATGGTTTTATCAAAAGAAATTCTTGCTCCTTTCGGAGCGTCACAAAATTGATTGCCAATATCGCTTTCAACTCAATTCCTTATGCACACCCCAGTGGGATACAATACAGGTCTTGTTTCTTTCTTCTTTTTTTAAAACTTTTCTTTCTTTCTTTACATTTGTTCTTGTTTGTTTGTTACCTAAATAGACCGTTCGTCTATTTGTCGATTTTTGTCAAAAAAGTAGGAAAAAGAAAAGAACAAGAAAAGTAAAAGCTAAACAAAGCTTTTTCGTCGACAGAGTAATCTAAAGGTTGGTTGTGAAAGCGAGAATAAAAGGGAAAAGAAATTGCGATATTAAAGTAATATTTATAAAAGAGAATAATGGGAATGGGAAGTTTTACCTCGTCTTAAACGATCTACTTGGTTTTGTATACAAAGATGAATAGAACTGGGATAGCAGGTTGAGTGAAGTAAAGGAATGAATCAGACGTTACTGAATGAATAATAATAAAAAAGAATTTGAAAAATGAAAAGTAAAACAAACAATAAAAAAAAAATAAAAACTAACAATAAATAAATAAAAGTCCGAGAATGGATTTGTTTGAGATTTTTCTTCATTCATCTTTTTTTACGTTTTCTAAAAAAAAAGGTTCTTAAATGTTCATATATTGTTTGACATGAATGTGCAAATGTGTTTGTATATAGCACAAGATTTAAAGGGATTTTTATATAGATATAAGCAAGAAAAGATTGAATAGATGATCGTAGGTTAAAGCGAAAAAAAATCTAATATAGCCAAAATTAAAATTAAGAAAAAACAAAAACATGAAAGTATTTTCAAAAGGGAAAGGAAAAAAAAATAAATAAAAACATTGAAAAATATCAAAACGAAATGGAAAAATAACACAAAATAGTATTACTTTTCGTTTACAGGGAGTAATGAAAATATTTACCTTTACAGGTTTATTGTGACATTTTATATTAGCTTCCATGAATAAAAAAATATAAAATATTCAAAAGTCTAATAAAAGTGTTTATTGTATCTTCGCCTGAGACCAATTTTATCTTGCTAATGAAATTACGCCAATATTATTTAATGAAACTTTTGTAAAAAGAAAAAAAAAGACAACTTTCCATCTTTACAGATTAAGGCATCACATTATATATATATATATATATATATATAATATATATATATATCTTATTATAATGGAGATTGTGTGTTTTTCTGTCTGTAACCGAAACTATATTAGTACTCAAGTCACAATTCCCTTAGTTATTTACATCACATTCTCCATGATTCTATTTCTATTTAAACCGCAATTAATAATAAAACTGTTTGACATTATTAATACTGTTGGCCTTACCTAAATACTAATAACATGCAATTGTATTTATATATACAACAAAATACCAGTGTTCAGTGTAAACGTAAAGCTAATTTGCATATTGATATTAAAAAAACTGATTTTAATAAAAATGTGCTTGGTATTATTGATTTCTAATTGTTTGGTTTTATCTTAATGAATATGAGTAAAAAATCTCTTCAATAAATCCTAAAAGAAATTCATTAACAAGAGGAAATAACTGTAATTTTATTCTTTACTTCCTATTTTAATTAAATACTTAAATAAGGAAAATTTAGCATTGAAAAACGGAAGTGATGAAAGAGTAAGTTTCAGTTGTTCTATTTTCCGAATTTTCCGAATAATACCCACTCCGTTTCAAATCTTTTTATTTGAATTCTTAATTAGTTTCATTAGCCTTTCTGATTTAATCTAATATTTCATTACATTTAAACTTAAATACTTGCACCCGGAGGGTGCATATATTTGCTAGTATATATAAAGTGGGTGCCATAACGGAGAATATAAAATATCGAGTTAGTTGCAAATTCTACCGTCGATAAAATAATTTAATAAGTGGAGGTTACTAAGAATATATATGTGCTCAATGTTTGTAGAGCAGCATTTTTTTTCTTATGCATACAGTGTTGAACAAGACGGACACTTCCTGTATTGCAAGTTTCTTTCCGATCATATCTACTTTTCTGGCCAGCTTTTTAATATTAGGTAGGATTATGTTGATTAGTCGACCAAAGTTTTGTGTTGGTTCCTCGTTTTTTAAATCTTTTACTTTCGTTGACTAAACAAAAGATTTCACCTCGATATTAAGAAATTGTCCAGAAAACTAGAAAAGATATTAACATGCGTTTTACACTATAGATGTTCTCGCTACTGGGGACTTGCGACACCTTCGGATTTAGAATGTGTGAAAGAGGGGGGGGTTGTGTCTTGCCATAGATGTTCAACAGGCAACCGGCTTTTGGTGGGAAATTCAAACACTTGGGGCCAATATCTACTGGCATGAAACTCACAGAGTTTTGCATGCGCTAACATAGGAATTCTTTACTTGCCAAATTATTCCCTAAAGGGTGTCCTTACTTGTGCAATTACATAACACCCAGTTGCGTAGAACTGCAACTAACATGCGCATTTTTGCGCAGTCTCAATCCACGCTAACCTCAAAGTTGTTACATAAAACAGTGCGCTTGCGTAACATTTATGCGAAATGGAATTGGTATTTCGAGTTCAAATCATGGACGAATCGATTTGTTTATCAGTTTTCGCTAATAAAATAGGAAAAAACATATATCCCTTTATTTTAACCCCCTAGCTATGGGTAAATGTAATGGAAAACCATGTTCTTTAAACTTGTTTACGGAATCAACGTATGGATGTGCATTGTGTAATTGTTATCCTACAAGGAAATGGACAGGGTGAACAGGATTCAAATCCGGGACGAGGCTGTTCGAATTTCACATAAAGCAAATACCATTTGAAAGGTATGCCTCCAACTATTCACACTCCAGATATGGGTAAATATTAGGGAGACTTGGCTGTTTAAGCATGGTTAAGCTAACAGTGTTGGAGAGAGAAAACTTTGAATTCAAACCTAGCGAACTCCGCTTAAAAAATCGACCCTTTTTCTCTTCCTACTCGTGAGGGAGAGGTTGGTAAATATACAACTAATCAGTACTGGAGAAGAAAACATTCTCAATTCAAACCAGTATTATCCCGCATGATAATTAACCTCGTGCCACATCCAGCTCGTGTCAGAGGGGTTGGGTATGTAAATCCATCATATATCCGAAATAATAGTACTATATTACATCAAATAACGCATGCACATACAAACAGACGAACACACAAACACTGAAAGGCATTCATAACTCTTACATACACACACTCACACATAAACACAAACGAACACTAAGTAACACTCATGACCCCTACATATATACACACACATACATCAAACCAACACTAAGTTACACTCATAACCCTACATATACATACACACACACACACACACACACACACACACACACACACAACACAGGAACACTAAGAGACCTGATAACCCCTACATATATACACACAACACTATGATATATATATATATATATATATATATATATATATATATATATATATATATATATATATATATATATATAACGCAAAATCAACGCAAGTACGTGGGCCTTGTAGCCCAGACAGTCGAGCACTCTCTGGAGGAAATATTTTTTCCACACACACACACACACTATATATATATATATATATATATATATATATATATATATATATATATATATAACTTCTCCACGCGAGTAGCATGTGACACAACGTCATTTTCTTAAGCGGGTTTTAACGGGTTGGATTCAGAAAAAATATCGAATGTATACCTTTCCCAATGGTAAGTCGATATATCATGGTGTAATCGTTAGGAAACTCCCCTAGCAGGACCATTACTACAAAATAGCGAGTGAGCCTCAAGTTCTTAATACCTGGGGAGTGTGGAGTCCTCATTCATTGTCATTACTCCCAGGTCCACTCAGATTCGGAGTGTTAATATCTGGTAAGATCACATTTGTTCGTCAAATAGTTCAGTATGAATAATACCCTTATCGTATATGAATGCTAGAAACCTGTAAAGTATATAAATAATAGTTACTTGAAGCTATAATTATTTACTAAGGATTATCACTACTTATTTGAAATCATATATCTGTGTTCAAAGAAATTACTATTATTAAATATAGATGATTACCTGAAACCATGTAACGGGTAAATTGTCTCCATTTTAAATTATTAATTTCTCACGTGCGCTTTGTTTATAACTGGATTTGTCTGCTGTGCAGTGAACTAGAGTGAATTGGGCACTGTCTGTGACGCAATTCACTCCTTTAGAAATTGGGAAACAGCATACTGCACTGCTTGTATGCCATTCGGGTGCTGCATCCAATGGCTTCAAGCATTGGACTGATAAGATACTAATATTATTATATACCACATCGAGTATATAAGTGAGAGTTCTCGGATGACAGACAGACAGACAGATTAGAGTGAGGATGAACTTACTTGATTCTTGTTAACTTCATTACTGTTTCATCTAACTGCTTCTGCCACCATGTTCTTGTATAGTTGAATTCTTCCATCTAAGGGATGGTTTTCCACGGCTATGCTTGATTTTAACATTTAATAAAACTAACAAGACTTATGTTTGCTTGATCAAGTTTATTATCTAGCCCATGATTCCATCAATTCCGCACGAATGAGAAACCCCGGGTTTAATCTAAACTAACTCTCACTAAAATTATTTCACGTGTCTGTCATGACGTGCTTCAAGGGACCAAAAGGTTACCAACAGTCACTGCTAATTTTCCACAGACTCCAGTGATTCTAAATCTGACAGACCCGAATTAAATCTTTACTTACAGGTACGCTTCACAATTTATGACATCTCATAAATTGTAACCATATCAGTGTGATCCCAGAGGCCTATCCTCCCAGGCAACACATGCCCCCCCCCCCAGAATTAAAAGGAAAAGGCACAGGTTTATTGCCCCTTTTAGAAGCCTCAAAAGAGGAATGCCAGAGGTATTCACGCATTTTTAATCACTAGCCACACACGAGACTTCGGTTTGTGCTCGGTTCTCCACTATAATGATACTTGTGTTCGACTGACATTGTGGGATATCAGTAAAAGTTTACAATTTAAACATAATAAATCCTTAGTGTCCCGTTTGTCATTCAGGCCAACAACTCCAATACTAAGACTTCGGAATATTTGGGTGTCAATCTAAAGAAAATGCAGAGGATTCGAAAAGAGTTGGATGAATTCAATGGTGATTATGAAGGAACGGCTGCTCGAAAACCTTATTCTACCAATATCCAGGGAGTGTCTGCGTCTCTTATAAGGCATGTGGTATTTCTTATACTGTTACATGATTTATAAGCAACTTAGAAATTATGAGAAAAGATCAGTCTCCTTAATGGTGATTGGAGTGGTAACTCGTGCTGATGAAGTTATGCCTCCGTATATCTTCCCACATGGTTTCAGACTCAACACGGAGGCCTAGATTAAGATCCTGGAGAAGATTATCGTGCCTGAATTGAGAGGGTGGTGGCTGGAAGACCCTACATCTGACAAAAGGACTCAGCACCTAGTTATACAGGGAAAAAACAGTTTTGGTTTTCTGAAAATTTCTGTGATAACGTTCACCCGTAACATTTGGCCGATTCGCTCCCCCAGTTTACAATCCCTTCGAAAATTATGTATGTGGAGCGGTTGAGCGAGAGACCACAGAAATGGAACGCTTAATTAAGAAATATCTCTAACAATTGAACGAGCCAGCAAGGCCTTTGGTTGGCTCGAGAGACATGCATGGTCGCACAGAGCTATAACCGCCAGAACGAAGCACAGTGTATACGAATCTGTCTATACTCCTATATTCTTCGGAGATGCGGACGACATATCGTCGACACATAAAAGCTTTGGAAAGATTCCATCAGACATGTCACAGGAGAATGTTAAACACTGGATGGTGATCAGTCACTCCAGACGCCACTGTCCTGCAACAAGCCGATGTGTCTAGCATAGTAACGCGCATCATACGAAATAAAATGCTCTGGGCAGGACATCTTGTTAGGATGGATGAAGGCAGACTCCCGAAACAACTGTTTTATGGGGAATTCTAGTATGCTAAACGTCCGAGACACACATCCAAGAAATGTTTCTAGGATGTCATAAAAAACAATCTTAACACTCTTGACGTACATTTTGAGGATTGGGAAAGGACCTCTATGAATAGTTCAACTTGGAGCAGACTCGTTTATAGTAGATGTAGAAGGTTTGAGACAATTCGGTCCAAGCACTCCAATCTGAGGCTGGCTCTATGGAAGCGGCACAATACGGGTCTCCTAGATACATTTCCTACATTCAAGCCTGACCATATATGTTGTATGTGCGGCAGGGCTTACCTGCCACGGGCTGGTCTCTTGAGTTATATGCGGTCCGTGAAAATATGTGAGTGTACGAGTAAAAGTCGAGAGTATGAAGTGTATATTATGAGACAGGACGTGTAAAAGCAAAGATAGCCTTCTGAGCCACTTACGTGCTCATAATCAAACTTTGTAGAAGTGGCCTTCTTCTGTGAAGAAATGGCAATCACCATATATATATATATATATATATATATATATATATTATATATATATATATATATCCAAAAGTCCAAAGAATAAATCTTCCTTACGAAACAAGAGTTTTATTTAAAAAAAAAACAGTCGCTGTTTGAGAGCTCAATGTGTGCTCTTAATGTTAGAGTCACAGAGCAAATATAAATAAAGAAATAACAAAAGACTTAGAGATTTAGCTTATAGTCTATTTCAGGGAGCCTAGACTATCATGCTAAATCTCTAAGTCTTGTGTTATTTCTTTACTTTATATATATATATATATATATATATATATATATATATATATATATATATAAGGTCTGTCATAAAAGTATCGAGATTGAAGCTGTATTTGCCAAGATAGAAATGAAGAATGAATGGCCCGTTATTTTTTTTTCAGAATACAAGGTGTATAAAAAGTATCAAAAATCTTGATACTTTCTTGACACACCTTGTTTATATGATGCAAAGTACCAAATTTGGTGCAGCAATTAAATTCACTGCTCTTAAAAAAATAATTTCCCAAATATTCCTTATTATTGCAGTTATATATATATCTTATTATAATGGAGATTGTGTGTTTTTCTGTCTGTAACCGAAACTATATCACTACTCAAGTCACAATTCCCTTAATTATTTACGTCAAATTCTCCATGATTTCACTCTTTTAAACCTTCAGTTATTAATAAAAATTGTTTTACATTATTAATACTGTTGACCATATCTACGTACTAATAACATGCAATTGTATTTATATATACAACAAAATAGCGGTTTACAGTTTGAACGAGAAGGTAAATTTGCATATTGATATTTAAAATTTTATTTTAATAAATATGTGCTTGGTATTATTGATTTCTAATTGTTTGGTTTTATCTTAAGAAATATAAAAAAAATCTCGTGGATAAATCTTAAAAAGAAATTTATTTACAAGAAGAAATAACTGTAATATTATCCTTTACTTCCTATTTTAACTAAATAGTTAAATTAGGAAAATTTACCAATGAATGAGGGGAGTAATGGAAAATGATGGAATAGTTAATTTCAAAGTTGTTCTATTTTTCGATTATACCCCTCTGTTGCAGATCTTTTTATCTGCATTCTTAGTCAGTTTCATTAGCCTTTCTAATTTAATATGAATATTTTATTATATCAAAACTTAAATACTTGCACCCGGAGGGTGCATATATTTGCTAGTATATATATATATATATATATATATATATATATAAGTAAAAAGTAAATAAAGTCGTCGGGGCGGCCTAATATCGGTATGAACCATATAGCGAGGGAGTCTATCCCCTTATTAGTTTATATAAACTTATCTGTATCTTAGCAGGACTTCTTTTCTTCTCTCATTTATAGAAAGTCGAAAATAGACAAAAAAAAGCAAAGTGGTACCATGTATTCGATTTCTCATACATCACCCACCCCCACACAACTCTATTTTCCTCTTTTCTTTTCATTGTTGCGTGATTCCAAGAAGCTCTCATCAGTTGCAAAAATATCAGTTTGCATTGTAGCAATTCTAATGCCGTTTTGACAAAAAAGTCAATATTTTATAATTAACATCAAGTTAGATTATCCTGGCTGTTTTCATTGGACAATATCTCATATTGACGTGTACTTTAAGACATTTAGCATCTCTGTCGAATATATCACAGTTTCAAATTTACATATTTACATATTCACGTCTCTACATCTATATGCATGAATACTAGACATAAACATAGACATGATGCCAAACCAGACACACACACACACACACACACACATATATATATATATATATATATAATATAGTATATATGTGTGTGTGTGTGTGTGTGTGTGTGTGTGTGTGTGTGGTTATAATGTAACGCCTCAAGTTCTTTCAAACCACACTATTTATACAGTGCTCAATACAAGTATATAGAATAATACAACAGTATGTGTATTAAAAAAAACAAGACTTGGCATAGCTCACAACTCCGAGTATGTATATATATATATATATATATATATATATATATATATAACGTGAAAAGTAAGTAAAGTCCTCGGGGCGGCCTAATGTCGGTATGAACCATACATCGAGGGAGTCTATCCCTTTTTCAATAGCGCTAGACCAAGGAGATTGTTTTTGCATCTAAGGTGGAGCGCCACACCTACCATCAACTCCTTTACTGCATATACCCCTGTGCTACTCATACGCTGAGTTGGCGAAGGCCGGTATCGAACTAGGAACGTCGTGGTTTCTAGCTGAACGCTCTACCGACTGAGCTAACCCGGCCCTCTATGTGTATGTGTATGTGTGTGTGTGTGTGTGTGAAGAGATATAGAATTTAGAAGTGTTATATATTATAACTGTAAAAGTTAGATTTTATTTCACAATTAAATTTTATTTCTTATTTTTAGATGAGGTTTGAACTATTGTCCGCAAGGTTCCCGAGCTCGAGATGTTTCCCGATTATAACATGAAGACTCCTGAGAAGGTTTCCCAGTTCTAGAACGTTCCCCAATTTGGAAAGAAACACCTGAATAAGACCGCAGAGCACAGTGGCCGAAACGTTGTACATATAACAATAATTCTGAGGACAATAGATCCATGAAGGCTCCCTATTAGGACATGAGGGCTTCCGAGTTCACCAAGAAGAGTCCAGAGTTCGAAGAGAAAGTTCCAGAGTTCGAGAGGGTTTCGGAGTCCAACAAGAAATATCTGAAGAAGGCCATTGGGCACATCGGCCGAAACTTTGTGTAAACAACAATAAGTAAAAAAGAAAAGTAAAGTCGTCGGGGCGGCCTAATGTCGGTATGAGCCAGACATCGAGAAAGTCTATCCCCTTTTCACTAGCGCTATATCAAAGGAGATTGTTTTAGCGTCTGAGCTGGAGCGTCACACCTACCATCAGTTCCTTACTTTACCGCACATATCCATGTGCTATTCATACGCTGAGTTGGCGAGGGTCAGTATCGAACTAAGAACCTCGTGGTTTCTAGCCGAACGCTCTACCGACTGAGCTAACCTGAGCTATTCTTTGTTTCATTGTATATACATTCTTTTAGTAATAATTTATAAAATTACTGTTTATATATATATATATATATATGTGTGGTGTGTGTGTGTGTGTGTGTGTGTGGTGTGTGTGTGTGTGCGTGTGTGTGTATTGTATGTGTATCCGTGTCAGCATGAGTGTGTGTATTTCATTATAAAACACAGAGAAGGTTTTTTGTTCATTTTTATTACAACCTTTCTAAAGTTTGTTCAAATCTTTTATTAGACCTAAATGGTTTACTTGCATTTTGAGTGCTTTTTCTTGTCAATTTAAAAGTTTTATTTACATATATTCTAATCAATGTTTCTTTCAACAGGGCAATTTTTTTTTTAAAAATGGCTGTAGTCGCTTTTCACAGATTTTAATAAATGCAGTTCAAAAACAAAAAAATACTAAGAGGAAAAAAAATTAAAAATTAGATTTGTTTGTATTTTTGAGTTGTACTGGAAACGCCAATAAACATCTTGATTCTTCTCGTGACACATGTCGGAATAATATGCGTGCAAAACAATGATGTAAGGGAGATCTTCAAAAGTTCTTGAACAACAGTTAAATTATTAAAAATCATTTCCAAGTTTGGATCATTACTATGCTCGGATACTGTTATAGGCGATATACCCTATTGACCAATGGAATGCGCCGACGGGTTACTATAAGTAACAGGGATAATGTGGCTTGGGAGTAAGCCAATGCGAGTAAGCCAATAACTCTATTTGTCGGACGTAATTCCCACTTCTCTGTATTGTATTTGTCTACTTTCTGTTAATACATTTTCCTACATTTGTTACCTGTCGTTTTGTTCTTATTTGACCCCTTAAAACCTCACAACAGATATACAGGGATACCTGCGGAAGGTCGGAGCATATAGCGGCCAAATCACTGTTTTTATATACCACAATAAAGATGAGGGCAACAGTGTGAGATATCAACATGATTCATATTGAAAGATGTGGCATTGACAGAATAGAAAATTCACCAAACATTCAGTCGAGATTCTTTATGTTTTTGACTGAATTTTTTTTTAAATGACTTTCGAGAAGTTGTATTAATTGGATTTTGTTCAATCCTAGCAAAGGGTGATAATAACATAGATGGTAGGTGTGGCACTCCACCTCAGACGCTAAAATAATCTCCTTGGTATAGCACTAGTGAAAAGGGATAGACTCCCTCGCTGTCTGGCTGATACCGACATTAGGCTGCCCCGACGACTTTACTCTTTCTTTTTTTACTTATTGTTGTCTACACAAAGTTTCGGCCGATGTGTCCAACGGCCTTCTTCAGATATTTCTTGTTGAACTCTGGAGTCTTCTTGGTGAACTCGGGAGCCCTCAGGTCCTAATAGGGAGCCTTCATGGATCTATTGTCCTCAAAAGTATTGTTATATGTACAAGCCATAGATTAACACTTGTAGCCGGTCATGGATAACGGAATGAGAACAATCTACCCCGGTGGATTGAATAAATGGTTGGGGTTCAAAGTTCCGTAAACACCCCAATTACGACAGAAAAGTTCCCGAGATCAAAGAGAATGTCCCGAGTTTGAGAAGGTTATCGTGTTCGACCCAGAAACACATGTGTATATAACAATAAGTGTGTGAAATAAAATGGAAATTAATCCGACAGTGTGAATATGATATATTGAATAAACAAAGGATGTTTACAAATGCATGGGCTCATCAGGAGAGAATGTGCAAACCGTGGAGACCGATCCACATGCGGTCGATGCAGATATTACGAGGGTCCTCACATCAGTGAGGAGGACCGATGTTGCTTTTTAAAACCGTAGAGAGGAAGGCCCCGAAACGGTTTGCACATTCTCTCCTGATGAGCCCATGTATTTGTAAACATCCTTTGTTTATTCAATATATCATATTCATAAAAAATAAGTAAGTAAGTAAGTAAAGTCGTCGGGGCGGCTTAAAGTCGGTATCAGCCAATCAGCGAGGGAGTCTATTCCCTTTTCACTTGCGCTAGACCAAGGAGATTATTTTAGCGTCTGAGGTGGAGCGCCACACCTATCGTCAGCTCCTTAATTTACCGCACAGATCCCTGTGCTACTCATACGCTGAGTTGGCGAGGACCGGTATCGAACTAGGAACCTTGTGGTTTCTAGCCGAACGCTCTACTGACTGAGCTAACCCGGCCCATTAAAAGTAAAAACAGTAAATTTTTGTGAACTGGCATTTGTCGGTGTCAGTTGGACAGCGAGGGAGTCTATTCTCTTTTCGTTAGTGCTAGACCAGGATGATTGTTTTTGCAGAGATGGAGAGCCACAACTACCGTCAGTACCCCACTTTATTGCATAGATCAACTTTAACCAATCTGCGCTACTCATATGATGTGTTGGCAGGGATCGGTATCGAACCAGGCACATTGCGAACTCCTTGTTGTGTGCTCTAGCGACTGAGCTAAACCGTACAATAATCCGAAAACTCAAGTTCCCCACTTTACCGCACAGATGGTAACCGAATCCGAACTACTCATACGCTTAGTTGCAGGGATCGGTATCGAACAAGGAACCTTGCGATTCCTAACCGAGTGCTCTACCGACAGAACTAAAACGGACAATAGTCCAACAAATCAAAATAATAAAAATTATTTCTTTTTACTTGCATTCATTTATGTTGCAAGCTCTCTCTTGAGTTCATGGTTCAACGCCCTTCATCTAACAATTAAACCCAAGATGAACGGACAATGCCAAAAATATGATAATATTTTTCGTTGCATTAAACGTCGTGAATGGATGCCAAAAACATTTTAGATCAATTTCAATCAACAACTTGTCGTGTGTTCAACTTTGACTCATTGTCACGAGACACGTGATTGCAGCCTACAAAAGAATAACAGTTATTAAAAATTCATTGCCGTGTTTCTTTAGGCTTCTGTTAATGTTTATTCTAATTTTTTTCTTCGTCTTCTGTGTGTAAACATCATTCATAAGATCACAAAATTTTGCCTTTTGGATTCAAGAAATGCAATGAATGACAGAAATTGTGATCCAAAATAGAACTGGTTGGATATTGGGTATCGCAAAACAGAAAAGCTGATTGATTGTCTGATTTTAACGGCAGTTCAACTCGTTTTTTTTCTTAAGATTTGTATTGTTTGAAATAGTAAGAATCCATTATGAAAATTACTTGCAAATAATCATTCTTAGTAAGAATAATTTCAAAGATTTGATTCAAACGCCTTCATAATTTTTTATTGTTCTTACACACACACGTGTGGGCGCGCGCGGCGCGTGTGTGTGTGTGTGTGTGTGTGAGTGTGTAAGGGGTTGCTCATGCAAACAAAGGATGCAGAGAGAATATACAAGAGCGATGTGTAATATAAAGAATGTCGAGAGAGAAAATATAATATATATATATATATAGAGAGAGAGAGAGAGGGGGAGAGAGGGAGACAGAGAGAAAGAGCAAGGAAGAGTCAAGGGGTTTCATGATGTCAGCATGCTTTGATGATATATATATATAATATATATAATTATATGTATAATATATATATATATATATATATTATTTGCATTATATATATGTCAACATTTGAACTTAGCATTACATTTTTGGATGTGAATACGTAAGGGAGTGATGACAAAGCTGATTGTATATATATATATATATATATATATATATATACAATGTCATATATCAAAGTGATGAAAAAACATTATATGTATATATATATATATATATATATATATATATATATATAATATATATATATAATGTTATATATCAAAGTGATGACAAAAATTATATACATATATATATATATATATATATATATATATATATTATATATATATATATATATATATATATTATATATATAATGTGCTTTGCCCTTACTGCCTTTGGTATTCACATTCAAAAATTGCATGTAAAGTTTAAATGATGACATATTTTGCAACTGTTCAAAATCAACCTGTCGTATATGCAATTCAATATGATGCCTTCGTTACATAAGAATAATTTTCATTGAGACTGCATAGAATCTTCAGTTCTCGGGGAATAACGCGAGATCTTTTCCGATTGTAATTAGCAGAACGCGGGAACATTTTCTCAAGAAAAAAATCCAAGTAAATAATTGCCACATATTTCCAGAAAATATCCGTGTTTCTTTTTTTTTATTTCACTGCAATTGCACTTCATCTTCTAATTCTTTTTTTTTTTTTTTTTTCTAGCCTCTCTCTAGTTAGTGAAAATGTCATCAAGTTGATAGATAATTGATTGAACGCGCGAAATCACGGCAGATTCCATGATGCGTTGGCAACAGAACAAGACGTAATGCATCAAATTCTGCGAAAATATTATATATCAGCGCTATGGAGATGAAAAAAGAAGTAAGTACATATGCGTGAAATCGTCTTGTGATTTTTAAAGATATTATGGGAAAATGCGCATTGTACGAAAATGCTAAATGGAACATCATATATATATATATATATATATATATATATATATATATATATATATATATATACAGATTGAGAAAGAGAGAGAGAGAGAGAGGGGGGCAGAAAGAGAGAGTGGAAGACAGAAACAAAAACAGATGAAAAGTTGGGCTGAAAAGTTCAAATGATGACGTCATATTTACAGATGACTTTTTTACCCATGGTATATACACACTGCAACACTCATAAAATAATTGTATGGATGATGGGTGTGGGGCTAATGCTAAATGATTTATCCCATTTGATCACATTCCTTATATTATATATATATATATATATATTATATATTATATATATAATGAGAAGTAAACAAACAGGCGATGTTTGTATATGGCTATTTTCAGCCGACAATATTTGGGAGAATATGTGTTTAAATGAAGTCGAACCTAATTTTATGAAGTTAATTAATTAATAATTAATTAATTAAGCGGGATTACCTATTTAAATTTAAGGCTAAACAAATCGAGAAAAAATCAATCTCTGTATGTACATTTCGGCCTATTAGGCCTCATCAGCAGAGCTATAGATACAAAGACCGCCCCGTGTGCGATTTCTCGATTTGTTTAGCCTTAAATTTAAATAGGTAATCCCGCCTAATTAATTAATTATTAATTAATTAACTTTCATAAATTAGGTTCGACTTCATTTAAACACTATTCTCCCAAATTATATATATATATATTATATATATTATATATATATATATATATATAATATATTATAAAGTTATACACAGACAGAATCACATCTCCTAAGTGTCGATACACTTTGCAGACTACGTCACAGCCGGGATCAAAAATTCAGTCAGGTCTCGATCCCGGCTAGAGGTAGCTGTTAAAGTGTAGCCACACTGATGAGAGGCGAAACCTCGAAACACGTGTATGGGGATTAACCTTTTTATCATATATATACTCCCACTTGGTTGAGTTCTCTAAATAGGGATTTAATTGGAAATTCACGGTCTGGCGTATAGCTAACCCTCACTTTGTTTACAAAATTAGAGGACTCTCGTGAATTCATTTCAGCTTAGAAATGTATCAATTAAATATTCTCCTAAATGTGACAGCTGCTAATGGCCGTATGGGTAAGAGACGAAAATTCAGTCAGGTCTCGATCCCGGCTAGAGTTAACTGTTAAAGTGTAGCCACACTAATGAGAGGTGAAACCTTGAAACACGTGTCTGTGGATTAACCTATTATATATATATATATATATATATTATAGTTGTACGTGTGTGTGTATGTGGATATATGTGAATATTTATGTATGTATGTTTTCTATGTATGCATGCATGTATATGCACATAAATGAATATATATATATATATATATATATATATATATATTATTATATATTATATATATATATATATATGGGAGTAAATATGGAAATTAAATCCGACAATATAAGAAAATTTGAAAACACAAGTATTCCGAAATTGGGATGAATTTAATAATCATGTTTAAAACATTTCGGTTACATTGAACCTTCATCAGGGATGTCTCTTGGGTGTCACATATAAAAACACCATCATTTTCTTCACCCCAAGAGACATCCTGATGAAGGTTCAATGTAACCGAAATGTTTTTAAACATCGATTATTAAATTCATCCCAATTTCGGAATACTTGTGTTTTCAAATTTTCTTTATAATATATATATATATATATATATATATATATATATATTATATATATATATACATCATACTATGCATATGCTAAGTAGGCATCCCTGTATCAGCTAAATACTTAGAATATTTTAATTATATATTCTTAAAAAGATTTTTCTTTCAATGCATTTCATTCTAATTCAATCACCAGGAATCAATAATGCCCTCAATATTACTTTGCCTGTGATAAACAGATTTTCTGCTACAAAGAAGGATCTACACCCTTTTCTAGCTAGAGTTTCAAGGAACAGAACAAGTATTAACCATCTGAACCCCAACTTGAATTTACTATCAAAAGAACTAAACACCTAAAATAGCGTCAAGAAAAGTTCACTGTATTTGTATTTCTTTAAGTATTGCGCCGATAGATTCTAATTGAATTACTAGTAATCAATAATGTCTTCAATATCACTTCGCCTATAATAAAAAGTACAATATATTTGTATTATATAAAGTAATACTACGATAGATTTCCATCTGTATTTAATTAGAAGAGAATAGTACTTTTAATATCTTATTAGAAACAGAGCAAATAAAAACATCTCTACCATAAACACATCTCTATCATAAACACATCTCTATCATGTTGGCTGGGGTTTGAGAATATACCGACTGCATAGGGGTAAGATCCTCCAGTGGGGCTACCTGTTGGTCGTGGGTGGCGACTCCAGATGCTTAAGGATGACACTCTGGTGTGGCTGGGCAGTCCATGACATGCATAACTCCACTTGGGCCTTTACTTAGGCAAGCCGGGTGGTTGGAGAGACCCTCTCCGATCCATCGGTTCGGCACGTCAAGCCCTCGTTCCTATATTATTGTCCAAAATCTATTACCCTTATTGGAAGCTCTAAGCCTTTTTATCATATATGTGCTAGTAAGCGGTGACTGAGGGTTTATTTTCCTGGGTATGACGTTAAACATTATCTGATGGTGAAGTTCCAATTCTGGAGTTTTGCTGAATGTAGATCACCCCTTCATTAGCATTACTCCCAGATCCACTGTATTCCGGAGTGTAGTACCAGTTAGGGTTCGATCTTTGGGTTAAATAGAAAAAAATGAGTCCAAAAAATGTGTTTAAAAAATTGAGTACCCATCAAGAATGTTCCACGTGAAATAACCCACTGACATGTCGTAAAATCCAACCAACCAACCAACCAACCTATCATAATGGTAAATGTGTGCCTCTGTATGTAACATAATTATTGGGAAAATAAAATATTTTAAGAAACTGTTTTCTTCTATAAATTAATTAAGATACAAGCAATAACGTGGACAGAAACTAAAAACTTGTAAAATCTTTTGATACATTGAACTACTTAATGTTGATGGGATGAATACTAGATATATTAGGAGTGTTTTCGGTAAAGTTGGATTTCGACTTTGTAGGTGTGTGCTGTTGCTAGAAGCAACATTCAGAGTGGTGGTTGATGGTATGAGTTAGGTAAGCGAGGGAGCTGATTAGTTAAATTTAGGTGTTTTCTAACTTTACCCAAAATACAATACATCTTAAAGCACATTATATATTAGGAGTGTAAACAAATTTACAATGAAAAAAATATTTTAAACTGTATATTTAACTTGTTTTCGAAGAACAAGATTTGGATATTTTGTGGATGCATTATATATAAGATTGAGAATTATGAATAATAACGAGAAAGGGAAATAGAAATTCAAAAAATAAATAATAATACGAGCATAATCAAAATAAACTAAGAAAACAATGAAGATGTAACATGTCACAACGGAAAATGATAACTTGGAAAAAATATAACTTACTAGAAAAAGTATAAAAAATAATATATTTGTTATAGAAGACATGGACAATATATGACAGAGTCAAACAGTACGAGGAGAGTAATCTATTCTGAACAAAAAATAGCGGATTCTATCCAACATGTTAATGGGGAAACGAAAAAGAAAGTTGAATACTTGGCAGATGTTTCCAAAAACAGTTTACGGAGTTGTGGAAGAAGAAAACGAAAAATTAAACGAAATTTCTCGATAAACTACACTGGATCTGCCCCTGACGTTAAAGTGGTTTTCGGGTTGAAATCAGCTAAACGGTAGCCGATTATGGGAAATATTTCAGGAAACACGAGTATAAATATATCTTATTATAATGGAGCTTCTGTGTTTTTCTGTCTGTAACCGAAACTAAATCACTACTTCAAGTCACAATTCCCTTAGTTATTGACGTCACATTCACCATGAATTTATTTTAATTTTAACCTCAATTATTATAAAAATTGGTTTACATTATTAATCTGTTAACCATATCTACATGATATTTACCGGTACCCCACTTGTACGGGTCAGGCACAAAGTCCCTATTAACGTGGGAACCACCCAAGCCGAAGCTCATGGAGTGGCAGGTGAAAAATTGCGTCGATCCCGTCGGCATTCCCCTCAAGGGGGGCGCCTCAGGCGCTGGGCAATAAACCCAGCCCTGCCCTTTAAATCGAGGGGGGTGTTGCCTGGGGGGATGGCCCCTGGGATCGACGCCGTTAATTATATCAATGGTCCAGAGGCCGAAGCCACTGTTGACCATATCAACATGATATTTACGGCGTACCCCACTTGTACGGGTCAGGCACAAAGTCCTATTAACGTGGGACCACCCACAAGCCGAAGCTCATGGAGTGGCAGGTGAAAAAATTGCGTCGATCCCGTCGGCATTCCCCCTCAAGGGGGGCGCCTCAGGCACTGGGCAATAAACCCAGCCCTGCCCCTTTAAATCGAGGGGGCAGGTGTTGCCTGGGGGGATGGCCCCCTGGGATCGACGCCGTTAATTATATCAATGGTCCAGAGGCCGAAGCCACTGTTGACCATATCAACATACTAATATCATGCAATTGTATTTATATATACAAGAAATAGCGGTTTACAGTGTGAACGGGAAGGCTAATTTGCATATTGATATTTAAAAGATGATTTTAATAAATATGTGCTTAGTATTATTGATTTCTAACTGTTTGGTTTTATTTTAATGAATATGAACAAAAATCTCTTCAATGAATCTTAAAAGAAATCCATTAACAAGAAAAAATAACTGTCATTTTATTCTTTACTTCCAATTTTAACTAAATACTTAAATTAGATAAAATAACAATGAAAGACGAGAGTGATGGAAAAATAAGTTTCAATAGTTCTATTTTTCGATTATATCCCCCTCTGTTTCAAATCTTTTTATCTGCATTCTTATTTAGTTTCATTAGCCTTTCTAATTTAATATAATATTTTATTACATTCAAACTTAAATACTTGCACTCGGAGGGTGCATATATTTGCTAGTAGTTATAATAGACGGAACTTCATGATGTATAGTTGATAAAAATGGAGGGTCATCAAAGAGCAATAATCGCAGTAGAATCAGATGAACCAAATATACTGGCCCCCTCCGAACAATCGACTGGTTTTATCAAGCACTACCACCTATATGATTGTGCCAACCTTTTTGCTCTCATGGCAAGTCCCAACGTCATCTTATAATATATATATTTACCAACCCCTCCGCAAGAGCAGGATGCGACACAAGGTCAATTTTTAAGCAGGGTTTAACAGGTGTGAATTCAGAGTTTTCCTTCTACTAGACTGGTTACCTAGCCATGGTTAAAGAGCCCAGTCTACCCTGATATTTACCCATAGCTGGAGAGAGAATTGGATTCATGCCTTTACCAAGGGTATTAGCGCCATGTGAAAAGCCAACAGCTTCGTCCAGGAATTGAACTCGGGTAGACGAGTCCATTTCCCACGACTCTAACCATTAGACCACGCGCCTCCATATCATATATACGCGTCATCTTATCATATATGTGCTAGAAGGTGGTGGCTGAGGGTCGTAATGTCCTGGATATTACGTTAAACCCTATATGATGGTGAAGTTCCAAATTTAGAACTCTGGGGAGTACCCATTCATCATCATTACTCCCATGTCCACTTTGACCCGGATTGTTAGTACCTGTTAAGGTATTAGCTATGGGTTAAATAGATAGAAAATGAGTCCTAAACTGATGTGTTTAAGAAAATTGTGTACTCATCAAGAATGAATAAAACAAAACAACTTCGACATAAAATGACCTAATAAAAATACAGCCAACCAACCAAGGAAGGAGAAAAAAGTTTATAACCAATTTCGAATAAAAGTAATATATAAAATGATGCCCAAATAGCTACACGCATAACAGCCATACCCCACACAGAAGAAATAAAACAAAAAAAATTTTCGGCATAAATACCCAGTGGGTTGACATGCCGTAAACCCAAGCCAGAACCAGCCAAACCAACCAACCAAATACACCATTCCAAAAGATTACATGGAGTTAGTCTACTATTGTCATTGAGAAATATTGTGAAGATATCAATAATTTTTTTCCAAGCCTTATCACACTAAACAATCGATACGTTGTGAAAACTTTTCACTCTTCTAGCGAATATTCAGTGGGATAATAAGTCGCAATAGCATAATATTTACGAGATTGATTCTTAATAAGGTGTTGATAAGCTTCCAGCCACCTTAATTACTCCGATTAATTTCCACAGATCGAAGACTCGTGAACGATCACTGTTTTTACGATGATCAATACCAAATTATATCGCACGCTCACAGACCAGTTCCGCTATCTTTCAAATTATAGTCGGTTTCTTCTTTTCTTCGCACAGTCAAATTTAGAATCGCCTTTCCGACAGCAATTAGGCGTATATTGCCTTTAATAAGTCCAAAAGCACTCAAACACTGATTAATTTTGGGTGAATTTCGCCTGGGTAATATTTTGGAAATAATCAATTTGCTGTATTCTAAGATGTGGTCTATTAATACTGTCTGCAAAAACAATAGATTGTTATGACTGAAGGATAGTAAACAGATATTTGGTAATCTAGGACAATTATATATATATATATATATATATATATATATATATATATATATATATATATATATATATCTGCGTGTGTGTGTGTGTGTGTGTGTGTGTGTGTGTGTGTTCGTGTGTGTAATTGAAATTGAGAAATACGGATAAAACACAAAACAAGTTCGTTTGTATTTCCTCAATTTTCAATAACTTTTGTCGGAATTACCCACTCTGTTCCTACTCATATAAATATATATATATATTGTGTGTGTGTGTGTGTGTGTGTATATATATTATTAATATTTAGAGGATATGTGCTTAATTGAAGTCATACCTACTTTTGAAAGTTAATTAGTTAATAATTAATGAATTTTAGGCGGGCATATACATTCAAATGTAAGGCTAAACAAATCGAGAAAATCTCAATCCCTGAATGTACATTTCGACCTATTAGGTCTCATCAGCAAGGTTATAGACATGGGAGACTGCTCCGTGTGTGAAACGAAAACTCGACTGCCAAGCTGGCAGGCAGAGATTCTAACCACTACACCAGCTGGCTATTCCCAGATTCTTCGTATGTTTTGAACTTATTTATATTCCACTTTTTATTGACTTGCTACACGACAGTATGAGAGTGAGTAAATAAACAATGTTTATTTGATATGGCTTTTAGCCGACAATTTTTGGAGGATATGTGCATAATTGAAGTCATAGCTAATTTTTGAAAATTAATTAGTTAATAATTAATAAATTTTAGGCGGTCATATATGTTCAAATGTAAGCCATATCAAATTTCAAATGTAAGCCATATCAAATAAACACATTGTTTATTTACTCACTCTCATATATATATATATATATATATATATATATATATATATCGTTGGTAACATTTCCCCTCTCCTTCACTCGTTTTCCCTTGCTCTGCCGTCACACCTCCAATGTCTCCACCCTCTCCCATCCATTTCTTCCCGCACTCCATCCACACATTCAATATATATATATATATATAGAGAAGAGGAGAGAGAGAGAGAGAGAGAGAGAGAGAGAGAAGAGAGAGAATTGATTGATAGATATCAGTTTATGTCTCAAAATAAAGATTCTGCTGAAGCTTTGTGAATACACGGAGGTGAAACATTAATTTAATGAAGTTGCTTGTGTTTTAACTGCTTTTATTCCTCAACTTTTAATCGTATTTTGTTGAATTTGCCCAATCCTTATTTCCTTTATATATATATATATATATATATATATATATATATATATTATATATATGGATAAAAGGATATGAAAGCACACAATGCTGTTAAAATTAAAATATTTTATATCATATTCATAACTAATATTGAACAATATTTCAAATTATAAAAATCATCTTCAGAGGTTGTTTTTAATACGGACTCATCGAGAGAGAAGCAGAAAATAATTTAAATTCAAAACGAAAAACATTGATGTTCCAAAAAGCGTGCAAGTCATGCGATCGTTTCGTCTTTAGCACATCCGCTACGTGTTCTTAAGTCAACGTCATAATCGTATAATTGTATATCTTTAGTGTAACAGTTTTGAAAGAATATATATATATATATGTGTGTGTGTGTGCGTGCGTGTTTGTGTGTGTATTCTCTGGCAGCATTTTTCCTCTATGAATAGTGGTAATACCATTGGGAAAGATAGCCAAATAGATATCCTCCCAACAGCAATGGCTAAATAGTAGTATATACGAAGCAATGGGTCAAGAAATATAACTCTGAATTGAAATCTGCTAAACTCCGCTTAGGAGACTGACCTTGTGTCAAATCCTTCATGCTGACATGTATATATGCGTATTCTCATGTGTTGTATGTTGTTTCTATCTCTTCCCCTCTCTGTATATATATATATATATATATATATATATATATATATATAGATTTTTTTTGTCATTATTTTCATAGTGAGTTTGAAGCATTAATTAAAATGTAATATATATTTTGAAGGCGTAATAATGCACATTTATGTTTAAAAAACTATTTATTTCTTTTTTTTTTTTTTTTTTTTTCATATTAAGGGTCCTAAATATTTTCAAGCAAAGCTCATCATCAGAGGAATGAAAGATTTTCTCATAATTTTCATCTGTATTTGATAAATTCAATTGTGTTGTTGTTCATTGAATGTTTGGGGTAACTGTGAAAATATTTTTTTTTTTTCCGGCGAAAGATAAGTTACGCTCGGTGAATTCCGTAATAAATCGGTGCGGCGATCGTGTTTCCGCGGGATGTTTTGAAAATTATTTCATATATAAATTTTTTTCTTTTTTTTATAATACTATAAAATAATGAAGCCCTGCTCAGGGACACTGAAATAAAGATTTTTTTGTCATTATTTTCATAGTGAGTTTGAAGCATTAATTAAAATGTAATAATATATTTTTGAAGGCGTATAATGCACATTTATGTTTAAAAAACATATTTATTTATTTATTTTTTTTTTTTTTTTCATATTAAGGTCCTAAATATTTTCAAGCAAAGCTCATCATCAGAGGAATGAAATCGCCGCACCGATTTATTACGGAATTCACCGAGCGTAACTATATCTTCGCCGGAAAAAAAAAAAAATTTTTTTCACAGTTACCACCAAACATTCAATGAACAACAACACAATTGAATTTATCAAATACAGATGAAAATTATGAGAAAATCTTTCATTCCTCTGATGATGAGCTTTGCTTGAAAATATTTAGGACCCTTAATATGAAAAAAAAAAAAAAAAAAAGAAATAAATATGTTTTTTAAACATAAATGTGCATTATTACGCCTTCAAAAATATATTATTATATATATATATATATATATATATATATATATATATAAATATATATATATATAAATATATATATGTGTGTGTGTGTGTGTGTGTGTGTGTATCAATGTGTATGGTTGGTACTATTACACTTGAAGAAGCAGTATTATTAGAAGAGTGATCAATATTTGCGGTAGAGCGTTAATAAATAAACACATATTTTTTTGCTGCCTGATGATAGTTCCGCTTAAACAATTAAGCTTACATAGCATGAAACCAATGGTAGATGACTGGCAAATAAATATATATATATATATATATATATATATATATATATATATATATATATATATATATATATAATATTTCTACAAAGAACTTTGTAGTATTAAACAAACCCTCTTCAATAACAACTTCCCCAACAAAACCGTAGATCAGCAAATAAAACGATACCTGCACACCATCCACAAAAATAACAATAACAACGCCAACAACAATAATAAAATAAATCTATATTACAGAAACCAAATGCATGAAAACTACAAATCTGATGAACATGTAATAACCAACATCATACACAGACACATTAAACCGGTCGATCAACATCAAAAAATAAAAATAATTATCTAATTTATCTACTACACCAAATTCAAAAGCTCAAACCTCCTCATCAAAAATAAGACAAACTCTCCTAAAGACTCCCTAAACCAAACAAATGTAGTCTGTAAATTCACTTGCCCGTTCCGAGAGTGCCTCTCAGAAAACAAATCAAACATTTATAGCTACATTGGACATACCTCTAAAACACTCTCCCTTCGCCTTACATACCAACACTGATACTAGTACCATAAAACAACATTTAATTACAAAACAACTAGATAAATTCACCTCCCCCGGCATTAGAAAAATTCTCACCTAAAACACCAAAAACGTCTATAAAAATAACAATAAGAAACGCCTATAAATTCTTGAGGCAATATGCATAAAAAAATAACATTAATAAAATAGCATTCTACCTGTCATAATATATTAGTT